>CM019160.1:9866643-9913151 GCA_009733165.1 Naja naja | reverse complement strand
GGAAGTTGCATGAATATTATTGTTATAAACAACAATATAATTGATACTAGCTCTCTTGGTAGAACACACACAGAGGAAGAAAGATCTCTTTCTCACACACACACAAAGGCATACACACATTTCCCACATTTTTCTGTGCTTTAAATTTAGAATTTGGAGGTACTCACCTTCTTTCCAAGCAGCCTTTGAGCTCAACACTCAAAACCCCTTTAAACCTTTGTTCCAACTGGCCCAGGTCCAGGAAAACCCACCCACAGACTCAATGGGTCTGTTTGCCGGCAAGGGAATCTTACCTGGGCCTGGTCCATTGGTTAGGTTAGCTTGGAGTCCCATCTGCTTGGGTGCCAATTGTTGAAAGAAATATCCTTCTGGGTTCAGTTCCAAGTGGGGAAAAAGACACTGGAAACATGGAGGCTGCTTGGAAAGTTTAATGGTGAACAGGACCACATGGTCTGGAGCTCCAGAGAAAGATGATCACATGCTTGAAGGAGAAGATCAAGAAAAAAGGGCTGAGGTGCTGAGAGTATCTGGGTTTTATAACCTTTGTTGGGATTGAATTGAAGCTTGTTTCTAATTGGTTGTCAGACTCCCATGAGGGGCAACTCTGTAGGCTGTCCTGAGTTCCAAGCTTGGTTGACCCTTGCTGGATGATCTATGCCCTTAAAAGGGCTTTGGCAATTGCTATAGCTTTACCTGGAGACCTTTCTTATGTAAAGTATTCTGGCTCAGGCCTTAATGGCCCACCCATTAACAAAGGTGGGGGTGAGATTCTGCTTCTGGGGTTCTACTCTTTTTAGAAGAAATATTCTGCCTTTTAAATATCTACCAGAATACTTCATTTTTCTAGGAGAGTTGGGTGCCAACTTCCTACACTACTTTTCAAGTGGGCATACTTATTGAGAAATAAGTGAAGAGAGGCCAAAAAGAGATTTTAATCCCAAGAATGCAAGAGAGCAGAAATGAAAATTTCAAAGATTTGTTAAAGGCATTTTATCTATGAAACTTTAAGCTCCTCACGTTATTTTTACCCTACTTTGAGAGAAGGGTTTGTGTGTGTATGTGTATCTGTGTGCATGTGATCACCTTAAGTTTTGGCATCCATTCATTTATTATCTGCCTTTCCGTTGAAGATAAAGAGCTCAAGTCTGTTCAGGGCAATAAGTTAAAACCCACTGAAGGCCAACAGCCATTAAAGCAATTAAAACATCCTAGAGCAATAAAAATTCAGTGAGTTTAGACAGAACCACAAATCAGCACATCAAGCCTTTTGTATCCCAAAAGTCTTCTAAACAAGGTTTTATCTCTCAAATGGCCATTAAAAGGGGGAATAGACCTTCCACAAGATTGAATTCTCCAATATGAGTGGAAGGTAGTTTGGCTCATATAAACCTAGTTTGCTTCCCTATGGTTTTCTAAAGGAAATATTGGCTAAAGAAAATATTGGCTAGCGAGTCAGACCCAATAAGCGCCTTCATAAATCATGGGACTTGCTAGGTACGTGATGTGACCAATGTGACATCTTTGATTCTTGGCCCACGTAGTAATTATATTCCAAGAGAAATAGCAAGATTCTCAATGGAGATAATTTGCTTTCTGAAAGGTGAGCCAAGGACGAGGATAAAACTCAAAAAAAAAACATTGGTGAGAGTCCTTAAGAGGCTTCCCTCATTATATTCGCCAAACCAAGCTTCAATGAACTTGATAGAGTTGTCCCAGGAGGGGAAGGCAAGGGGGATTTTAAAAAAAATAGTCAAGATGGCAGCCAGAAGCTGAGGAAAGAACAAAGCAGAAGACAAGAAAGGCAGAAGCCTCCCCTAATAATAGAGGAAAGCAAGCAATTTGGAAACTTTGATGGGAATCAAAGAGTATCATCTCACTTGTTCAAATGTAAGGACTTCCTTAGTTGGTATATATGCCTTTTCTGCAGTTCACTCCCTCATAAGATCTTCTGGTGCATTATTATACAGGCTGGCTATCTTCAAACCACTTGGTTAAGTTACTCAATTAATTCACAATTTGGGCTTACATATATAAGGTAAAGGTTCCCCTCACACATAAGTGCTAGTCGTTTCCAGCTCTAGGGGGCAGTGCTCACCTTCATTACACAGCCGAAGAGCCAGCGCTGTCCGAAGACGTCTCCATGGACATGTGGCCGGCATGACTAAATGCCCGAAGGCACACAGAACACTGTTACCTTCTTACCAAAGTGGTCCCTGTTTTTCTACTTGCATTTTTTACGTGCTTTTGAACTGCTAGATTGGCAGAAGCTGGGACCAGTAACAGGAGCTCACTCCGTTATGCGGCACTAGGGATTTGAACCACCGAACTGCTGACCTTTCTGATCAACAAGCTCAGCGTCTTAGCCACTGAGCCACCACGTCACATGTATACTGCATTATAAACTAAACTAAACAAACAGGCTGGATGCATGTAATACGCTATACCACCACCACCAAAATAAAAACAAAAACAACCCAGCTCAGCATGTTGTGCAAATCCAGATCTACTGGTAGGTCTTTGACCTAAAAATATAGAAACATAGAATGACAGGGCTGAAAGGAACCTTGGAGGTCTTCTAGTCTAGTCCAACCCCTTACTTATGGTAGGAAACCTGTATCATCCTGGACGAAGGGTTGTCCAATCCTTTCTTGAAAGCCTCCAGCAATGGAGCACCCACAACTGAGGAAGGCAGGCTGTTTCACTGGTTAATTGTTCTCACTGCCAAGAAGTTTCTCCTGAGTCCAGATTGGATCTCTCTATAACAGGGGTGTCAAACTAAAGGCCCAGAGGGCAGATCTGGGCTGTGGGGTGCTTAGATCTGGGCCGCAGGAGCTGCCCTGAAAACAGCAAAGGACTGGCCCGCAGTGCCTCTGCCAGCAAAGATGGAGCTCAGGAGGGCTTGCAACTTGCCTGAGTTGCTTTTTAATGATTTGTGTACAAACAACCACGTGGAGAGGCAGAGGCCAGGTGAACATGGCTACACAGGTAGTCCTCAATTTATGGCCACAATTGAGCCCAAAATTTATGTTGCTAAGTGGGAAATTTGTTAAGTGAGTTTTGCCCTACTTTACAACTTTTCTTACCATATTTGTTAGGTGAATCACTGCAGTTGTTAAATCAGTAAAACCATGGTTAAGGGAATCCAGTTTCCCCACTGACTTTGCTTGTCAGGAGGTCACAAAACCATCACTGCAACTGTCATAACTGTGAGTCAGTTGTCAAGCATCCGAATGTCAATCACGTGACCATGGGGATGCTGCCATGGTCATAAGTGTGAAATATGGTCGTAAGTCACTTTCTTCAGTGCAGTTGTAATTCTGAATGGTCACTAAGTGAACTGTTGTAAGTCAAGGACTACTTGTATTACCAACCATGAGCATCAGCTTGAATGAGCTTCTCTTAGCCATTTGAGTGACAATTGGTTCAGTTTAGCCCCAAAACCGTCAGGACCATCTGTGATTTCACAATCCTCAGCTAAACCCCACTGCAATTTTAATGCTTCCCAAAATCTCATCTGCTGCATGGAGAATAAAAACAATGTGCACAACATATGTGGTATTCAGCAGGTTCAGACCAGTTCTGGAGAACCAGTAGCGGAAATTTTGAGTAGTTTGGAGAACCGGAAAATACCACCTCTGACTGGTGCTGCCCCCATCTATTCTCTGCCTCCCGAGTCCCAGCTGATTGGCTGGGTCTTCTTGAGTTGCCCTGCACAGGAGAACGGAGCTGGAAAGCAGGTTAGTGGGGTGGGGAGGGAATGGGGATTTTGCAGAATCCTTCCCTTGCCATGCCCACCAAGCCACGCCCACCAAGCCACACCACACTCACCAAGCCATGCCCACAGAACCAGTAGTGAAAAAAAACTGAATACCACCACTGGTGCAAAATAAACCCAACACAAAATCAGCACTTCCAGTTAAGAAAAAAAGGCAGTTCACTTAACAATGCAGAAAATTGCACACACAGACCTTTCTGAGCGTGAGCCCAAGTGTAAAGCAGAATGCTTAATCTTTTGGAGAAAAATAGATTTCTTGGCCTTCCCTCCGAGCAGTTAAATTAATTTCCCTTTCACCTGAATAGCTTTGAACTATGCAAAACAAAACTCCTTCATCTCCGCCATGGAAAATAAGTTTCTATCCCTTGAGTCAATCAGGGCATAAGCAAGATTTCCAAAGGAGTTTTGAAAAATCATCTCAGCTAGTCTTTTTTTCAGGGGAAAAACCTGTTGGTGTCTTCTCAGGGGACCACTAAGCCTTGGCTAAACCCATTTGTCATCTTCCTCGTAATTCCAGTTGCAAAGTAAAGTGGGGTCAATTGCAATCTTTGGGGCAATTATGTGAAGATGGATGCAAGCTTCCAGGCTATTTTACAGGTGCCAGGAAGATCATGTCAAGCTGTGTTCTCCTAACACATCAATTACCTCCTTCAGTGCTTAGGGTGCCTCAAACATAACTGGGGAAGGAGGGAAAAGACCATCCATTGATAGAAAAAAAATCAGGAAGAGAAGAAAGAAGGGGAAAAAAGGGGGGGTGAACAAACCGAGGGAGAGGAAAGAAGGAAGGAAGGAAAAGAAAGAGAAGTTAAATAATGAAAATGATGGAAGGAAGGAAGGAAGGAAAAGAAGAAGAGAAGAGAAAATAAGACAGAAGGGATTTAGCATCAGCAGCCTGATGTGAGGACTTCCTGGGCATTATTTAAGGGAACTGCACCAGAAAAGGAGACAGGCATCAGATTATCCCACCTTTTCTGACTAATACCCGTCTCAATACCTATGGAAATCCTCAGTCATCCAGGTCATGATTGTCCCCAAGGTGCTTTTTCAAAAGGCAACTGGACTTTGGTTTTTGCCTGAAGATGTCTCGCTTCTCATCCAAGAAGCTTTTTCAGTTCAGTCAGCACTGAAGAAGCTTCTTGCATGAGAAGCGAAATGTCTTCAAGCAAAAAACAAAGCCCAGTTGCCTGTTTGAAAAAGCACCTTGGGGACACCCTACCTCAATACGTTCGCCCTCCACATTACCTCCTAATCCTCCTCCAGGCTCCCTTCTCAGCTAATCCTCACAGAGCCCACATTCATCCTACCCTCCCTTGCCATTTTCTCCTCACAATAGAGGGTGGTACCTGGCACTACCACTGCTGGTTCCAGGACATCAATGTTCAACTGTGTTCCCAGAGCCCACTAAGCCAATTTGTAAGATCAAGAAAATAGTCTGAATCCATTAGATCAGAGTGCCTGACAGTTTGCAGCCAATTTTTATTGCAGATTAGTTCAGCCTGCTAGACTGATTTGCATCCTTTTGATCTTCGGGAAATAGAGATGGGAAGCTAGAGCAGCCATAGGATGCTACTGAAGCCATTCTAGTTTTAGTTTACTTTGTTGTCACTGCACCTCATACAACGAAATTAAATACCATCTTCAGTGTACATTATGACTGAAAATAAACACAAAGAAAGATCCTTCACATTCTATACATTGAATTGAAAACCCCTGATATTGCATTAATATTGCACTATACAGTAGAATTCAAAAGAGCTACTGCCCTGGGATAGAAGCTGTTTTTCAGCCTGTTTGTCCTTGTTTTTATTATCCTGTACCGTCTGCCAGATGGTAATAGTTCAAAAAAAGGGTTCCCAGGATGAGATGGATCTTTGAGAATGTTTTGAACTTTCTTAAGGCAGCGGGAGCTATAAAGCTCTTCCAAAGAGGGGAGAGGGCAACCAATTATCTTCTGGGCAATGACATTAACCCTCTGGAGTATTTTCCTATCTGCCACTGTGCAATTGGTAAGCCATGCAGAGGTGCAGTAAGTTAAGTTACTCTCTATGGTGCAGCGGTAGAAGGTCACCAGCAGTTTTTCATTCAGTTGTTGTTTCCTGAGAAGTCTCAGGTAGTATAATCTCTGCTGGGCCGTTTTAACCAGGGCTGCAATGTGGGCACCCCAGGTCAGGTCCTCTTTTAGGGTAACACCCAGAAACTTAAAACTGGCCACTTGCTCCACTCGGTCTCCATTGATAAGCAAGGGCTGGATGTCTGATCTGTTCCTTTTCTGTCAATTTTCCTCTCAGTTTTCCCCCACTTCATTCTGTCGAGGATTGAGGGAGGCAAAACAGGGATCCCAGCCTATTCCCTCTATCTGCAGTAGCTCCAGCCCTGTTTGGATCTCTGTGGTTTTGATTGTCCTTTTTAAGCAAACGTAGTTGAAATAAAACAAAACCCAACCGCAAAGGTGGCCAGATTGCTAGTCAAAAATGACTGCCAATCAACAAATTAGAGTGAGCATTGGTTTGATGGGTGGATCCAATGAAGACAAGCCTACAACATGTGTATCACAGGTGACACACCATGGCATTTTTGGTGACATGCAAAGCTTCCAGGCTCCATGGAAGTTGCATGAGAGAGCCCTACTTTGAAGCCTCCGAAAATCATACAGTGTTCTTGACTTCTGAAGAGGCCTTGTCTGTCTGTCTGTCTGGAGAACCAGTAGTGGAAATTTTGAGTAGTTTGGAGAACCAGCCAATATCACCTCTGACTGGCCCCGCCCCCATCTATTCTCTGCCTCCCAAATCCCAGCTGATCAGCTGGGTCTTCTTTGGTTGCCCTGCACAGGAGAATGGAACTGGAAAGCAGATTTGTGGAGTGTGGAGGGAATGGGGATTTTGCAGTATCCTTCTCCTGCTGTGCCCACCAAGCCATGCCCACCAAGCCACGCTCACAGAACTGGTAGTAAAAAAATTTGAATCCCACCACTGGAGTGTGTGTGTGTGTGGTGAGAGAGAGAGAGAGAGAGAGAGAGACAGAGACAGAGACAGACAGTTCGATCCTGACCACCTCAACATTGACTCAGTCTTCTATCCTTGCCAGGTCAGTAAAATGAGGACCCAGATTGCTGGACGCAATATGCTGACTCTGTTAACTTGCTTAGAGATGGCTGTAAAGCACTATGAAGCAGTATATATGTCTAAGTGCCATTCCTATTTTCTTAATTTTTGCCAACAGTTCTTCATCACTGAGCTAGTCCATTACTGGTGGTGAGGGTGTGTTATAAGGAAGTGATTATTCATTGGTGAACGGAATTCTCTGTAGATGGAAGAAAAGAAGTGATGGCAAAAATTAGAAACACACACACACGTGCACACACGCCCACACTCCCCTACATTCATTCCTCAGGGAGAATCACCTCTCTGCCAAATGAGAATTACCTTTTTCTCTCTCTATTAAGCAGCTGACTAAAACCCAAACTCTGCCAAGGGTGCACTGCCTGCATACAGATTTCTGCACACATTCCCATCAGCTGCAAATGAAGGGGATTTGACTTTAACTTTGGAAATGTAATGGTTTGTCTATCCACACTAATCTGGATCGACCAAGCAAAAAGACTCCAAAGAGCCTCTTCATGCATTCTGAACAAAAAGCTATCTTGGATAGACTTTATCTGCCAATCGGGTAGGATAAGCAGGTCCTCCAGCTTAGGGAAGAGAATCCAAAAAGTGTTCTATTCCAGTCACATACCGTACATTTATTTAAATTATTTGTAGATCGTCTGATCTTATCAGGCTGGCCTTCCATAAAACCGTCAATAAATTCAATACTGTATCTAAAAATAAGCCAAAACCTCCCATTAAGGTCACTAAACCATAAAATAAAGAGGAACAAAAGGTCACTAGATCTTCCTTGTTAAAAACCCAAGTACCTTGAAAAGGAGCAGCTTTTAATGCTTCCCCAAATGTCAGAAGCGAAGGGTCCAGCCATATCTCCCGGAGCAAATGGATTGCACAAAGAATGAAAATATTCACCTTCTGAACAGCTTTCAAAAATGAACCATGGAGGAACTTGACCCCTGTGCTAGAAGCAACTATCTCTGCGAGAGGCAAATAGGTTACTAAAGGAAAGAACCGATCAGTGGAGATTGGCAAAAGTCATTTTTCCTGCCTTCCTGCCCTCCTTTAGAAGAAAATATAGCGTCATCTACCATGTTTCCCCGAAAATAAAACACTGTCTTATATTTTTTTTGGCTCCCAAAAACACACTAGGTCTTATTTTCGGGGTAGGTCTTATATATTTATGGTGCCAAATAGTGGGTGTGAGTGTGTAGGGGGTGTTTCTGGTGCACGGTTGCTCCCTGAAAAGTCTTCCTGGAACTGGAGATTTACACTAGGTCTTATTTTCGGGGTAGGTCTTATATTAGGGCAGGTTTAGAAAATAGTGCTAGGTCTTATTTTCGGGGAAACACGGTACTTTGATCTTGGTAAAGGTTTATCTCGTGCTTACTTCAATTTAATAAATGGTTTTCCTCCTGCTCTACCTATTCCTTTACACAAGACAGTGGTGAGATTCAATTTTTTTACTACTGGTTCTGAGAGAGTGGCTTGGTGGGCGTGGCATGGCATGGCTTGGTGGGCATGGCTTGGTGGGCATGGCAGGGGAAGGATACTGCAAAATCTCCATTCCCTCCCCACCCCACTAACCTGCTTTCCAGCTCCCTTCTCCTGCTGATCTGCTGCTCTTGTATTGTTATGGTTGAAGCTGAAGTATTCATTGACAGATAGGATATTGCAATATATGATTTTATATACTATACTTAGATCGGACTGAAGGTGGCGTAGTTCTAGGTTTTCTAGGTCTAGAATTTCAAATCTGGTGGTATAAGGTATTCTGCAATGAGTAGAGGAGTGGAGAACTCTTCTTGTGAAATATTTCTGGACTTTCTCAACTGTGTTAATATCAGATACGTAATGCGGGTTCCAGACTGATGAGCTGTATTCAAGTATTGGTCTAGCAAATGTTTTGTATGCTCTAGTTAGTAGTGTGATATTACCAGAGAATAAGCTACGCAGGCTTAGGTTAACAACTCTTAATGCCTTTAATCTTCCTCCCTTGTCGCTTTATCACAATTGGTTGATCACCCTGGGTCAACCACATCTAGCTCAGGAGCTCAGGCAGGTCAGGCCTGGTTGCTACCTGGATGGGACAGCCATTCCAAGCGGGAGGCTAGAATTGGTGTTTCTCAACCTTGGCAACTTTAAGTGTGGACTTCAATTCTTGCCTGCTGGCTGGGGAATTCTGGGAGTGGAGAAACAATGAGGTAGCTCATCAACTTTATAAGCTAGAGTCATACCGGTAATCCTCGACTTATGACCACAATTGAGCCCAAAATTCCTGTTGCTAAGCAAGACAGTGAGTTTTGCCCCATTTTATGACCTTCCTCGCCATGGTTGTTAAGTGAATCCCTGCAGTTGTTAAGTTAGTGATGCAGTTCTGAAGTGAATCCGGCTCCCCCGTTGACTTTGCTTGTCAAAAGGTTACAAAAGAGGGTCACATGACTCCACAGTTTTAACCTGAGCTACACATATTCTCTTCCATTGATATTCAAAGGTTGTACCCTCCATCAGAGGCAAGAACCTTGTGGTCGGGCTTCAGGGATGTCCAAAAGTTGGGTCAATCAAGTTGACAAAGTCCAGAAATATTTCACAAGAAGAGTTCCCCACTCCTCTACTCGTTGCAGAATACCTTATGCCACCAATCTTGAAACTCTAGACCTAGAAAGCCTAGAACTACACCTCCTTCGGTCCGATCTAAGTATAGTACATAAAATCATACATTGCAATGTCCTACCTGTCAATGAATACTTCAGCTTCAACCATAACAATACAAGAGCACACAATAGATACAAACTCAAGGTAAACCGCACCAAACTTGATTGCAGAAAATACGACTTCAGCAACAGAGTGGTCAATGTCTGGAATACTCCACCTGACTGTGATTTCTTCCCCAAACCCCAAAAACTTTAACCTTAGACTGTCTACTATTGACCTCACCCCTTTCCTAAGAGGTCTGTAGGGGGCGTGCATAAGCGCACCAACGTGCCTACCGTCCCTGTCCTATTGGGTTTTTTTCTTATATGTATCCATTTCATGTATTCATAACTATGTTTATACTTATACCTGTTACCTTATAATTGCTTGACAAAATAAAATAAATAAAATAAAAAATAAATAAAATGAGAACATGTGGTCTCCACTCATAAGTGGGGAATTTTCACAGCCCAAATCTTGAAGATTTGGGGTTGAGAAGGGAAGAGACAGGCATGATTGAAGCTTCTAAAATGAAATTTGAGATTGGGTGGATGAAGTTCCCTTTCTAGGGTTATTTTGGGGGAGGGGCAAGCAAGTTGCTTTTGAAGCACTAAGAATTACATTAAAATGTGATTCCTCCTGTCTACACTCAGAATATGCATAGTCAATTTTCAGTCAAACTTAATTATTTATTGTTACAAACCAGCTTACATTAAAAATATACTAACGTTGAGAAAAACACATACTGTAATCAAAGTGTTTACATATTTAGATCTATAGCTCAAAGTGAACAGAGATTAGAAAGGCAGGATATAAATAAATAAAGCAGCACTGTTTCTTGAGCTTGGCAGGTTGATGATAAAATAATCGTTTTCCTTTGTTCAGTTGATTTGCAAAAGCTTTTGTTTTGTTTTGCTTTGTTTTAAATCTTGGAGACCGTACCAGAGAATATTTTAGAAATAAGCATGGTGCCTTCCATGAGGAACCATCAACCATACAATAATAATTTAGATTTACTTGTTACTAAGGATACATTTATACAAAACAAAAAGATTATAATTTAAATTACAAAGGGCACTCAGTAAGTTTTTTTTTCTTTCTAAAAGGGAACGAGCCCTCTGAGGAACACAAGGCTTTTATTCTTTGCTTCCTGGGTTTATTCACAACAAAACAGTTAACAAGATTAAATAAAACTACCTTTCTAGGGGAGATTTAGTGCTGCTGACCCTTTTGATTAATGAGACTGTATTAATGAGACCTGGGACCTCTGAACTTAGAAGGTCCATGAAGAAAGTGCTTTACAGCTTTGCTGTCTGAGGAACTCTTGAAGTCCACCAGTCTTAAAGTTGCCAAGGTTGGAGACCCTTGCTTTACAGTGCAGGTAGTCCTCTATTTACAACCACAATTGAGCCAAAAATTTCTGTGCTAAGTGAAACATTCGTTAAATGAGTTTTGCCTCATTTTATGACTTTTCTTGCCACAGTTGTTAGTAACCCAGTTGTTAAGTGAATTGGTTTCCGCATTGACTCTGTTCATCAGAATGTTGCAAAAGGCGATGGACATTGCAACTGTCATAAATATCAACCAACTGTCAAGTATCTGGATTTTGATCAAGCGTCCATGGGAATGCTGCAACGGTTGTGTGAAAAATGGTCATCAGTCGCTTTTTTCAGTGTCGTCGTAACTTTGAATGGTCACTAAACAAACTGGTGTAAGTTGAGGACTACCAGTACCTGACAAAGTGCTTTATGCTTAATTGCTCCTCAGCAATTAATTCATTTCTGTGAATACAGCAAGGCTGTACAGATAGTCCTCAACTTAGGACTTGTCCCTTAGAGACCATTTGAAGTTATGACATACCTGAAAAGGGGGTGCACATTACTGAACTGAACTGAATTCTTTATTGGCCAAGTGTGATTGGACACCCAAGGAATTTGTCTTGGGCAAATGCTCTCAGTGTACATAAAAGAAATGATACATTTGTCAAGAGTCAAGAATCATCAGCTACAACACTTAATTGCCCAATTCTTAGCACATACTCGTGAGTATGTGAATTGCAGAAAATAATAAAGAATAAAGAAACCATTAGAGAGCATTTCACTGAGGCAGCTGTCGTCAGCGCCATCTTGGATCATCCAAGTTTTAACAACCCTCCCCACAATCGCATGACTGCACTTTGGGTGCTCAATAACACAGCTGTTTGCAGTGTACCACAAACATGTGGCTCTACTTCCGGCACAACTGTGCTGAACACCAAACAATGACTTCGTTTTACAACCATGGCATTTGCTGCAAAAATTAACATTGTACAATTGGATAGATCATGTGACCAATCCGTTTTACAACTGTTACAATTGACCACCATGGGTGGGCTGCTGAGGGTTCGCCGGGGTCCGGGAGAGCCCCTAGCTAAGGTTTTGTGCAGTTCGAAGAACCCACAAATCCCACTCCTGGCTGGCCCCACCCACCCCACCCCTCCCTTTCCCTCCCAGCATTCCCACATGGCCCATTTTGGATGCAGGTAAGTGCAGGGCATGTGCAGAGGCGCAGGGAGGGCGGAAAATGGGCCTCCCGGAAGTTTCGGAAGGCCGGAAAAGGGCCCATTTCCAGTTTCCAGAGAGCCTCTGCAGCCCGGGGAGGCCAAAAATGCCCCCCCACACTGTGGTGCAGGAGGCTAAGCCACACCCACCATGGCCACTCCCACCCAGCAACCAGGCAGAGAACCCATTGCTAAAATTTTTGAAGCCCAATCCTGCTTACGACTGTAATGGAGGGTCCACTATGCTTGTAACTTGAGCATCACCTATAATGGATTCCTTGCCAGACCTCTTGAACAGTCAGTCACCTCTCTCTTCTCCTGGCTGGGGAATTCTGAGGATTTGAAGCCCACCCATCTTAACCAGGGGTGGGATTCAAAAATCCCAGCAACTGGTTCGCTGCCTGGTTTCCGGGTGGGTGTGGCCATAGTGGGAGTGGCCTACTTGAACTTCCTGTTTCTGGCTTCTTGTGGGCCTCCAGAGCCCAGGAGAGGCCATTTTCATCCTCCCAAGGGTCCAGTGGCTTCCCCCAGGCCTCTGGAGGGCAAAAACAGCCTTCCCCGGACTTTGTGATTTCCAGAAGGCCTTTCCCCCCTCCCTCCTAGAGCCTCTGTGTGCACTTATCTGCATCAAAAATGGGCCATGTGGAGACTCCTGGGAGGGTAGGGGCGGGCAGAGCTAGCCAGTCAGTTGCAATACCAGTTCAGTGAACCAGATGCCAAGTTAAATCCGGTTCGCCTGAACCGGTTCGAACCGGTAGAATCCCACCCCTGATCGTAACATTGCCAGGTTGAGAAAATATTACCCCAGGGACTTGTTTCAGAGTCAGTGATCTGCATATTGAACAGATTAGCCAAATTAAGTATTTCTAGACGGTTAAGGTCATAGACTGCCTCATCTTTCTATCTAAAAATGCACAACAGTTTCCCGTTCATTTTTAAAACAATCCTGAAAGGACATTTTTCTTCGGTTTCTACCGATTGGAAACCTGAGATAGAATGAACTGCTCGCAGTGAAATAGTTTCTGAGCTAAGATCTCAAGCTTGGCTTCTCCGAGCATTTTATCTACTGACAACACTTCAAGTTGGGGGAAAAAAAACCCTTGCATGATAATCAGAAAAGAGGGAAATTAACATGAGCAAGATTATGATGGGAGCACTTTGTCCTATTTTTAACTATCAGTACAGCTTGGTTTCCAAAGCTCTAATTATCTGGGTATTTTTACTGCTTCTGACAATTTCTAATTTTTGCACAATGCAGTGGAGCAGATTCTCAACGTGAAGAGGGATGGCCCATTTAATATTCTTGATGGTTTGAAGATCTGTTTTGCTCATCAGATGGCTTGCTTTAATTTCAATTCTGTTCATACAACCAAGAATAGGAAATCTGGAGGTTCCAAAGACTATTGAGCATGGCTGAAATACAGTGGCCGCTATTTATCAGTCAAAGAGAAGTAAAAAGATGGTACAGATTTGCATAAAATATTCATCCATAACCTTCTATATATTGAATAAATGCTGAAATAACAGCCATATTTTAACACTGAAATGCAATACATCCTCGTTTTCATGACAAGCTAAGTATAGTTTGACATCTGAATGGGAGCCATGGATTGAATTTTCTTAACCAACATTTACTTAATTTATATGGCTATCTATGTAAAGTGATCCTGAGAAGCTAGGAACAACCTCCTCTCAAAGTACAAAACAGATAATCAGCAGCTGATATAAAAACAACTAACCATTTGTAACCTTTGTCAGGCAGGGATATTCTCATTAATTCATCCTTCCAATTTTCGACCATCTTCTCCTTCTGTTTGCTCTGATTTCTTCCTTTTTAATAAATAGTACCCTTTAGTCCTAATTCCACTCACAAATTTCATCCCACTAGGATTCAGGAATGTCTACTATATTATATTCACCTTTCTTCATTAAATCACCTTTGTGTCCTAATATAAGGCAGTAAACTCTTTGTTCTATTCCTTCCTCTATTTGCATTCAGGTAGTCGCTTAGCAACTGAAGTTAGGATGGATCCCCCCTAAAGCTACTCACAACCTGATTTCAAAGTTGCAGTGACCACATACAAACAAAAGACATGACCATGCAATCGTATTTTGGGCATTTGGCAACCAGCATACCTTTATGGCCATTTGCAGCATTGACATTGTGGTGACGGTTGGTGTTTACTTCCAGTTTCTGACAAACAATGCCCATTGGGTAAAATGGATTTGCTTAACAACCATGCTTTTCACTTAAGGACCGCTGCATAAAATGCCAAAAAATTGGCTCTGGTCACCGAAAGATTTGCAACTAATTCTGGGCTCAATTATGGCTGTAAGTTGAGCACCACATACTCATTATGGAATGCCTCAACCTTCTGCATCTCTCTCCCAAGCCTGTTCCTCGTATTTGCCATCAGGCTATTTAGGAGTGTCTGCATCTTCTCCCCACAGAATGAGTACAAAGCCACCTACAACACAAGCTGCCTTTTCAACATAGTTCTTGTGAATACAGGCCCTATCTTGTTAGACCTCCTTCAACTTGGAAATGTATCCCATTATCAAAACACACAGCATACCCATTAACCTTATTTGCATAACCAGTTGATTACTCCCAGGATACTCCTCTCCCTTCCTGGACCATCTCCTTCATCAAGAAGGCATCACTAAGGCCTTTGCCCCTTGACCTTCCTGCCCACTCCTTCCCAATCCCTTGCAGTGTTATCAAAGTGTCCTGACCAAGGCTTCCTAGGCCGTAATTACGCACACGCTTATTTTAAAAACAAGTCTTGTTTTATTTCAACACTGGGAATTGTTTTCATTCCCAGCCAGTAATGAATCTCAAATAGTCCCTCGAGATAAGCACCCACATTTCTTTCCTGTGAAGTGCTGCCAATAACAGAAGTGTCACATGAACTAGAAAAAATCCCAACCAAAGTACAAAGAGCTTCAAGAATGAATCTGAACAGAACGGACTACTTTGCTTCCTGCAAAGATTTCATCATCTTGGCCTGACCTTTATACCTTATGGGAGGGGCAATCACTTCCCAGCTTACTCCCAAGTCACCCCTTTTGTTTCAGCTGCTCTTGTCTCCTAGCAGCTCTGTACACACGCGCACTGGGAACAGGCTCCCCTGGGTCCTCTGCCTCACTGCTGCCAGACTCTGAAGGCTCCGGAGGCAGCACCTCACTCCCAGATGGTCCTGGCCCCATCTCTGCATTGGACACAGGACCCTCGTCTGAGTCCTCTCCAGACTCCCTGACTGGTCCCCGTTCTTCACCATTGTCTGATTCAGCTGCCGTCTGCCAGGCTGCCAGCGAACCACAACACCAAGCTCAGTCTGTAACATTTGTTCCAAGCAACAGGCAGGAAGGGCTCGAACTCTTTGGAGCCTACAGCATCCTTCATGTGTATCCAAGTAGCCCATACAAGTAATCCTCAACTTACCTGTATGGCCTCTTACCAACTTACCTTACGTTTGATGAGCGATCATTGTTCTGACCCAAACCTTGTTTCAAGGAAACAAACACAAAACGGAGGTAACAAAAAAACCTTTTAATGATTCTTTACAAATTCCATTCTTTCCCAGTTAAAAGACTGTTTCAAACTAATTGTCTCAGATAAGAATGAGCCTGGCCAAGGTTGTGCAAGGCTGCCAAGAACATTAAAGTTACTAAGAAAGATTTCAAACACAAAGAGTCTCCAAACACAAACAAAGAGAGTCCGAACGTCCACCAGGCTTGAGTGCAAAAACTTCTTTGCTTCCTGCAAAGAACTCCAGTTTCTCAGCTGGCTTTTATCTCTTAAGGGAGGGGCCATTACCTTGCAGCCTTACTCCCGAGTTGCCTGTGCTGCTGCAACTGCTCTTTCCTTTGAGCAGCCCTGCATTCATGCACACTGGGCACAGGCTCCTCAGGGACCTCTTCATCACTGCTGCCAGCCTCCACAATCTCTGAAGGCAGCATTCCACTCCCTGATGGTCCTGGCCCCATCCCTGCATCACACGCAGGCCCCTCATCCAAGTCCTCACTCTCCAAGACCTCAGCCATCCACACCTGCTGCCGGCAAACCACAACAATCATTCAAAGTTAAAACGGCACTGAAAAAGTGACTTAAGATCATTTTTCATACTTAGGATCTTTGTAGCTTCCCCATGCTCACATGATCCAAATTCAGATGCTTGGCCACTGATTCCTGTTTGTGACGGTCACAGTATCCCAAGGTCATGAGATCACATATTCTGACCTTCTGACAAGCAAAGTCAATGGGGAAGCCAGGTTCACTTTGCAACTAACTAATTACTAACTTGACAACTGCTGTGATCCTCTTAACAGCTGTGGCAACTAAGGTCATAAAATGGGACAAGACTCAGTTCACCATTGTCTTGTTTAGCAGCAGAAATGTGGGTATAAGTAGAGGATTACATGTACAGATTTGCTTGATTGGGTCAGCGGCCCCCAACCCATCCAGAGTTCCATGGAGAGAGGATTTTCTGTGGACTAGAGGGGCCGTGGTTTCACATGCTGCCTGCACCCTACAGATGGGGCTTTGCTTGTTCGTGTGACCCGGCTGCTGGCATGCCATCGCCTGGTGTCAGTCCACAGATTGGGGGATTGGGGACCCCTGGATTGGATGACTATGAGGATACAGAAAAGCACAAGAATTTGCAAAACAGGGTCACTGCACCCCAGAGAGTCCTGTGTTGCTTCCCGTTTTCCACTGCTACCACAGGAGGGTGAAAGTAGGAAACGGTACAGTGAGATGAGGATCAAACTTTATGCTTGCTTGGGCCAATTAGTTCACAGAAACATTAGAAAAGAAGGAAGAGATGCCAGATGTATGGCCATCACTCATACTAGTCGAAATGCAAGAAGACGTGTAAAATTAAAATAGAATATAGACCCGAATTTTTCTTGTTAGGAATTAATGTGGGAAAATATGACAAAGATATTATATATTAAATAATTCATGTAATCACAGCTGCAAGATTAGTCTATGCCCAACAGTGGAAATGCAAGGAAACTCCAAGCGAAATAGAAATAATTAGGAAAATTTGGATGTGCGCAGAAATGGCTAAATTGACACAAGAACTAAAAAATAAGGATGAATCGGATTATTATAAAATATGGGATAAGTTTTATCGCTGGTTGGAAAAGAGGAAGGATCAAGAAAATAAGAAATGATTAAGGTTTATGTATATATTATATACTATGTATATAGAGTATAAATATGTACTATTTCTTATATGATATAGCGATGTAAGACAACTATGTGGGTTAGGATGACTGCACCACGTTCATTGTTTTTAAATGTCCTTTTCTTTCTTTTTTGTGTATGTTTAATAATATATATATATATATATATATATATATATATATATATATATATATATGTAGGTCTTGGTGTATTCGGTCTTGTCCCGTAAGGTTGAGAATACCTTGGCAACGCTTTCGACGAAATCTCATCCGTCATCTTCAGGCTGGTGTCTTCAGCTTCTCCTGGGAGAAGTGTGTGATTGTGGCTGTTTTCCCCTTTTAAACTCTAGAGTTGGCTGTGTTGTTACTTCTTGATTGGTTTGTGGAGTTGATGTATGCAGATTGGATGGCTTTTTCCTGAGACCCTGTGTGGCTGAGGTGCTGGCTGTGTGTCTCTCAGCCTTTTGTGTTGTAACGACCTGGGTAATGGGCTGTGTGATGACCTTCTGAGTTCTATTGTTGTGATGTCCTGGGTGTGGTGCTGTAATCTCCTGGGTCGTTGTCTGTGCTGCAACCTCCTGATGTTTTGTGTTGTGATTTCCTGAGTTCTGTGATGTAGTATCCTGGGTGGAAGGCTGTGATGTGGCATTCTGGGCCTTGGTTTGGCTCCGAGTTTGAGGTCTGGCTATGTGTTTATAGCGTGTGTCAGTTTGCTTAGTTTGGGGGTTGGAGGGGGTGTAGCAGCTGGTGTTGCAGCCATGGTCTGGTTTCTGGATGGTGGTTGCCTTTCATCTGTGGCGGGGCTTGGGTTTGAGTCTGGTGAAGGAGATTGGTGGTGGCATCATGTGTTATTTTGGGTCCGTGTTGGTTTTTGTGGCTGGGACTCGTTTGTTGATTAGGGCTAGTTTCCAGATGTCTGGTAGGCGGGAAGTATCATCCCGTTTATTCATGTTATGGGGTGTTTCTCTATTTCGATGGCTTCCCTAATTATTCTCTTGTTGAAGTGTTCAGTATTGGAGATAAGTTTGGATCCCTCAAAATCAATTTCATGTCCTGTGGCTTTAAGGTGCTGGAAAAGGGAGGAAGTTTTTCTTCTTTTTCTGACTCATGCTTCTTGTGTTCTGCGATGCATTTATTCTCCTGTTGGTTTGTCCAATGTATGTGGCTGGGCAAATTTTGCATGGTATTTTATAAACTCCTTGGTTTTCTAGCTGGATCTTGTCTTTGGGGTTTCTTAAGATGTTGGCTATTTTTGATCAGTGCCAAAGGCTGTCCTGATATTGTGTTTGTGGAGAATTTTGCTGATTTTATCTGTGGTGCCTTTGATGTAAGGGAGGAGGCGATGCCATTGTCCTGTTCTGTGTCTTGGTTTTTGGGGAGTCTCCCTCGGATTAGGTTGGTGATTGTGCTTCTTTGGAATCCATTGGACATTAATACGTTAGTGAGGGTGTGTAATTCTGTTCTCAAGTGGTCTTTGTCAGCTAGGCGTTTGGTTCTGGAGATGAGGGTCTTGGCTACAGAGTTTATCTGTGCAGGGTGGTGATGGGATTGTGCATTTAAGTAGTGGTTAGTGTGTGTCTTTTTCTGGTAGATGGTGTGTCCTAGGAGCCGTTGGGTTTTGTAAATTAGGACGTCCAGGAACGGAAGTTGATTGTTGGTTTCTGTTTCCATGGTAAATTGTATTTTGGGGTGTAGGCTGTTGAGATGTGTGAGGAAGTTGTCCAGTTTTTCTTCCCGTGTGGCCAAATTACGAAAGTGTCATCTACATATCTAAGCCAGAGTTTGGGTTTGTATTCAGATTTGTCTAGAGCATTGGTTTCAAAATGTTCCATGTATAGGTTAGCGATGACGGGTAGATTTTCATGGTATTAGGTGGTGGGTCTTGTCCCATGTAGAAACCTTGGCAAGCGACGAAATCTCATCCATCATCTTCAGGTGGTGTCTTCAGCTTCGTTCTTCTGGAAGAATGAAGCTGAAGACACCAGCAAGATGACGGATGATTTCATCAATGCAGGTATTCTCAACCTTACACGGACAAGACCAATACACCAAGACCATACTACTAAATCTATAATATATATATATATATATATATATATATATATAAAGAAATGCAAGAAGATCATGACTTTGTGACACGCTGAGTTATTTGGTAGGCCCAAAACAGTTGAAGATGATGTCAATTCTCCTGACAAAATCCATCAGTCGACAACCAGCTTTTAATTTGAAATTTCCATTCTACTTTCCCCTCCTCCCATCTTGGCAGGACTTGCAAACTTTCATCAAGTTCCTTTTAGATTGGATGGGTTTGGGTTGGGTGGTGGGGTTTTTTTTTCTTTTTAATCTGTACAATCTTTAATTTATTACTGGCTGAGAAAAGTTGGAGCAAGATAAATACATAGATCAATAAGGAGAGGATTTGCTCAGGGTCTAAGAGACAGCATATTGGGATTCTACAATTTCAATCCAGAAGCCTGGAAAAGGTCAAATCAAAATTGAAAGATCAATTTGTTCCATAGCCACCACCATCACTTATTCATGAGGCCAAGCTGGAGATGTTTAGTATTCATTTGAAATATATCCTTAGACTGGAGCAGCCTATTTAAATAGTAAAATTAGCTTTTAAGACCTATTCTACACTGATACAGCACAGTCAAAATAGTATGGTTTGCTTAATTTGGCCTGTTCAGAATTCAGCACTGTTGAAAGGGAATAAGAGAGGTAGAAGAAGGGGGAGAACAGATTCTCGCTTCAAGGGAATGTTTCTGACTGCAGAGGTAATGAAACACTTATCCCCAATAATTAAAAAAATATTACTTTCCTTGCTTCTTCCCTCCTGTTATTCAAAAAAGAAAGTGGGGTGGATGGAGTAAGATAAATTGCAGAAGTAGGCTGTAATAAAACAGATTACAGACAGTCCTCAACTTATGACCCCCAATTTCCATTGCTAGGCAAGGAGGTTGTTGAGTGAACTGCTCCTCATTTTATGACCGTTTTGACCAGGGTTGAAAGCAAATCACAGCAGTTGTTTATTGAAACAGGTGGTGGCTAAGCAATTCTGGATTCCCTCACTGATTTTGCCTGTTGGAATTCGATTGGGAAAGTTGCAAATTGTGGTCCCATCAGCCTGGGATATTGCACCCATCTTAAGTACATGTAGGTTGCCAAGTAACCAAATTTTGATCACTCTGGCGATGCTGTAAGTGTTGTAAATCACATTTTTTGAAGTGCTGTTGTAACTTTGAGTGATCACTAAATGAATGGAACTGGGTATGTCTAGTTTGATGAAAAGGAGGACTAGGGGAGACATGATAGCAGTGTTCCAATATCTCAGGGCTGCCCCAAAGAAGAGGGAGTCAAGTTATTCTCCAAAGCACTTGAGGGCAGGACAAGAAGCAATGGGTGGAAACTAATCAAGGAGAGAAGCAACTTAGAACTAAGGATAAATTTCCTGACAGTGAGAACAATTAATCAGTGGAACAACTTGCCTCCAGAAGTTGTGAATGTTCCAACACTGGAAGTTTTTAAAAAGAGATTGGATAACCATTTGTCTGAAGTGGTGTAGGATTTCCTGCCTAAGCAGGGGTTGGATTGGAAGACCACCAAAGTCACTTCCAACTCTGTTATTCTAAATTCTAAATATTTGGTTATGTTGAGGACCACCTGTATCCTCAATAATCAAATATATATTATACAGGTAATCCTTGACTTATGACAATTGTGCCTAGAATTTCTGTTGCTAAGTGAGACATATGTTAAGTGACTTTTGCCCCAGTTTGCAATCTTTCTTCCCACATTTGTTAAGTGAATCACTACAGATGTTAAGTTAGTAACATGGTTGTTAAGTAAAGATGATTTCCCCGTTGATTCTGCTCATCAGAAGATCACAAGACCATCCCAGTGGTGGGATTCATTTTTTTTTTACTACTGGTTCTGTGGGCGTGGCTTGGTGGGTGTGGATACTGCAAAATCTCCAGTCAGAGGTGGGATTTGCCGGTTCTCCGAACTACTCAAAATTTCCACTACCGGTTCTCCAGAACTGGTCAGAACCTGCTGAATACCACCTCTGCACATGACCCCAGGACACTGCAGCAGTCATAAGTGAGAAAAACAATTATAAGTTACTTTTTTCAGCACCGCTGTAAATTGATTGATTGATTGATTGGATTTCTATGCTGCCCCATCTCCCGAAGGACTCGGGGCGGCGTACAATCATAAAAACACTATAAATATAAATACTATACAATTTTAAAAAGAGATTAAACATGAAACCCAATAATCTAATTTAAAATAACACTGTTCAAATTAAAAACCCCATCCCCCTCCTCAGTCCAGGTTGGCAAGTTGGAACAACCATGTTTTTAGGCCCCGCCGAAAGGACCGGAGGTCAGGAGCCACCCGAAGCTCCAGGGGCAGCCAGTTCCAGGGGCAGCCAGTAAATGGTCACTAAATGAACTGTTGTAAGTCAAGGACTACCTGTAGTTTTTGCTCCTCCCCTCCTGTTATTCAAAAAGAAAACAGGAGGGATAAGCAGTACAGCTAGATCACAATTATTGCAAATTCAAATAGTACCATATTCGATTTAGTCCAACTATATCTGTAAACCATCCAAAGTCTAAACTTGATAAGTAAAGTATATTGATACCAGGTTGCATTTAACCCAAGCCAAAATTCAGTTATTGGGAGGCTAGCACACATGCAGTTGCTGTTGGGAGTTTTCAGGTGCTAATTGTTGTGTTTGCAAAATGGAGGGAAAAAATGTTACCTTCAAGGAAAGCTCAGAAAAAATAAGAGATTCGTTTTGAAGAACTACCACAGAATACCGGAGACAGCAGATACATTTTGGGTATGGGTTTATCCTCCTGCTTGTCCTTTGTTCACTTGATTTATTTTAAATATTTATGAAATCTATCAAGGATAGAAATAGGGTTTTTTTTGCCTTCTATAATTACTTTTAAGACTTTGTTAAAAATACATGTAAGTTGTAAGTATATTCTTTTAATCTTTGTTATATTTCATTATTAAACATATAAAAAATTAACCATTTTCATTGCCTGTGCTCATCAGGTAAAAACGAATCACCCTATTTTCCACAGAAATATCACTTTAAATTATGCAAATTTGAATTTTCGTGAGATTCATTATTAGCATTAATCAAGACTTACCTGTAGCCCAGAAGAAGTTGCACACTTGAAATGTGCCTGTGGAGAAGACTGTGGACCTCATGATCTATTTATTTTGCCCCATTTAAGTCAGCAAAAGCAGAAGAAAGGCAAAAACCACCGTATAACAAAACACAACACTAATGTCAAATGCAGGCTAAACCAGAAAAAGACGAGGTTCAGTTTTTCAATCCAGTTTTCCCCGCTGATTTTGCTTGATATAAGCTGGCAATCAATCATTATAAATATACGCTGGTTGCCAAACATCCAACTTTTGACCATGTAACCAAGGGGATATTGCAATGGTTTTAAGCATGAGAACCAGTCATAAGTAACTTTTCTTTCAGTGTCAGTGAAATGTCAAACAATTGCTAAAATATGGACTACCTGTAAAGGATTTTCTGAAGAGATTTATGACAAATTTTGGAACTGTGGCACTTAGACTTTATATACTGCTTCACAGTGCTTTACAGCCCTCTCTCAGCGGTTTAGTGTGTCAGCATATTGTCCCCAACAATCTGGATCCTCAGTTAACTGACCTCAGAAGGATGGAAGGCTGAATCAACTTTGAGCCTGTGGGACTCAAACTGCTAGCAGCCGGCAGCAGAAGTAGCCTGCAGTACTGCACTCTAACCACTGCGCCACCACAGCTTTTCAAAGTTTGTAACTTCCAACTTTACAGAGCTACATCTTTCATCTTTCATTTATTAATGGATCATTTTTATACTGCTCTCTTTTACAAACCTGTGATGCACCAGAAGCTCAGCAGCCATCTTAATGTACAGTATAAACAGTGATGTTGATAAAAATTCATTAAGAATAGACTTAAAAATGGCCATCCTTGTTTCCCAGTGGACTTCAAAGGAAGGTTTTCAGATGCTTCTTAAAAATCAAGAGTGAAGGTGCAAATTAATCTCCAGAGACTACATGTTCAATTGGATTTCAGGCTTTGGTTAATTACTGTTTAGTTTGCAATGCTTTGGGTTTTCTAGTACCAAGCAGGAAAAAGAAAATCAATCAACATTCAACATCCATGTGGAAAATAAGTACAAATTTTATTTTCTCAACAGCAGTAAGTACTTTTTACAGCATATGTTTATTTAAATACACAGGCATATTATGTATATTATGTAAGCTTTGAAAAACTTATAGAGGAATGAATAGCCACATGGAGATGAAACTTTCTTTTGACAATTCTGAGAATGATCACAACTTCTTTTCTCTTAAGACCACACCACACATTCAAAAAAATGAGATTTGAGATGATAACATATGTACCACTTGGGCTTGTGCCCAAAGCACAGGTAGTCCTCAACTTACAACCAATTGTTTAGTGACTACTTGAAGTTAAACAGCATGGAAAAAAGTGACTTATGACAGTTTTTCACATGACCGTTACAGCAAACCCCATGGTCATGTGATCAAAATTCAGGCACTTGGCAACTGGCATGTATTTGTGACAGTTGCAGTGTCCCAGGGTCATGTGATCATCTTTTCCAGTCTTCTGGCAAGCAAAGTCAGTGGGAAAGCCAGATTCACTTAACAACCAGGTTACTAACTTAACAACTACAGTGATTCACTTAACAACTGTGGCAGGAAATTTGGGGCTCGGGTATAGTCGTAAGTCTAGGACTACCTGTAGAAAACTAGCAAAGGAAGGTATAAATTGGAGACACAATGTCTCCGCTAGACATTTCCCTTCAGGAATTATTTGTTAGCATGGCCACTATAAGGCAGTAATATTCCTCCTGTCTCACATTCTGAAGTGATGTCTTCATTGAGGCCATGTCAGCCTGCTTGGGTGTGACAGCCAAGCATCAATTTGGGCAGGGGTGCGATTCAACTAGTGTAACAACCGCTTTGGTGAGCGCACTTTGCTGATCGTTGGAGCAAACCGATCGCTCATAGCTGATCCTCGGAACTACCGGTTCACTCAAACTGGGCCAAACTGGCAGAATCCCACCCTTGAATTTGGGGCATGAAATTACAGCTAGCTTTGCTCAGAAGGAGATGCAGCTTAGAGACAAAGGAGATGCTTTAAAAGTAATCCAAAACAGAAATGGTTTGCATCATGTGGAGGTTAAGGCTGCATGGCAAAAATCTAATTTTTTGCATCCCGAAGGACAAAGTTCTCCTCTGGGTTTTTCTAGATCAGTGCTTCTCAACCTTAAGCCATTTCCAGATGTGTTGAAGTCCACAGATCTGAAAGTTGGCAAGATGAAAAACAGTGCTCTCAATCCATCTCTAAGGGGCAAAATTCCAAATTGTGTGGTTTCCTGTTCAATTATCTGCCAGCCCCTGAGCAGAACTTTGGATTCAAGATGTACTATTTACAGACATATTAAAAAGTGCATTTATGTCCCTTCAGGAAGGAACATTAGCATTTCAAAAGCCAATTATGGCTTAGTATATTTCCCACAAGGTCACCAATATGAGAAGCTGTGATTATTCCATTATCCAAAAATCAGTGTTAAATGTAATCTTTTAATAGCAGTAATCCTGGTTTTCCCATTATTTGCTTTTCTAAATCCAGAATATAAAATGAGAAATTAGGTGGGAGAACACCTTTTCACAGGGTTGCAGGTCAGTGAGAGAGGGAAGAAAAACATATGCAAGCATAGTTAGTTTTTCTTTTACACTTTAAAGCCAAAAACCCCTTCTGTGTGCTTTCAAAATCTAGATTGACATCTTTCAGGGTTAAATACTTAGGCACAACCCAATTAATCAAGGCAAAATGAAAAGGGGACTTAAGAAGATAAAGAAACATAAGGACCGCTGTCGCCTAGAAAATAACTACATTTTCTGAGATTTTCCCAGATAGTAGATAGGAAAAAAAATTGCTCATCAACCCTGCCAGCATGAGAGGCAACATTGATCATTTTGATGCAGATCTGGAAAAACTCATTTTTTGAGGAAGGTTATCTAACAGCTGCTTTATATTCCTTTGGAAAGAAATACAGGTAGTCTTTGACTTATGGCTACCATTGGGGCCAGCCAGAATTTCTATTTGCTAAGCAAGGCGATTGTTAAGTGAGCTGTGTTATTTTATGACATTTTTGCTACAGTTGCTCTAAGCAGATCACTGAGGTTGTTAAGTAAATCATGTAGTCGTTAAGCGAATCTGTTTTCCCCCACCGACTTTGCTCATTGGAAGCCAGCTGGGAAGCTGCAAGTGTCATGAAACACAAGCCCAGTTTTGATCAAGTGACCCTGGGGATGCTGTAATGTGTTCTGACCAGCTACCCAAACACGACAAACCCTCTGAGGTGAACTCAAAATATTCCTGTATTAGGAATGCCAGCAGCCCCAGCAAACAGTTTCTCTTGCAGGCTAACAAGTCCATCAGTCCGGAAGATGAATACTTGTCTGCCACACCTTATTCATCTCTGCCCTCCGCCTTTTATCCCCAGAGCAAGAATGGGGCCTCGCTGGCAGAGGTGGCTCTTCCTTCCCAAGGACTGACCCATAGATTTCCACTGCTCTCCTCTCCTCTGCCTTCTGTGCAGTTGCACGTCAGGCACTAGACCCAGCTGTTCCTCCTCTTCCTCATCAGCCACCTCCAGACCTGGGGGCTGTTGACTCTCCATCTGAGGGCTGATTGATGGCCCAGGCTCCACTTCTGTCTCCCTCTCTTTCTGACAGCTCCATTCCCACTTCCTCCTCTGAGCTCTCAAACTGCCCTGATGCTGACCCTGATTCTCACGGCTCCTCCTCCTCCTCCTCTGATTCATCTACTGGAGGGGCCGAGGGCCGGCAGGCCACAACACAATGATCATTAAGTGTGAAGACCCATCAATAGTCACTTCAGTGCCATTGCAACTTCAAACAGTCACTAAACAAATGGTCATATGTTGAGGATGACCTGCATTGTTTTCACTCAGTTTTGCTTCTTTTTGTCCCATTTCCAAAGTGCCAGCTATGATCTCAACTTAGTGGAGGAAGAAACAAAGACAAAATTCTGCTTTTGAAGACTTGAAATGACAGTCGGGTCTTTTCCATGGCTTTCCCTTCTCGCAACTGCCTCCCCTCCTCTCTCTAAAAACTCTCTCTTGTGTTTCTGCCTTTCCCAGCGTCGCACAAGGGCCTTCTGTTCCTCCACTACCGACCTCCTGGGTCAGACCATCCACTCAGGTATGAGGTGAAAAGCAACCCCACAAAATACTTCCAGTTCGTCGAAGGTGCGCTTGTCTCTTTATATATATATAAAAATATTTTTAATTCATTCAAATGCAAATCTGTTTACAAAATGGAATTGCACCTTTATAAAAAAGGACACAGAAAGGAATCATCGTCACTTTTGCAAGGCTGCAGAATAGCAGGTCCTGTATCTGAACGCCACTTCCTTCCTCCAGTTTCTCAACACTTGGAAAATTAGTATATCATGATAAATGTCTAACTAGAAAGCATCTTCCCATGTTTAACTACCCCTTGTTCAACAACTGTTTGAACTTAGGACCGTGCTGAATAAGTGGTAGAAATGACCAGTCCTCATATTTATGTCAGTCTCAGTGTTGCATTTGCTTAACAACAGCAACCAGAAGTGCTGGAATTTCCATCACTAAGTGACAAAGTGTGTGTGTATGTGCCCGTGTGTCATGGTGTGACACTTTACAAACACATCACTTAACAACATAAATACCAGCCCCAATTACCATTACTAAGTATGGACTACCTGTATATTAAGAAAGAGTTTATTTAAAACTATCTCATTGTGTAACTCATCCACTTAGGGTCTAAAATAGGATTTCCCAACCTGGCAATTTCCAGGTATATGGACTTCAACCCCCAGAATTCCACAGCCAGCATAGATATTGCTGAGAATCCTGGGAGCTGAAGTCCACTCACCTTCAATTTACCGCAGTTGAGAAATACTCGTCTAAAACTTCAGTTGAATATAAGCCTATGATTTAGCAAAAACGCAACCAGGGTAAACTCCATGCTCTGAATTTTGTTTTAGTTCAACTCGCATCTGGTTGAAAACTGACTGTGTGCCATTAGCTGGCACAAGGATTCAGACCAGATGCCAAGGAATTTAGAAGAGGGATAAGGAGTGCCTTATTGAAAGCATGCTGAGGTTTGATAGACTCCTTGAATTATCCAACAGGACAACCAATGTGCTCCCAGTGATTTCCTAAAGGAGAAGGAATTAGCAGTCTTCCAATATTTGAGGAGCTGCCATGGAGAGGATGGAGTCAAGTTATTTTCCAAAGCACCTGAAGGCCAGACAAGGAATAATGGATGGAAAATGATCAAGGAGAGATAAGAAATAAGATATAAGGAGAAATTTTCTGACAGTGAGAACAATCAACCCATGGAACAGAAGTTGCCTTCAGAAGTTGTGGGAGCTTCATCACTGGAAGCTTTCAAGAAGAGATTGGACTGCCATTTGTCAGAAATGGTGTAGGGTCTCCTGCTAAGGTGGGGGATTGGACTAGATGATCTATAAGGTCCCTTCCAACTCTGATTATCTAAATTACTCCATTAGAAAAACCCTGCTGATAATCATAAGAACCGAGTCCTTGGTATCATAACTTCTATTGCTAAGGTGAAAGTGCCCCATTCACTTTGGTGGGAAGGTAACAGTGTTCTGTGTGCCTGTGGGATGTAGCTATGCTGGCCACATGATCACAGAAATTGTCTTTGGACAAAGCTAGCTCCCTTGGCAAAGAAACTGAGATGAGCACTGTGCCCTAAAGTCAGACAAGACCGACAGAGAAATCTTTTACCTTTTACTGGAAGAAATATAATGAAACAAGACCAGAAGCTGACCTGGGGAAGAGATTGTTATCAGACATGTTGAGATAAGGAAGAGTGTTCATTACTCCAACCCACAGCTCCCTCAACACTACCTGAACAAAGCTCAGTTTGGTTCCATTTTCTGGATCCCATGATCCTTATGTTTGGGTGGTTGCCTTCAGACCTTGGTCAGAAGTTATCTTGGGAGGTCCTAGGTTCTCAGCTGCTATGGGATGCCACCAACTGAATTAGGATGCCAGGAACTGTTGGTTCCAAATGAGAAGGTCATCACTTCCCTATCTTTCATAGGACAACGTCCAAAGCTTGTAGCATCCCACTTATGTGAAGTAAGCTAAAAGTCGGAGTTGCTCAAGGTAACAATTAGCTGCTATCTAATATTATGGCTGAGAAATATAAAAGCAAGGTGACTGTTAAGATGCAGAAGCAGCAGGAAAGAGAAGTGATGGGTTTGAACTACAAAGGATGTAAGAAGAGACTCACTCTGATGCTGACCAAGGACATTCAAATGGTTTGAATGACTTCATTCTTGAATCCAGTCAAGATCCTTCTTTAGCTTTGCCATGTCTAATAGCTGGGTAGCTCTGTCCTAAGGAGCCCAACATTATTTCTCCAGTCCACTCCAGCCAGTTCAGCTCTTCCAAAATAAAAATATCTGAAAGTTCTGATATTGCTAAGGAGATGCGGCATCCTTCAGGAAACACAACTGTCGTGACTGCTTACCACATACAATCCCAAGGGGGAAACTGTCCAATGTATCATATTAAGCTACACGATGCTACGTCATCTCCATAATGGATGCAAATCTGAAAGAGTCTTGAATAAATCTATTCAAGGAGCACCTTGTCATCTCCATAAAAGCAAAGACCCAAAAAGGTCATACATAAAAAGCTGTATTAAAGTATCTCAAACAACCGCCCCAATCTGGCATCCACCAGATAATGCTTCCTATAGTCCTAATATATCTGGAAGACACTTGGGAGGAAAAGCTGAAGTAAAACTTTGGTCAAAAGTTGAAGGGCGTCAACATGACTCCTACCTAAACCAACTCTTCTCTTTTAATTAATCCTTTCCAGTTACAGCCAGCAGAATACAGTGCATCAGGTTCTTAGAGGTTATCTTACTTGAGGACAAAAAAAGCTTAACAAGGGAAAACAACAACAACAACAACAACAAAAAGAGGTCAGAACTCAAAGAGTTGGCCATCTTTTTCGGTCTCCATCGTGGATTCTACTTTGTCCCAGTCAACCGGCGAGAGGATTTGAGCACTTTGGATGTCTTGAGGGGTCAGGCTGATGTCAAGGACTTGTGGGTTGGTTCGGGATTGTGCCAGCCTGGAATGACAAAGCAAGACAAAAAGGTGAAGAAAGGAAGGTGCCAGTGCTAGCTTGCCAAGGAAGATGAGAAGGAAGACACAGCTTCTTGGTACAGGCAGGATAGAGTTTAGAAAAGCTTCCTCACAGAAATATAGAATTAAATCCCAGGAAAGGGAAAAACAAATAGTAGCTCACAAGGAAAGGTGGCCCAAGATGATTAGGCTGGAAAATCTGGTTCTTCTATGGCAGGGGTGTCAAACTTGATTTCATTGAGGGCCACATTATTGTTGTGTTTGACCTTGGGGGCTGGGGGCATGGCCAGCTCAACATCACTTGTGTTGGGGGCACCAGTGGTGGCCTGAGTGCTCTGCCAATGAAAATGGGCTCCCAAGCTCCATTTCCGGCTCTGACAGCCTCCTGCAACCCTCTGACAGTGAAAACCGAGTTCGGGAGGGCCATGCACTGCCCTCCCAAGCTCCACTTTCACTGGCAGAGGCACCGCAGGTTGGTCCTTCACTGTTTCCAGGGTGGCCCTGCGGGCCTGATCTAACCACCCTGTGGGCCGGATCCAGCCCCCGGGCCTTGAGTTTGTCACCTCTGTCCTATGGGAAGGGCAATCTTTAGTAAAAGGTGAAAGATTTTTACAATATGAAGAGAAACCAAAGAATGTCTATGGGCTGGGTTCATTTCTCCAACATGGTCAAGTTCTCAGAGTTTGCACTCAGTTCACCAAAAGGTATTCTAGGGAATCCTGGATTCTTCTGTTAAAAAAAAATCATCAGGGAAAAAATGCATCAGGCAAATTGTGAATTAAAATGCTGGTTTGATGCTCATCCCAGCAGGCATCACGATTTGTAAATCTGAAGTTCAATGTGCCAAGCTTAACAGTTTCCCCAAAGGATCAAAATGAGAAAGGATGATGCTGAAATAATCCCCAAAACGAGACCTTGGGGGAAATGGATCAATCCATTCATGCCCACTTCGTCCTTCTGCAACCCTCATCATGCCTCTGTGCAAAGGCTGACCAGCAGAGGGAGCAGTTGGTCCAAAGCCACCATCAGATGACCTCATGAGAAACAAGGGAGTGTTCCTCAGGTGCTAATACTGTCACGTGGGAGGATCAGTGAGACCATCTTCCCTGCCCCGAAGGACGATCCTCAACGGAAACTTTCCTGCAAGCCCATGAAGAAATAAGGGCCAGTCTTGGGAAGCCTTTTAGCAGTTTCTCAGCCTAGTAGACCTGGGAAAGACACAACTCTGAAGGCATCTCCGTAAATCATCCAACGCTCTGCATGCCTTGGGCAAAAAAAAAAAGCAGCCTTTTGCCAACTGCTCAGACCACAAAATACTATAGGCAGAAAGATGTGTGATATTACAGGGTGGAGCACAAGGAAAGGAACACCACCCATTTCTATTTAAGCCAGGGGTGTCCCAACCTGGGCAGCTTTCAGACCTGTGGATTTCAACTCCCAGAATTCTCCAGCCAGCCATGATTATAAACAGCTCCTGATTATAGTAAAGAGCCAGGTGTCATCAGCTTGGAAGCGCCTGATTAAAAAGCATGATTCAGGAAGCTGAAAAGATTACATTTTCCTCCGCTAAGAAGCTTTTCCTTTGACCCAGAAGGAAAGCAAGCTTTTGGCTAGGAAGCAGATGGTGGTGAACCTGGTATGATACACATGTTATAATTTGGGGGTAATCGTGTGCCCCTAATAAGCATTTCAATTCAGGTATACGTGTCTGTTTAAATCAGGGGTGGCAAGAAAGATCATAAAATGGGGCAAAGTTCACTTAAAAACTGTCTTGCTTAGCAATGGAAATTTCGGGCTCACTTGTGGTCATAAGTCAAGGACTACCTGTATAACTTTTGATTGCAAGCTAGGGTGAAACCCATTAAGCAGTTGATTAGCTTCCTTTGCTCAAGGCAGTTTAAACCTGCCACTGCTGGCTGGAGAATTCTGGGAGTTGAAGTCCACCTGTCTAAAAGTTGCTAAAGTTGAGGAACACTGATCTATACTACATACTCTTTAAATATAGTGCATGCACTTCCTTGTGTGTGTATATGTAACACTGTAAATCAGGGTACTCAAGTGGCTTTGTGGGCAAGGAAGTCTTTCTTGAGCGTTCATGGCCATCATCTAGATAGAATCTCAAAATTCCTGAGTTGACTTGTACTCAGCTTGATAGCTGCCAAGGTTTGGGGGACAGTAGCTGATTAGGGATTAGTCCACGGAAGTCAGTGTTATTTATGGAATCTTTTTTCGTTGCATTTTCACAGGTCGGGAGGCAGAGCTGGGCCTGTAAAGTTTTCCACTTTAGGTGCCAAAACAGTTTGCTTGGCTCTAGGTGCTGTGAACTTTGATGTCAACTTTGATGGGGCAAGGTGGATACAGTGTGGGCTCAGAAGAATTATGTTTTCTTTATTATGGTTATTTATTCCTAAGGTTGGTAGGTCCCATTTTCATGCTCGTAAAATCAGGTCAGACATGTAACTGACCCCCTTTACAAGCATCATGACTTATGACGGTCGTAACTTGAAGACTACCTGTATGAATTTAATAGCTTGGGGATAAGTTGGTCTACAGGTTTGGGGCCGCTACCAAGAAGGCATTTATAGGTATTATCAGGGAAATTCTATGATAGGCCAGGAATGAATCGTGAAGAATGTAGAAAGAGCCAGCATGGTCATACTCCACGCAGTATCAAGGATGCAGCTGTAGAGATGGTCAACAGTATTAAGTATCTGCGGGTGCAGATAACTAACAATCTGAACTGGTCTCTCCACATATCATCCTCAGTGAAGCGTAGAAACCAGCGCCTGCATTTCCTGCATTGGATGAGGAGAGCACATCTTTCTCCTTCCATCCTGGCCACATTTTACAGAGGCACAATTGAGAGCATTTTAACAAACTGCATCACTGTTTGGCTGGGTGGCAGCAGTGCCTCAGATAGAAAGTCCATACAGAGAGTGGTGTGGACAGCGGAGAAGTTTATAGGAACCTCATTTCTCATTATTCAGGATACTGCTTATAAACACTATGTGCTTAGAGCTCAAAGCATTGTTAGAGACCCCACACATCCACTTCACGGTCTGCTTCTGTTGCTCCCCTCCGGGAGGAGGTTTCAAAGTATTTTTAGCAGGACTTCCAGATTCTGTAACAGCTTTGTTCCCTATGCCATCCATCTGGTAAACTCCCAAGATGTGTTTCTCTTACATCTGGATTAGACTGTGTTGTTTCTCCATGTCATATAATGTATGCAGTTACATGCATAATTATCTATCTATCTATCTATCTATCTATCTATCTATCTATCTATCATCTATCTATCTTGTCATGTTTCTGTAATGTATATTAGAGGAGGAGACTCTTTGAAAGCTGTATGCAATGAAATTTCATTTTAACGTATGCCGGTTAGTGTACATTCAAAATGTCAATAAAGTTATTCTAAGTCTTTAAGTAAGTCTTCTAAAAGTGGTAAAAGGGGTGTCTCTGCAGGCTGTGTGAAATGACCCTACACTTGCATCCAGTTTATCATCTCCAGTTTTACAGCCTTTGAAATCTGGCCAGCTGTTGGCTTTACGGATTTCTTCCTGGTATTTTATCAATACTTCACCTGACAAAGAATTTTAGAGAACCTAAAAGCATGCATATTATTTTTAGTGCATGCTGCTATGTGATCAATGATTAAATTTTCTCTCGGTTCCTCCTTTGTAGGTTGGGAGTTGAAATGCAAGCCAAGACTCAAACAAGACCCTCCATTTTAGAAGGTGAGAGCTTCCAATTTAAGCAACCTCCATTTTATAAGCATTTGCCAAGAGGCTGACACATTTAAGGGATTTAATCCCCACCTGTACACACAAATTAGCTCCTGCCCTAAGAAGTTATCAAAATATTTGACTTATCCGAGCAGCCACATCCTTTATTCAATTAGTTAGACAGACCACCAATGAAAGGTTGGGCTGCTGCTGACAGTTTAGCTTAAGGGAGAGAGAAGGGAAGGTTCATTAATCAAATCTATTTCTTAGGCAAGCCCCTAGCAGAAAGATGTTCCTGGAAGACTTGATCATAATTACCTTGAAAACGCTTCATCCAGTTCATCATTCATTGCCTTTGTTATAAAAAGAAAGGGGAGGGGAGAAATAAAACTATAAATCCAACTGAAATGAAAAATTATTCAAATATCACATAGGCTTAACCAAGTGCTTTTTCTGTTGTATTTGCAATTCCTTCTTTAAAAGGGAGGGGAACTAGCCATAGGTTTAAAAAATTAGTACATTTTTACTACTAATGGTTCTAAGGTCAGTAACCCATCCTTCTTTGTTAGATGACAAGAGGACAACACAACATCTAAGTGCTCATGGAAAAGGCATCTGACAAGGTAAACCTGAACCTCTCCAATCACCTTCTGTCCACTTCCTTGTTTTCCATAGAAGTTGAAGAGGATGGGGTGGAGAAATCATCCGGTTAGTTACAGCTTTCCCATGCATGGTAGCACTTTTGGGTCCAAAAGCTACAAAGCAACTTTAGGGAAACTTGCCAAAGGGAACTGATGACCTCTCTTCTGCACTGGACCAATCCAGGTAAATTGCAATTCAATGTGAGATAAAACTGTCTATTAATATAAGCCAATGGTTCTCAAATTTGCAACTTTAAGATGTGTGGACTTCAACTCCCAGAATTGAAGTTGAAGTCCACACTCCTTAAAGTGGCCTATGTTGAAAAAATACTGATATAAGCAGTTGTGAAATCAATTGCCCAGAGAAGTGCTTGGCTGCCCTTTGATGGGTTCAAATGGAATCAGGGTAGCCATTTGTTTTGGATTCATCCTTGTTATACTTGCATTGACCAGGGGTTGGTCTTGATGACTTGAATAGAATAGAACAGAATAGAGTTCTTTATCGGCTAAATGTGATTGGACACACAAGGAATTTGTCTTGGTTCAAATGATCTCAGTGCACATAAAAGAAAAGATACATTCACCAAGAGTCAAGAATCATCAGGTACAACACTTAATGATAGTCATAGGGTACAATAAGCCATCAAATCATACTAGGAAACAGTCAATATAGATCATAAAGATACAAGCGACAAAGTTACAGTCATAGAGTCACAAGTGGGAGGGGATGGGTGAATTCTAACTTGACTGATTCTAACATACAAAAGAAAAGTGGTATGCTATTCTTCATTGAGGATCTTCAAATTTCTTGTAGGAGATGCTCTTAGCCCTGAATTCCCTGATCATCATAGATCAGATTGCCTACAAAAAAAAGTTCCCTCTCCTGTGGGCTTTTGATCCCTGGAGTCCACTCGTTAACAAATGCAGAGAAATTGAAAGCAGAAACCATGCAGAGACTATAGGAGAGATGGAAGATCTTCAATTGCTCCAAGAATCCCCAAATCACAGTGATGATCTTCCCCTCTCCTTAGTTGTGCTGATTGGTGTTCATGCAGTTGTTGTCTGTTTGCCACAAGGAGAAAGCCACTGTGTGTGGAGATTCTCAATCATCCAGTTCATGGTTGTCCCAAAGGTGCTTTTCAAAATGCAACTGGACTTTCTCCCATTTTGTTTGTTTTACTTGAAAATGTTTTGCTTCTCATCCATTTTCAGTTCTGGCTGAAGAACTGAAGAAGCTTCTTGGGTGAGAAGCAAAACATTAAAAAAAAAACCTGAGAAAGTCCAGTTGCAGTTTGAAAATCACCTTTGGGGCGAGAAAGCCCCTGGTTTCACTCCCCTGCGCTTAAGTCCCCTAGAGAAAGGACACGCACAACATGACAAGCATACTGTACTTCTGAATTGCTGGATTTTATGTATTCGGTGTTTGATCCTGCCTTTTCCTCCCCAAGGAAACCACTTGGACTTGACCATTAATGGAGACAATACTGAAGAATCAGATGGAAAAAAAGAGAGAAGAGACAATCTGAGCAGATCTGACCAGCCTTTTGACTGTTGCAAGTCACGATGGCACTGAAAAAAGTGGCTTTTAAGGGGTGCTCGCATTTATGACTGTCGCAGTATCCCCACAATCGCGTAATCAAAATTCAGGCGTTTGGCAATCGGTCTGTTTTTTTAATTCATATTTATATGCCGCCCTTCTCCGGAGACTCAGGGCGGCTTACAATCTTTGGAGCACAACCCAATGTGCTCAGCAATAGCCTTCATTCTATTCTATATGCCTGCTTATTATTAGAGCTTTTTGGCCCCCCCAAGTGGCATTTTTACAAAGTCAACTTATTGCCCGCAACAATCATGGGTCTTCAATTTACCTACCCCAAGAGGATGGAAGGCTGAGTCAATCTAAAGGGCCTTGGTGGCTCAGGCTGTTAAATGCCTGCATTTAAGTTCCAGCTGCCTACAATTATTGTAGGCTCGAATCCCACCAGGCTCAAGGTTGACTCAGCCTTCCATCCTCTGGGGGTAGGTAAATTGAAGACCCAAGATTGTTGGGGGCAATAAGCTGACTTTGTAAAAATGCCGCTTAGTAATAAGCAGGCATATACAATGGAATGAAGGCTATTGCTAAGCACACTGGGTTGTATCCCAAAAATTGTAAGCCACCCTGAGTCTTCGAGAAGGGCGATATAAATGTAATTAAAAAAACCTTGAGCCTGGTGGGATTCGAGCCTGCACTAATTGCAGGCAGCTGGAGCTAAGTGCTAGGCATTTAACAGCCTGCACCACCAAGGCTCTTCGCGATGGTTGCAGCATCCTGGGATCATGTGATCACCATTTCTGACCTCCCCAGCCAGCTTCCAACAAACGAAGTCGATGCGGGAAGCCAGATTTGTTTAATGACTCCATGATTCACATAACTGCAGTGACTCGCTTCAGAGGCAAGAAAGGTTGTAAAATCAGGCAAGACTCATTAACTGCCTTGCTTTGTGACAGAAATTCTGTTCTCAATGGTGCTCGTAAGTCAAGGACCAACAGAATGCTAGCCTAGGCCACTGTGGGTATGGGAAAGGATTGGTGGGTTCACAACTCCGCCACCGTGTGATGCCATAGCCTGGTCTCTGCCTACACCTGACTTGCTCTATTCTTGGGAGGAAAAAAATAACCCTGAAAAAGGAAGCTGCTTTCTTTTCTTTGATCCGAAAAGGTTGGGGGTGTCTGAGCTGTAAAACAAAGTTTAGAAGAGGCAGGAAACGTGTCTCAACTTGATGGAGCAGCCTAGGGGAACAATAAAGCATACTGTAGATCTCCAGATCCACACACACACACACACACACAAAAGGCAATTTGGCTCCCATTCCATCAGCAGCAAAATGGAAAGGAAGATGCCCTGTAACCCAATAGCAAGTTACAGCACTGTTCCCATTTACCTCTTGTGAAAAGCTGTGGCTTATTTTAATTAGAGTTTATTGAACAAAGCACAGATGATTTAAGACCGCACAATGCACTACGTCATAATCCCTCCCAGGCAAACCGCAATGAACAGTGATCAACAAACAACACACCGAGCCAAAAATCACACAAGCCACACTGAAGCAGGATGTGAAGCACATCACTTATTAAAATGAGATCTTTCCCATGATCACCGAGGCCTTCGCGCACTTACCCACACGTTGTTGTTTTCTGATGAAGGGGACCCAAAGATTTGGCCATCCACGTGCACCAAATTTGTGTTCAAAGGAGTTCTGGCTACGTTTTCCAAGTCTAGCAGGTTTTCTACGGTGGCTGCTATGTGTGGAAAGGAAAAAAATAAATAAGGATGAGATAGAAGAATAAGAATGAAAAATAAGAATACAGGCAATCCTCAGCTTATGACCACAATTGAGCCCAACATTTATATTTTTAAGTGAGAAACTTAAGTGAGTTTTGCCTCATTTTACGACCTTTCTTGCCACACTTGTTAAGTGAATCACTGCAATTCTTAAATTAGTCATATGGTTGTTAAGTGGATCTGGTTTCCCCATTGACTTGGCTTGTCAGAAGGTCACAAAAGGGGATCACATAACTCTGGGACATTGCAACCATCATAAATGTGAGTCAGTTTTCAAGCATGCGAATGACCATGGGGATGCTACAATGGTCATAAGAGTGAAAAATGGTTATAAGTCACTTTTTTCAATGCCAGTCACTAAATGAACTGTTGGAAGTCAAGGACTACCTTTAAGAGGTAGTCTAGTGGCACAATGTTTAGAATGCAGTACTGCAGGCTGATTCTGCTGTCTGCCAGCTGCCAGCAGTTTGAGTCTCACCGGCTCAAAGTTGACTCAGCCTTCCATCCTTCCGAGGTGGGTAAAATGTGGACCCAGATTGCTGGGGGCAATAGGCTGACTCTGTAAATCACTTAGAGAGGTCTGTAAAGCACTGTGAAGTGGTATGTAAGTCTAAGTGCTATTGCAGATTAACTCTGCCCACTGCCAGGAGTTTGATCCTGACTAATCCAATATTGAGCTATATGTTTGATTTGGATATCCTTACCTTTCCTGCAAGAGCATACATAAAGTATTGAGCCACAGTGGAGCAATGGTTAGAGTGCTTTACTGTAGGCCACTTTTGTTGACTATCGGCTGCCTGCAATTTGGCAGTTCAAATCCCACCAGGCTCAAGGTTGACTCAGCCTTCCATCCTTCCGAGGTGGGTAAAATGAGGACCCAGATTGTTGGGGGCAAATAGGCTGACTCTGTAAACCGCTTAGAGAGGGTTGTAAAGAACTATGAAGCGGTATGTAGGTCTAAGTGCTGTTGCTAATGATGAAGATTAGGAGAGAAAAGGATTAAAGTTTTCTTTCCAGCTTCGGTGGGATGTAAACCTGCCTCAAAAGTTGCAGGATTTTCTTGAATTTTCCAGAAAGGAGGGCGTGGAAAAACATGGACCCACAACAATACCTGTCTATCTCCTAGCCGGAGACTAGCCCCCAACTTTTTGCAAGAGTCTGTAGAACTGTAGAAAAGCTTCTTCTGTGAGCTGACAAATGTGCAGCAACAACCTTTTTGAACCCCTTCGTTCTCCACTGATAGTTGCTCTTTCTTACAATTGGTGACCGAGAAATAAAACAGACCTTCTCTCTTGCCCTATACCTGCCTCTCCTCCATGAAGGATCTCAAGGGCCATAAACTAGTTAAAGAAGCTTGTTTCGACTAAAGCATAACAACAGGAACAATGTGTACATTGAAATCAATGCAGAAAACATTTCCCAGGTCATCTGCCTTCCTCATGCTGCAGTCTAAGTCAACTCTCCATGCCTAGTTTTCACAGAAAGCAGAAGCAGACAGGGGTGAAGCTTGCCTGCAGGTTCTTGATATGGCTTAGAGCAGTGATGGTGAACCTATGACATGCCGACTTTGTAAAAATGCCGCTTAGTAATAAGCAGGCATATACAATGGAATGAAGGCTATTGCTGAGCGCATTAGGTTGCACTCCAAAAATTGTAAGCCGCCCTGAGTCTCCGGAGAAGGGCGGCATATAAATATGAATTTAAAAAAAAAAGGTGACACACCACTCTGCTTTGGGTGACATGCCAGTGTTCACCAATGTCTGACCACAACTATTCGCGAAAGCACGCTCCATTCTCATGTGATTTTGGAGGCTGTGAAGGCGGAGTGAGAATAGCGTTTGCTCTTGTGCTGCCTGTATTAGATGAACAAAAAAGGAGATATTAGAAAACTGCAATAAGTCGTTCTTTTAATGATGGGACATTTAAAAAGAAAAAAGAAACACAGGAACAGTGAAAGCTGCCCTGGTAGGACATCAGACTCATTAGTCCACCTACATAGCTCAAAGTTGCTTGTTTGCTCTCCATGAATCTACTCCAGGATCTTGTTCAGTTCTATGAGGAGATGTTGACATCTTAGTTAAGCCCTCTTTGCATGGAAATCATACCCATGAATTCCAGCCTGTCCCTCCATAGCTGCCATTTACGCATTAGCATTGTTTATGGCATCCGTAACTTCTCACACAGCACAGTTGTAGCACATCTGTATTGCACACAAAAGGTCCCCAGTTCTAGCTGTCGCATTTCCAACTGATACTGATACGAAAACCTGAAAAACCTGAAAAGTGACATTGCACCTCATAAATGACTCAGGTAAATCACCTTTGTTTATTTATAGATTTAGGCAGCATACGTGCGATACTCTCGTTTTCCAACTTCATCCTCATACCAAGCCTCTGCAGTGAATTGGGCTAATACCTGGCTCAGAGTCATCTTGTGAACTTTCAGAGTTGAAGGTGGATGCGACTTCAGGTCCCACCTATGAGACAGCTCCCAGCCCTTCCAGGAGCAGAGCTTTCAGTGACTTATTATATGAAAAGAAGAACTAGGGCAGTGGTGCCTAACCTTTTTCGGCTCCCGTGCCGATAATTGCACGTGCACTCGCTTGCGCACGCTCGCATGCCAGCACCCTGAAGGCAATGAGTGCTGGCCCACCCCCCTCTCGCGTATGGCCGACCTCCCTCATGTGCCAAGCCTCTGCGCATGCATGCACGACCCCTTGCACTGCGTGTCTGCACATGCATGCGTGATTCTCCCTCGTGCGCAGCGCATCCCTGCGCATGCACGCATATCTCCCATGCACCCCCTCCCCCCGTGCATGCGTGGCAGATACCCGACAATCAGCTGTCGGGTAGCGCCGTACGCATGCGCAGTAGGGCTCTTCTGGGCGACCTCTCACGTGCCGGGGGAAATGGTACTGTGTGCCACTTCTGGCACGCATGGCATAGGTTCGCCAACACGGAGCTAGGGTGTCATGATAGCAGGGTTCTAACACTGTAAGTAAGGGGCTGCCACAAAGAAGAGGGAGTCAACCTATTCTCCAAAACACTAAAGACAGGACAAGGAGCAATGGGTGGAAACTAATCATGGAGAGACGCAACCTAGAACTAAGGAGAAATTTCCTGACAGTGAGAGCAATGAACCAGTGTTTGGTTGTGTCTCATCACTGGAGGCTTTTAAGGAGAGCCACTTGTCTGGAATGGTAGGTCTCCTGCTTGCAGCAGAGGGTCCAAGGTCCCTTCCAACTCTGTTACCCCCAACGGTCACATGACCAAACTTTGGGCCCTTGGCCACTGGCATGTATTGATGACAGTTGCAGAGCCCTGATTTCATGTGATCTCCACCTAAGTCCTTCCCTGCCAGCTTCTGACAAGCAAAGACCATGGGGGAAGATGGAGTTGCTCAACAGCTGCATGATTCACTTAACAACCACAGTGATTCATTTAACAACCAGGGCAAAAAGGACCCAAGATTGTTGGGGCAAATAAGCTGACTTTGTAAAAACGCCGCTTAGTAATAAGCAGGCATATACAATGGAATGAAGGCTATTGCTGAGCGCATTGGGTTGCGCCAAATTGTAAGCCCTGAGTCTCGGAGAAGGGCGGCATATAAATATGAATTTAAAAAAAAAAGGTCACAAAACCAGGCATGACTCACTTAACCAACCCCTTTCTTTAGCAACAGATATTCTGGTCCTGATTGTCGTAAGTCGAGGACTAGCTGCACACAGCAGCGCTGATCAGAATGAGGCAGCGCACAAATTGCTTGGGGTCAATTTGCAATAGGTTTGGATCCCTGCTGTAGAAGATGGGAGGTCACTTTAGCTTTCCCTACCTAAGACTACTTCACCATTTAATTTCAGGCAATTTGCACCGGAGACAGGTTTTTGCTGCAAGACGATTGCAAGAAGAGTGTTGCTTAAACATAATACTCAGAAGGCATGACCTCGTTTTGCAAGCCGCACAATCCAGGCTGTAAAAGTTTTAATGGGTCCTTGGAACGGCACAGGGAAAGCTGCTGGAGAGAAAGTGGAGGACTGACTCTCTCTCTCTTTCTCTTCTCTCTGAAGAATAACACTCATACAGGAATCGTGATGACAAAGGCGAAGAGGTCACAAGGCCTTGATGGATTCCAAACAGGTGTCAATGGCATTGGCACACACCTTTGGTACACACGGTATGCATCTGTAGTGTTTTCCAGGAAGTCAGTGTGGGGAGGAATCCAGCTGAAAAATACAAATGCAGTTCCCTCCCCGTTTTATCTCTACAGTGTATCACAGAAGTGAGTACACCCCCCTCGCATTTTGTAAATATTTAAGTATATCTTTTCATGTGAAAACACTGAAGAAACGACACTTGGTGTGGTGACCCAGAGTGGGATACAAAATAAACACAGTCATGAAAACAGGTGAAGTCCCTTTTATTCCTTCACTTTGCTTCAAAGCTCCAAATATCCTTGACTGGAGACAAAAAAGCAGTTACAAAAAAAAGGAGGAAATGCCGTATAAACTAAAAATGCCTATAAATTATAAGAGTAAAAACAACACAAACCACATTGAAGCAATTAAGGGAACCAGGCAAGATAAGGGCTTGAAGAAATCGGAACACACACTGGGAAGGACGCCAAACTCAGAGAGGAATGACAGACTAGAGATATTTCCATGCTTTGTTGACAGCTTTGGCCCATACGCATGTTTGTCCTTTTAACCAGTTCTCACAGCTGCAGCCCATGAAGTGGATCAAGTCTCTTTCCTTCCCCGTAGACCATGCCATTCACGTCTGTCACTTATCCTCTCCTCCCTGCATGCCCTAAGATGGAGAGGGGATGGGCCTGGGTCTTCCTCTGACTACCCAGCTGGCCTCTGCCCTTCCCCAGCCTCCTCCACAACCTCTGGAGCCACACTTCCACTCCCTGTGGGCTGTTCCTCCTCTCCCTCGGAGTCAGTCTCCAACAGGGGCATGGCACTTGGCTACAATGTAAAGTAGTGGGTATACAGCTGGTATAACAGTGGAAGAGGACTCCAGTGGCAACCTGTGAAGCTCTGGTGAACCCTATGCCTAAGAGGGTTAAGGCAGTGCTGGAAAATAATGGTGGCCACACAAAATATTGACACTTTGGGCCTCATTTGGACATTATCACTTAGGGATGTATGCACTTTTCTTGCCAGCAGTTTAGACATTAATGGCTGTGTGTTGCGTTATTTTAGGGGATAGCACAATTACACTGTTATCCAAGCTGTACACTCACTACTTTACATTGTAGCCAAGTGTCATTTCTTCAGTGTTGTCACATGAAAAGATATACTTAAATATTTACAAAATGTGAGGGGGTGTAGTCACTTCCATGATATACTGTATGAGACGAGGGTCTCATGTCATGAATTTTATCAGGAAGTGTTACAGAAGCTCCTAAGGGTGACCCGTGCTCAAGCAGAGTAAGAAGAGGCAAAGGAACGTATTGCTTCCAGTGTTGGGAAGTTGGGCACCATTGCTTATGCTGCCACAATGGCACCAACTACATGCGGGCGTGGGGTGGGAGTGGAGAGAAGGCAGCTTAAGAAATGTCAAGGTTGGTAAATGTATCGACACACCACTAAATACACATGAAGGGGAAAGAAGAAAACCAATTCAGAGAGGATTTGTCAGGCTTCAAATGCCAAGTAAGACACGTCGTGATTCTTTCAAGCAAATTTCTTTATTTGCCTATAGACAGAATCTTGCCAAAGTAAAACAGACTCCATCAGCAAAAAGCATATACTTTGGGAACTGTTAAGGAGGCATGGTCTTCATCCTCTTTCTCTTACACAATAGCACTTAGGTTTATATACCGCTTCACAGTGCTTTACACAGCCCTCTCTGAGCGGTTTACAGAGTCAGCATTTTGCTCCCAACAATCTGGGTCCTCATTTTACCCACCTCGGAAGGATGGAAGGCTGAATCAACCTTGAGCTGGGGAGAACTAAACTGTCAAACTGCAGGCAATTGGCAGAATTAATCCTCAGTACTGCATTCTAACCATTGTGCCACCATGGCTGTATCTGATCTGAAGTTGTCTCTCTCTCCTCTGGAATTCACTCCTGGGAATCCAGACTATATTTTATCACAGGATCTCTAGGGGTTGAGGAATGCTGGCTAAATAGAAAGAAAGGAGAATATTTAAAAGAGAGTGAAGGAAGAATAGAATGGAGTGGCAAGCATCCTTAAACTCAACCCTACAAGGTCCGTTTGCATCATTCCTTTAAAAAACAGCGCACAGTTATCTTTTGTTTCTCTAGATGCAAGCTTTGGTAAAAACAGTAATTATGCAATTATATCTGTTTAGAGGGGAAGAGGAAGGGCCCAGGTTTCACGTGGCCTTGTTATCTCTGATTTTGGTAACTCTGACTCCCAGACTGTCTGATTCAGCACCACTGAATTTTCCATTGGAGGCAAGAACCATATAAGATAGGTGTCCCCAAACTTGGCAACTTTAAGACTTGTGGACTTCAACTCCCAGAATTCTCCAGCCTTAAATTCTCCAAGTCTTAAAGTTGCCAAGTTTGGAGACCTCTGATATAAGAACTGTAATCTGAATTTAAACTAAACTTCATGGTTGAAACAACAAAACAGCAGCAACAAAGAAGCAGTTCAACTCCTTTTGCTCACCAAACAATATCAGGGAAAGAAAACATGATATCCTAACTTCCCAAACATTTATGATATAACGATTCAGCTTATGCAGCTTCTGGCTTTTCCAAACACATTACTCCAACCCTTAGACAGCAGAAATTATCCATGTCAGTTTTTTCTTTTTTTAAAAAAAGAAGCAACTGGATTTTTTTTTTTAAATTCAGAAAAGTTATTGCAAATGCTCAAGAATTTGCCACTATTTGCCCATCTTCACAAATGATGAGGATGCCACATGTCATCCTGGCAGTCTAAGCTAAGTTCTCGTATGCTCAGCCCTGCAAGCATTTAAATTTAAATACATACATAAATAAATAATATGCTCCTTAAGAGTCTGTGAAGATGAATATCTTATTCATTTGCGCGATTTGTATGCCAGTCAAAAATACATTCAGCTCCTCCTCCTTCAAGACATCTAGCCCTATAGCCAGAATTTAATTTGGTTTCATGCATGCTTGAACTGGGGTGCTACACAAATTAAAAACTGCAGAGGTGCCTTAGATCACAAGCTTCTTAACCTTCTCTGGCCTATTATTCTTCAAAGTTGTGTGAGGGTTATGTCTTCCAGAATTCCTAATCTGAAGACCGTGCTGGCTGAAAATTCTAAAGGTTTTAGAAAAATGTTGGAAGTCATTCCTTTCCCCCCCTTTCTCTCTTACCTTGCACCCCCTCTTCCCTTCCCTTCCCCATTCCTGTATTTTTTTCTTTTTATTTGTATTTTATAATAGACTTCAATTTAAAAAAGAGAAAGAAAGAATTTTGAATACTACGTAATATGAGATAAATGGTATGAGTGGCTAAAAGAGCCTTGGTGGTGCAGGCTGTTAAACGCCTAGCACTTAGTTCCAGCTGCCTACAATTAGTGCAGGCTCGAATCCCACCAGGCTCAAGGTTGACTCAGCCTTCCATCCTCCCGGGGTAGGTAAATTGAGGACCCAAGATTGTTGGGGGCAATAAGCTGACTTTGTAAAAATGCCACTTGGGGCGGCCAAAAAGCCCTAGTAATAAGCAGGCATATACAATGGAAGGAAGGCTATTGCTGAGCGCATTGGGTTGTGCTCCAAAAACTGTGAGCCGCCCTGAGTCTCCGGAGAAGGGCGGCATATAAATATGAGTAAAAAAAAAAAGAGGTACAAAGATTAGGAAGAATGGTTTATTGCAAATGAAGTAAGAGACCTTAAGAGATTGTTAACATAGATATTTTCATAATAAGTAATATAAGATATATGTGTTTGTTGATATATAGAATAAGACATATAAGACGTAGATATTTGTAGATATAATAATGATGTATATAATAAGGTACATAAGATATATGTATTTGTTGATGCCAAAATCTTGTCACAAACATGAATGAGATTTGTATTTTTGAAAAATGTAATAAAAATGATTTATAAAAAAATAAAAATTAAGAAAAATTAGAAAAGAGAAAGAAACAGCTTCTAGAAGAGATCACAAAGACGTGTCGTAAAATAGCTCCTGTTATCAGGCTTACAAATAAAGCAGAGCAGGGATTTGTCTGGGATAATACAGGTAGTCCTCTACTTACAACATTTCGCTTAGTGACTCTTCAAAGTTACAACGGCGCTGAAAAAACTGACTTATGAACATTTGGCAAGCAAAGTCAACGGGGAAGCCAGGTTCACTTAACAACCATGTGACTCACTTAACAACTGCACTGATTCACTTAATAAATGTGGCAAGAAAAGTTGTAAAATGCGGCAAAACTCACTTAACAAATTTCTCGCTTAGCAACACAAATTTTGGGCTCCATTGTGGTCGTACATTGAGGACTACCTTTAATTCTCAAACTCTCTTGCCATATGTCACGAGGGCTGAGGTCAACCATCACTAAAGCCTAGATTATTGGAAGCACCAGGTTACCGTTCCTGATCCAGATAGTCCTGGATATACAACCATTTGTTTAGTGACTGTTCAAAGTTACATTGATGTTGAAAAACTGGTTTTCACAATTACAACCATTGCAGCATCCCCATGGTCACACAATAAAAAATTCAGGTGCTTGACCACTGGCATGTATTTATGAGGGCTGCACTGTCCTGTGGTCATGTGATCACCCTTTGTAACCTTCAACTCAATGGAGGAAGCCATATTTACTTAACAACCGCACAATCCACTTAGCGACTGTAGTGATTTAGCAAAAAAAGTTGTAAAATGGGGAGCAACTCATTGAACAACTGTCTTGCTTAGCAACAGAAATTCCAGACTCAGTTGCAGTCATAAGTCAAGGAATAACCTCCCCTGTGTCATAATTCACAGATGAGACACTCATCTACCACCAGGAGACGTCAGAATTGATGTTGATTTCAAAAGGGAGTTATACCCCATGAAGCACATATCCATGCAGTGTGTTGGCCAAACAAAGTAGTTCCTAGATTCTACTTTCAGACCATACTTTCTTTCCAAGTCTTGGAAAGAATTAAACTCGGTAAATACAAAAGGTTTTCCTTTTTATGGAATCCTTGGTTACTTACGTGCTTTGGGGGAGGAAGTATCTGAACTTAGGCTGCTGGCAGTTTCTCCTTCCAAGATGGCTTTGTCCCTCTTCTCCTTCTCTGTCATGGGAAT
>CM019160.1:9689574-9865643 GCA_009733165.1 Naja naja | reverse complement strand
GAAGGAAGGAGAGGGAGAAGGAAGGAGGGAGGGAAGGAGGGAAGAGAAAGATGGTCTAACATCAACTAAGAAAGGAAGTGGTCTTGAGGGTTCCCAGCAAGAGAGGATTCCCAGGGGAAGATGTTTTTGGGAAGCCTGGAGCCTCTCCACATGCAGAGTGAGTGCCCCTTTGGGGCTACTCAAGGGCAGAGACACAGGAGACGCAGAACCAGGAAGGAGCCTCCCAAGCCGATCTCTCTCCTAGACACACGTCAACCTTTTAGCCTTTGCTATTGTTGAACAACAGCAGCCAACTGGGAGGGCTTCTCCTACCAGCAGGATGCCAAGCCTGGGGGAGCCATTTAATCACAGCTACATTCAATCTGGAAGGGGGCCGACGTGCCTGCAGCTGCTCCAACCAATCCGCCGCTGACAAAGAGACAGATGGTTCACTGTCTGCGTACTCTCCATTAGTACCAGGCGGTCAGCCGTAGCCAGAAGCCCTGGCTGGATGCATTTAACTAGAAGGAAGCCTGTTAAATGTGTGTGCAGCAATGAGGGATGTAGGCAGTCCTCAACCTGCAACCATTCATTTAGTGACCGTCTGAAATTACAATGGCACTGGATAAAAAAAATGACACGACTGTTTTTCACGCTTTTACAACTCCTGCAGCATCCCTCTGGTCAAAATTAGGATGCTTGGCAACTGGCATGTATTTACGACTGTTGCAGTGTGCTGGGGTCATGTGATTACCTTTTATGAGCAATAGCACTTAGACTTATATACTGTTTCACAGTGCTTTTATAGCCCTCTCTAAGCAGTTTGCAGAGTCAGCCTCTTGCCCCCAACAATCTGGGTCCTCATTTTACGAACCTTGGAAGGATGGATGGCTGAGTCAACTTTGAGCAGGTCAGAATCGAACTTCCTGGCTGTGGGCAGAGTTATCTTTGCAATACTGCATTCTAACAACTGTGCCACCATGGATTCCTTCCTTCCTTCCTTCCTTCCTTCCTTCCTTCCTTCCTTCCTTCCTTCCTTCCTTCCTTCCTTCCTTCCTTCCTCCTTCCTTTCCTTCCTTCCTTCCTTCCTTCCTTCCTTCCTTCCTTCCTTCCTTCCTTCCTTCCTTCCTTTGCAAGTAATAGCACTTAGACTTATATACCGCTTCACAGTGCTTTTGCAGCCCTCTCTAAGCAGTTTATTGCCCCCAACAATCTGGGTCCTCATTTTACCCATCTCAGAAGGACGGAAGGCTGAGTCAACCTTGAGCTGGTCAGGATCGAACTGCTGGCAATCAGCAGAATTCATCTGCAATATTTTGTTCTAACACCTGCGCCACCATGACTCTTACATGGTGAAGCTATGGTGAATCCAGATTCACTTAATAAACGTGGTATTAACAACTACAGTGATTCACTTAACAACTGTGGCAAGGTAGGTCATAAAATGGGGCAAAATTTACAACTGTCTTGCTTAACAATGGAAATTTTGGACTCAATTGTCATTGGAAGTTGAGGAGCATCTATAGTAAATGTGGGAAGGACCAACCCACGGTGCCACTGACAGCAAAAATGGAGCTTGGGAGGGCTGCAGGCAGCTGTCCCAGGCTCTGTTTTTGGCCCCTAGGGCCTCCTGCAGCCCTCAGTCTACTAAAACAAAGCTCAGGGGAGGCACACAATCCCCCCCACGAGCTCTGTTTTTGCTGGCCAAGGGCTACAGGAGGCCCTAGTGGCCGAAAACAGGGCCCAGGAGCCCATTTTCACTGGCAGAGCGCTTGGGCCACTACAGGCACCCCTGACACGAATGATGTCATGCTGGCCACGCCCATCCTGGCCACGCCCCCAGCCCCCCCCAGATCAAATACAGTCCTGATGCGGCCTTCAATTTGACACCCCTGTTCTAGACCAAATGCAAGGGCTGACCAATGCTTAGCCACCTACATCATGTGACAGCAACAACAACAACAACGAAAAGCAATCCTAAGCATTAAATACTAGCAACCTATTGAAAGGTGGAATGGGATAAATTTCCAGGTTGCAGGGATTGGTGCGGGGTGGGAGGCACGGCAGCATCCCAATCTTCGCTCACCAATCTTCCACCAGAATCCTGAGAAACAAGATTATACAGATAGTCTTTGACTTACAAGCATTTGTTTAGTGACCAAAGTTGAAAACAGCACTGGAAAAATGGTGACTTATGATGGTGTTTGCACTTGTGGACCATTGCATCATCCCCATAAACCATGTCATCAAAATTCGGGCATGTATTTATGAGAGCCGCATCATCTTGGGGTCACTCATCACCATTTGCAACTTTCCTACCTGGCTTCTGAGAAGCAAAGTCAAATGCAGGAAGCCAGATTCGCTTAAATGACTGCACGATTCACTTAGCAACTGCAGTGATTCGTTTAACACGTAAGAAGGCCATAAAATGGGGGCAAAACTCACTTAACTGCCTTGTTTAACAGTAGAAATTTTGGGCTCAATTGTGGTTGTAAGTCAAGGACCACCTGTACTTAAAGAGGAACAGAACTGTCCCAATTTGATGCAATGCATTCCCCTTGCAGTATCCCAAACACACTGACAAAATAAAAATAAAAACAATGATCCACGAGAATCTCAAACATGAAGAGCAACCATGAAAAAGCAAAACCACAGCCGCCTCAACCCTCTTACTTAACTATAAGGAGACCATCAGGAGTAGCTGGATTTCGCACTCACCTTCCTTGGATGCCTGCCAAAATTCAAACGCTACCTTGAAAGCCTGAGCAACTGTAAGTGTGACGGCTTGAGCCTGGAGGGAGAAGAGGGGAGGTGGGGGGAAAAACAGATACAACAGCAATTATAATGGGGCACTAATAGGCAACTCCTTTTGCAGATCTGAAACCAGCGAAGGAGAGATGTTAAACCAGGAACCTCCTTCCTCCTTCTACAGCTCTGTCGGTCCCACACCAGTTAAGACTTAATTTAATAGAGAGTCAAGAGGCAGTTGCAGAAAACCTTGGGTGAATTCACCCAATTATTTGGAAGACTTGTCTTCCTTTCTTTGAAGAGAAAGGGGGGAGTTTATAGAGAATTGCTTTGCCTACAGAAAGTGGTTCGTTTTTGGGAGGAAAAATCCACCCCTCCTTTAAACGTAAGTCAGCATGGTGCAGTAATTAAAATAGGACTGTTACAAATTTGAAGGAAACCACTTTGTTCTAGTCACTCAGTTCAACGTAACTGAGAGATTCCCCCCAAAATGGAAAGAGGAGTTCTGACCCAAATCTTGTTCCAAGGAAACAAACACAAAACAGAGGGAAAAGCAAAACCTTTTAATGATTCTTTACGAATTCCATTCCTTCACAGTTAAAAGGCTGTTTCAAACTAATTATCTCTGATAAGAACGAACCTTGCCAAGGTTGTGCAAGGCTGCCAAGAACACTAGATAAAGTTGCCAAGAAATATTTCAAACACAAAGAGTCTCCAAACACCAACTAAGATATCCCGAACCTCCACAAGGCTTGAGTGCAAAAACGTCTTTGCTTCCTGCAAAGAACTCCAGTTTCTCAGCTGGCTTTTATCTCTTAAGGGAGGGGCCAACACCTTGCAGCCTTACTCCCGAGTCGCCCGTGCTACTGCAGCTGCTCTTTCCTTTGAGCAGCCCTGCGTGCACGCGCACTGGGCACAGGCTCCTCAGGGGCCTCTTCATTACTGCTGCCAGCCTCCACAATGTGCAAAGGCAGCATTCTACTCCCTGATGGTCCTGGGCCCATCCCTGCATCACACGCAGGCCCCTCATCTGAGTCCTCGCTCTCCGAGATCTCAGCCATCCACACCTGCTGCCAGCGAACCACAACAAGAGGGATAAGGTAGTCCTGACTTACAATCAGTTGCTTAATGCTGCTCAAATTTACAACTGACCTCCCAAGAGTTCCTTACGCCCTGTTTTGGGAGTTACAATGGCTGCACAGACTCTCATGGTCATGTGATCACATTTTGGGTGCTTGGCAGTCAGCTCAACTTTTATGGCTGTTATGACAGCATCCCACAGTCATGTAATTGAACTTTGCGACTTTTTTGGGCCAGCTTCCTGTTTTTACTTCTGGTTTTCCTGCAAAACACCCCCCCAAGAAAAGTGAATTCACTTAACAACTATGACGTTTAATGACCATTTCACAAAACAGTCACAACTTTGAATCCAGAGATGGGATGCCTTGACTTCTGACCACAACAACTTACAATTGTAATGCCGGGCTCAATGACGGTTGTAAATTGAGGACTACCTATCTAAACATAGCAAATATTTTGAATAAATAAACCTATTGTTCAAAGGGCAATTCTGGTATTATGAACATGCAGCTGAGGTTTTGCTCACAGTCTGTTCCTTTCATTAGACTTTACATAAGTTTATGCATTTAAACGTTTTTATTAGTTGGCCCAAAGATTAAATGGACACAATTAAAACTATGTTGATTTATAGTTTCATTCTCTACATTTCTTTCTGTTCTGTTCTACCTTTATGCCATATTAACTCCAATTGCAATGTGGCTGCATCAACAACATAAGAGATTGTCATGCAGGAAATATTTTGCTAATCAGAGCTCTCAACTTTCTGCTCAGCTACAAAACTGTTAACCAAAGGTAAATATTTCCTCTGTCCAGTCGTATCTGACTCTAAGGGTCAGTGCTCATCTCCATTTCTTAGCCAAGGGAGCCAGCATTGTCCAAAAACTCTTCCATGGTAACATGGCCAGTATGACTATACAGCAAGACGCACAAAATGCTGCTACCTTTCCACCAAAGTGGTACCCATTTATAGCATTAGCACTTAGACTTATATACCACTTCATACTGCTCTACAGCCCTCGCTGAGCTGTTTACAGAGTCAGCAGATTGCTCCCCAGCAATCTGGGTCCTCATTTTACTGACCCCAGAAGGATGGAGGGCTGAGTCAATGTTAAGCTGGTCAGGATTGAACTCCTGGCAGTGAGCAGAGTTAACCTGCAATATTGCATTCTAATCACTGCACCACCACACCTCCTTATCTACTTGCAAATAATAGAACAGAATGGAATGGAATAGAATGGAATGGAATAGAATATAGAATGGAATGGAATGGAATAAAATATAGAATAGAATGGAATGGAATGGAATAGAATGGAATGGAATGGAATGGAATATGGAATATGGAATATAGAATGGAATGGAATAGAATATAGAATAAAATGGAATGGAATAGAATAAAATATAGAATAGAATATAGAATATAGAATGGAATGGAATAAAATATAGAATGGAATGGAATTGAATATAGAATATAGAATATAGAAAATAGAATAGAATAGAATAGAATCTGGAAGTCATCTAGTCATCTTGGAGGTCATCTAGTGCAGGGGTTGCCAACCTTTTGACCGCAGGGACCAACAAACTCCTAATTTAAAATCCCGCAGACCACCAATATGAATTTTGACTGGCGGTGGCTTGCTGACACTGGTGAGAAAGTTGGTCCCATATTCCAGAGCTGCAGTAGTCACAGGACTGGCCCTTTGGTCATCCCGGAGCAGCTGCTCCTCCACCTGGGTGCACCGGCCTGCCATGGACTGGAGGAGCTGCTCTGGGATGACCAAAGAGCCAGTCCTGTGACTACTGCAGCTCTAGAATATGGGACTGACTTTCCCACCAATGTTAGCAAGCCACCCTGGGCCAGATTTCCCTCCCTCGCAGTTGGTCTCACCTTCCAGTTCCAGCTCGCGTGGCTCTACTCAAGATAAGGTTTGTGCTTGGCCGAAGGGTGTGGGCCAGCGGGTTGGCAGGCCATGTGGGCGGCGCAGCCTTGTGTTCCTGCGCAGCCTGGATTAATTGCTTTGGGGGGAGTGCTTGGAGGGGTACATTTCTCTGTGGACCACCAAAATTTTCTCGCAGCCCACCAGTGGTCCCCGGCCCACCGGTTGGCGACCAATGTTCTAGTCCAGCCCCCTGTTCAAGCAGGAGACCCTGTAATATCTCAAACAAGTGACTGTCCAGTCTCTTCTTAAAAACCTCCAGGGATGGAGTGCCCATGATTTATGAAGGCAATCTATTCTGCTGGTTAATGGTCCTCACTGTTAGGAAGTTTCTCCTTAATTCCAGGTTGCTTCTCTCTTTAAGAGTGCTTTGTATATATAATAATTTGACCCCCCTCTTCTTAGTGGCAGCCCCTCAAATACTGGAATATTATTATCATGTCACCCTAATTTGTTTGCTTTCAAACGGCTAGGTGGGCAGGAGGTGTGTTAAATATTAATTTGAATTTGGCCTGGATCTTTAAACCTATATCTATTTCACAGCGTCATTCAATAATTTGCAATGCCAAGCTGTATCAGATTAAAACAGATTTATTTATAACACAGAACAATCAATAAATATATTATTCTTAAATATATACGGAGTCTTTTCTTCTTTCGTTCCTCTTAAACAGTCCTTCAAGGAACTAGAAGTTTCTATGAGAGATTCACAGTTCTTCCTCTCATAACCTCTTCTTAGATATAGCTAACCTCTTTAGAAAGTCCTTTCTCTTTAGGTTATAGATCTTCTCTCAGATCTCTTTGCTATATCTTCTCATACACAGACCTCAGTCTGTCAGATCCTAATATCTCCTCAGAGTCTTGGATCTTCTCAGTATCTCCAATCTCCTCAGACAAAATGAGTCTCCACAGAATCTCCTTAGAATCTCCTCATTTTCTTTCTCTTTTGAAAATGACAGTTGACAGCCCTTTTATATTCAGGGGCGTGTCCTACAGTATCACAGTGAGGTGCTCAATGCCACCCTGTCATTGGTGGGTTTGATCACCCCATCAAACTCCACTAATTTGTAAACTGCATAGTAACTCCAGAATGTTCTACTTTCTGACAAGGTGGAGCAAGGAACAGGAGTTCATCCCATCACACAGTGCTCGGGTCTCGAACCTGGGCCATCAGCTTTCCATTTGACAGGTTCAGCATTTTTAACCACTGAGTCATGGCGCCCCAAAGCTCTTAACTAAGCTTGCTAAATTCCCTTGTTCTTAAGTCCTGCAACAGCCTGGGCTGGCTGCAATTATTCACTCTTTACTCCTGGCAGGGAAGGGGCAACCTGTGGTTACTGGGCAGATTTCCTTCTTCTTTCCAACCTCTCTCATGCAGGACTGAACAGCTCAAATTCAACTGAAAATTGCTGAACAGCAGTGATACAATTTCTGGTGAGAAAGGAAAAGAAATAACAGAACATTGGGAAAATTGGAAAGAAAAAAAATGAACAGAAAGAAATGCATTCTGAGAAGGAAAAGATTAAAACAAGCAAATGAGGAGTGGGACCAGTGGTGGTATTCAGCTGGTTTGCACCGTATCGGGTGAACCGGTAGCAAGGATTTGGTGTGGGTCACCGAACCGGTAGTAAGTTCTGGCTGGCCATGCCCCCGACCTGGTCGCCCAGTCAGCTCCCCCCTTCATTTTTTGCCTTCCTGAGGCCCAGTGGAGCCTTCTGGAAGCAAAACTCTAGAGGCTCTTCTGAGGCCATGAAGGTCCCAAAACGGAGCATAGAGGGGTGCTGCGTGTCCCTCCCATGCTCTGGTTTTTTTTCTTCCTGAGCCCCAGAGGAGCCTTCTGGGAGCAAAAACGCCCCCTCTAGAGGCTCCTCTGAGGCCCAGAAGACCCCAAAACAGGTGGGGGGTGGCTGCAAAAAAAGAAAAAAGCCACGCCCACCCTGTCCCATGGCCACGCCCACAAAGCCATGCCCACCGAACCGGTAGTAAAAAAAATTGAATCCCACCACTGAGCGGGACATCAGAGAACATCTTCCATCCTATCAAGATTGCCACCTTGACCCATATTTCTCCATGTCTTATGTCTTTTGGGTCTTTAAGCTGAAATACCCCTCCCCCCATAAACACACATCATATATACATACATAGTGGTCTCTCTTTCTAGACAGACAGACATATGAATACTCCTTTCCACCAGGAGTAACCTGTTTATGTCTTTTATACCTGAGAAAGCAAGTTCAAGATTAAAGATTGTCCTGATTCATGACAAGTGGAACCTATAGTTGGGAGGCTTGTTGGCCAGTTACAGTTAATCCATGGGGTCCTTGGTGCCCTCTGAGCTTGGTTGTTTTCTTGCAAACGTTTCAGTAGGTAACATCATTGGTGTTAGTTGGACTCAGAGAGCACCAAGGAGCCCACAGCTCAACCCTGAGTTGCAAATATTCTCTTCTCTCAGTGCAATTAGTGTATCAGTTGCTGTCTTTCCTGGGCTATACAGATTCCATGCACTCATTACTGAGTCTATCATCCTCATCTCTATAACGGCCTGGTTTGGTTCTGCAACCCAACAAGACAGACACAGATTTCAGAGGATAATTAGGACTGCAGAAAAAACAACTACTATCCACCTGCCTTCCATCGAGGACCTGTATACTGCAGGAGTCAAAAAGAGGACTATGAAAATATTTAATATTTAATATAAATTTCTGAATACAAATCAAATACATACTATATGTTTTGCAAAACATTAACAGGAAATGCCCAGGGTTCTAACACCTTACTTATCCAGCATATTGAACTACCGTATAATTTCTCATTCAAAGATTCTTCCCCAGCCAATCCCTTCCATTTGACCTACAGCAGGGGTCTCCAACCTTGGCAACTTTAAGTCTGGTAGACTTAAACTCCTAGAATTCCCTAGACAGCTAGCTGGGGAATTCTGGGAATTGAAGTCCACCAGGCTTAAAGTTGCCAAGGTTGGAGACCCCTGGCCTGCAGGGTTAAAAAGAGTCTATTTTTCCTATGAAATGAGATAAAACCTGAAATATTCTGCAAATAAGTTCTAGACCTCTATCTGGCCTAGTACAGGTCATTTTGGGAAATAAATATGGAGTTGTTGGGTTCTTTTGGAATATCACTTTTTTTCTTTCTCTTCTCACCTCTATTAATACCTCAACTTAGAATTGAAGTGTGGAATATAGCTGTGCATGTGTTTTGTGTGTGTGTGTGTGTGTGTGTGAGAGAGAGGGAGGGAGGGAGGGAGGGAGGGAAGGAGAGAAACCAACCAGCCATAGATCACTTCTATGTGTTTAGATTTACAGGCTGAACCCTCCTAGTGGTAACTGGGGGGGATTGATTGACTGATTGAATACAGGTCTTGTTATTATACTTATATAGCTACCCATCTTATATGAAAGTGACTCTGGGTGATGTACAACACTCAAAGTTAATCCTTCCAAATACTGGGGTTTCTTCACATCCTAAATGAGTGGAAGTTCTGGGATGCATCATCATGAAAAAGAGGTCCAAACCCTGCTAAATAGGGCAAGGAGCTGTGGTGGCGCAGTGGTTAGAATGCAGTATTGCAGGCTAATTCCGCTCACTGCCAGGCATTCGATCCTTACCGGTTAAGGTTGACTCAGCCTTCCATCCTTCCGAGGTTGGTAAAATGAGGACCCAGATTGCTGGGGCAATACGCTGACTCTGTAAACAGCTCAGAGACGGCTGTAAAGCACTGTGAAGTGGTTATAAGTCTAAGTGCTACTACTACTGCTTTAGTCAGGCTCCATTTGGAATACTGTGTTTAGTTCTTAATCAAAGATATTGATAAGCTTGAGCGAGTCCAGAGACAGGTAACAAAAATGGCACAAGGTCTGAGGAACAAACGTATGAGGACAGATTGGAGGAACTGAGTATGTACACCCTAGAGAACAGAAGGGAAGCATACTGAAGCCTTTAATTATATTAAGGGTGTGAATCAGGTTCTAGAATAGGGATGTTAAACTCTATTTCATTGAGGGCCGCAACAGGCCTGTGTTTGACCTCGGGGGGCCAGATGGGGCATGGCCAGCTTGACGTCACTCATGTTGGGAGCGCCTGTGGTAACCCGAGCGTTCTGCCAGCAAAACAGGGCTCCCAAGCTCTGTTTTCAGCTGTGATGGCCTCCTGCAACTCTCTGTCAGCGAAAATGGAGCTTGGGAGAGCCACAGGCAGCCCTCCCGTGCTCTGTTTTCGCTTGCAGAGGCACTGCGGGCCGGTCCTTCACTGTTTCCAGGGCAGCCCCAAGGGCCGACTCTGGCCCACAGGCCCTGAGTTTGACACCCCTGTTCTAGAAGGCTGTATTTTCAACAGTAAGCAAAAATCAAGAACATGGGGGCATAACCTCAAACTGACAGGAGGAAAGTTCAAAAGTTAATGTTAGAAAGCATTACTTCACAGAAAGAATAGTGGAAGCTTAGAGCCAACTTCCAACGGAGAAAGTGGGTCAATCATCAGTAACTGAGTTTTTAAAATGCTTGGGATAAACGTATGTCCATCATCCGACAAAAATTAAAAAAATAAAAGAAAATACAAAAGCAACAAATAAATATAATAAATAAATAAATTGAAATGAAAACAAAAACAAATAAACTCAAAAGGCAGACTTGATGGACCACTAAGGCCTTTTCCTGCCCTCAGTTTTCTATGCTTTCTATAAGTGATGAAAACTGCCAATTAAATATAAATCCCATTCATGGGGCATTCTTCAAACTATCCAGAAAGTGGTACCCATTTTTACCTACACGTCTAGTTAGCTTAGAAGGCCTGCTGAGGAATAGGTGGATCAAAGACTCTAGTTAACTTCCACAAGACTACATGCTGGCACCGGATTAATATTACAGTTCCTTCTCTCCTCATATATTACTATCTAAAAAACAGTGAGTCGCAGCAAAATTTAGTTCCAAACCTGCAAACAGTTGATCAATAGATGCAGCACAAAAATCAGCTTGAGATGCCACAATTCTGGAATAAATGTTGTGGCATATAAAGGCCTGGGGATTAAGGTGATAATCAAAGCGTGGCAACATTCATGCATTCTGCTAAACCCCAACATGTTGTGTTTGGTTTTAATCCAGGTTATTTTATTGAAATAACCAACTGTCCTTGAAACCTGTGATTTGTAGGCAAACCCAAATGTTGTTCTTCATTTCAGGTTTTAACTTTTTTTTTAGCCAACAGCATTGGAATGAAAGCAATATAGCAAAAGCAATACTGTATAGCAATTCACAATTGTGGAATTAGATAATATGTACCAGGCAGAACTCGGAAAAATTATGGCTTATCAAGATGCCTGAACAAGAACCAGAATTCACTCTAAGACAGGCGCTCTCTCTAAGAAAGTTATGACAAATAAATAGATAGGTAGAGAATTTTGCACACACATTTTGTTTTCTGACAGATTAATGGATGCTATAAACCAGTCCCCACCCCCAAATATCCAGTTGTATGATGCTGATGAGAAATTTGGATTCCAATCTATAAAACCTCCCGCCCATTAACTGGCTGGCATGTTAGACAAACCAGAGTGATGGGGCTGTTTAGAAGAACAGACAAAAATTGGTACCTGTGCCAGTGTGACATGAAAGGAAAAAAAGAGATCTTGTCAGAACCATTTAAATCTTTGGTGGAGGAGCAAAGTGCTTTTTTTATCAGGGGGAAAAAGGAAAGGGAAAAAAAATCCCAACAACTCCTTAAATATGGTAATTAAGTATGAAACTCCTCACAGCTGTTTACAATTTCAGCTGTCACATTCAAATCAAGTTTAATAGACCCAGATAATGTTGTGAATTGCCCAGGCGCTAAAAATACAGAGTAATTATATGCCGGAGATGTGAAAAATAAACATACAGAGTCCATGCCTTGAAGATGTGCACCCTGTCTTCATATTTCTGTTAATGTCAAATTAGCAGGCAACTTTTTGTCTAGGGGAAAGAAAGGTAGGAGAAGGAAGACACCTTTGGCAGGGAAAGTTTTCAAGGACATTTGAAAGCAGCATTGAAATTAGAAATAGCTATTAGGGAGATATCTGTCCTTTTGTGATGTGGGGGTTGATCTCACAAAGCAAATCAAATGAAACCTAACCCGCTCCAAATGAAAGCCCTTCTACAGGTAGTTCTCAGCTTATAACGATAATGGCGTCCTGATAATCTGTCATGGGCTGACCACATTGTATGACCTTTTTTGAGACGGTTGTTAAGCAAACACGATGGGCATGCATTGGCTGCTGCGGTTGTTAAACGAATGCCTCAGCCGTTAAGTGAACCGATGGGTCGCTATGGGGGTGGTTTTACCAAAAACTGGAAATGCCATACGGGCAGCCATATGAATTGAATACATGAACACAGCGGTGACTTTTCCACTTAATACTGACCATTTTCTTCTTGGAACAGAGGAAAGCATGGCACTCCAGGTTCTCATTGTGCTGACTCTGGGCGATGTAGGCAAATACTTTGTCATGTACTTTGTCTGCTGTGCAGTAGGATATCCTGTGAACATTAAGAAAAAGAAGGGAGGGAGGGAGGGAGGAATGGAGGAAGGCAGGAGAGGAGGAAGAGGAGGGGGAAGGGGGAAGAGGAGGAAAAGGAAGGAGAAGAAGAAGTAGGAGGAGAAGCAGAAGCAGAAGAAGGAGAAATAAAAGGAAAAGGAAGAGGAGGAGGAGGAAGAAGGAGAAGAGACAAAAGTAAATAAAAAGAGAAAAGAAAACATGTTAAGAATTCAGTAAGGAGGGGAAAATGACCAACATCCTTTCAGCTAAACACACTCTCACATGAAGTCCTTCATCATTTCCAAACTCCGACATTAAAGCTTCACAGGCAAATCAGCAATAATGGTGCCTCATCCTTGTGCTAGCTAGATCATTTAAAAATATAATTCCTTTTGTCAGCTGCTCCGATGGTGTGTTCAGATTAAGCACTTCTGTCTTAAAATCATCTCTGCTCTTCTCGTTAGGGGAATAGCATCAGGCAGCCACAAACATTCTTGATCACAGCAACATGTTTGACGGGAAGCTGCCTTGAAATGATTTGGAAACACAGCTGTTCAAGTGTGGGAGTTGAGCAGCCAAAACATATAATACTTAAAGCACCACTGCAATTGGCTGCCTATTGATTTTCCCATTTCCCATTTTAAATGACATTTAAGTGTCATTTAAAATTCTAAACATGATCCTTTCTAGCCAGATCTGGGCTGGTTATCTAAATACCTGTCCACATTCACATGCATTTACCCAGAGCTGGCAATTGGCACACGGGGACCTTCTGAATGCCAGCCTACTGCCCAAATAGAAAGCCTGCCCATTGGCTCAAAAATCAGCCAATCAATGCTACAAGTTCTTATTGATCAGGAAGTAGAGCTGACCTCCAGAAAAATATTTAAAAGTATCAAAAAGCCATTAAGAAGAAGTAACTGTACAATCAGAGGTAGAAGCAAGCGTGAGAAAGAAACTTGGAACTGGATCTTGATTTTTGTAGTTGTTCTGACCCAAACCTTGTTCCAAGGAAACAAACACAAAATGGAGGTAACAAAAAAACCTTTTAATGATTCTTTACAAATTCCGTTCCTTCCGGTTAAAAGGCTGTTTCAAACTAATTGTCTCTGATAAGAACGAGCCTTGCCAAGGTGGTGCAAGGCTGCCAAGAACACTAGATAAAGTTGCCAAGAATTATTTCAAACACAAAGAGTCTCCAAACACCAACCAAGGGAGTCCGAATGTCCACAAGGCTTGAGTGCAAAAACTTCTTTGCTTCCTGCAAAGAACTCCGGTTTCTCAGCTGGCTTCTATCTCTTGAGGGAGGGGCCATTACCTTGCAGCCTTACTCCTGAGTCGCCCGTGCTGCTGCAGCTGCTCTTTCCTTCCAGCAGCCCTGCACACACGTGCACTGGGCGGGGGGACCTCTTCATCACTGTTGCCAGCCTCCACAATCTCTGAAGGCAGCACTCCACTCCCTGATGGTCCTGGCCCCATCCCTGCATCACACGTAGGCCCCTCATCTGAGTCCTCGCTCTCCGAGACATCAGCCACCTGTACCTGCTGCCAGCAAACCACAATACTAGTCCTCAACTTACAACCACAATTTTGACCTGAATTTACATTGATAGGGCAGTTACTAAGTGAGTCATGCCTGGTTTTATTATCTTTTTGCCAGATTCCAACGGTGCTTTTTGAAAAGGCAACTGGATTTCATTTTCTTGGAGATGTTTCGCTTCTTATCCATCCACGAAAAGCAAAACATCTTCAAGGAAAAACAAAGAAAGTCCAGTTGCCTTTAAAAAAAAACAAAAGCACCTTTGGGACAACCATGACCAGGTTGACTGAGAATTTCCATAGACACTTTTTTGCCATGGTTATTAAGTGAATCACTGTAGCTATTAAGTGACTCATGAGGCCGTTAAGCAAATCTGTCTCCCCCCATTGTCTTTGCTTCTCCGAAACCATCGGGAAGTTGACAAATGGTGATCACATCTCTACCCTGGGATGCTGCAACCGTCACAGATACATGCTGGTTGCCAAGTGCCCCAATTCTGATCACGTGACCGTGGAGATGCTCCGACAGTCGCAAGTCAGAGGACCGGTTGTAAGTCACTTTTTTTTACTGTCAATGTAACTTCGAACGATTGAAGTTAAATGAAGAGTTTTAAGTTGAGGACTACCTGTAATGTGGGATGGCAGAGAGAAAAAAGCTTGCAGGGCTCTAAACAACGATAATAATGACAATAGCACACACCTTGCTGTGTGTTCTGACCTAGGCTTTCCAAGATCATGAAGCAGACTCCTCGTCCTGATAAAACCCCTTTTATTTAGGTTAAAGGGAATTCCTCTCCAGCAAAGTCCCAGCAAACAGTCTTTCATGAGATTTCACAACTACAGACTTTTATCAGGCTTGGAGAGTTGCCAGGCCGATATCTTCCGAACGCCACGATGTAGCAGAAATTACTTGGCAAGAAGTCAGGAACAGACCTTCACCCTAATGAACTGAACTAATTGTCTCCTGCAAACACCACTCCCCTTTCACTCCTCTTTATTCCCTATGGGAGGGGCCATTCACCGTTCACCTGTGCCTTTACTCCCGAGTCCACCCTGGTTCCTTAACTGTTCCCTTCTCCTGGCAGCTCTGTGCATGCACACACTGGGAACAGGCTCCAACTGTTCTTCTGCCTCACTGATCTCTGACTCCGAAGGCAGCTGATAACTGTCAGACGCCCCTGGCCCCATCTCTGCCTCTGACACAGAGCACTCGTCAGAACCTCCCCAGACTCCAGGACTGGGCCATGTTTCTCCCCAGCCTCCTCACTGTCCGAGTCTGGTGGGCCACAACACTGTGCCTGTTTCTTGACCTGGCCTACATGGAAGGGTTAATCTCCATTTTGAAAACCTGTCTCTCTGTCCCATTTTGTCCTTAACAAAATCAAGCTGAAGTTATTTCAATTTTCTTTCTCAAACTTCCTTCCATCTTTGGATTGTGTAATCTTTCTCCCAAGTCTCTCCTTAATGCAGTTAAGTTCCTTCATGACCCAAAACATTTTATCAGAACTTATTGAATTTCAGGGATCCTTTAGCACCATCTTAACTTTGACTGGTCCCTGAACAAATGGTCATAACTTGAGGACTACCTGTATCATAAAAGCAATATCGCTGAATGATGTTTATGTCATTTCAACAAATTACCACTGGTAATTTCATCAGTTTTCATCCAATTGGAATACTTCAGATTTTGAATATATTTTAGAATAACATAGCAATCTTTAGATTTAAACTTAAATGTCCCTATTTTGGTGAGAAATAGTTTCATGTATCGCTATCCAAAGAAAAAATACTTTCACCCAATTTTGGGGAATTCACTCAAGTTTGGGAAGCACTGCCTCAATGGCTCTTTCATACAGGTAATCCTTGACTTACAACCATTTGTTTAGTGACTATTCCAAGTTACAATGGAACTGAAAAAAGTGACATATAACTGGTCCTCGCACTTATGAGCATTGCATGGTCACATGATAAAAATTTTGGTGCTGGGCAATGAATTTATGAGGGTTGCAGTATCCCACAGGGTCATATGATCACCATTTGCAGCCTTCCCAACCAGCCTCCAACAAGCAGTGTCAATGGGACAAGCCAGATTCACTTAACAACTTTATGATTCACTTAACAGCTGCCATATTTTGCTGAACAACTGTGCCAATAAAGTCTTCAAGTCATCAAATCACTTAATAACTGTTTTGCTTAGCAACAAATATTCTGGTTCCAGTTGTGGTCATCAGTCAAGGAATATCTGTACCTTCCCCACAGTCATATCTGCATTCCTTTACAATAAGGAAATCCACCAGAATTGACTTCTAAATGACAGCAGAGTCCAGTCAGTGAGATCAGATGACACAGCTGGGACAGGAATAATTACTTGGACACACATCTCTCTTCAGTACTTCCCCTCCTGTGACTCTGGAGGCAGGAATGGCCTTTTAGCCTTCAATGATTGATCACACTTCCACACCAGCAAATCTGACACAACTTAGTTTATAATTTATACAAATGAGGGGACTTAAACAGTTTTAGATGCAAACATGATGTTGAATTAAACCCCCGCACCCAATAGAGAATTTGAGATTCTGAGAGAATTATTCCATATATGTGGAAAGAAAACTCCAGATGTCAAAGAGTCATGTTCTTGGCTGATTTTCTGCAGTGTCTTTATATTGTAGCAATGGAAAGATGGAGTACAGTGTTTCTACTTGGTCAAGATTTAATACTGTGTTAAAAGACTGAGCTAGTTGTACATTATGACTATATGGTTCTTTTTGTTTCTTTTTCTTAAATTCCAGTTGAAATTATGCTTTCTTAAAGTATTACCACCATTGCATCATTTTCACCTTAGTTAAATTCTTCAGTAGTTATTATAATAAAATATAAAGCACAAGATTGCACAAACACAAACCACAAAATAAAGTTAATGGAAGAGTGACTACAAGTGATTATTCAATCTGTCATCTTAAGACAGAATCAAATGTACTCTTAGGTCCAAAGAACCAAGGAAGACACGTGGTGATTCTCCCAAGCTGATTTCATTATTGTTGCCAAACCTATAGACAAAATCTTGCCACATTAAGCACTCTCCTACATATACCTCAAACATATACTCTGTGAACTATTAGGGAGGGACTGTCTTCACCCTCTTTCTCTCACACAAAGTATCTGGACTGAGCTGCCTCTTACTCCTCTGGAATACAGCCCCTCCCTCCTGGGGATCAGTCTCTATTATATTCCATTTACAGCGCAAGAATTCACATTCTCACAGAATGATGGTTGATACAGTGCTAACAGAATTTCAGTTGTACCCCAAAGTGAGGGCCACTACCGAGCAATGACAACAGAGAGCCAGTTTGGGACAGTGATCAAGGTGCTGGATTAGAAACCAGGAGATGGTAAGTTCTAGTTCTACCTTAGTCTGGGAGATTTTTGGTCCTATCACCAGGACATTGTGAGTTCTAGTCTGACATTAAGCATGAACGCCTGCTGGGTGTCTTTGGGCCAGTCATCAGGACACTGTGAGTTGTAGTCCAGCTGGCATGAAAGCTGGCTGGAGACTTGGGGGAAGTCATTCTCTCTCTCAGCCCAACTCACCTCACAAGGTTGTTGTGGGGGGGAAAGGAGGAGGAAGGAGTATTAGGTATGTTCACCACTTGGAGTTATTTATAAAGCAATAAAGGTAAATTCCAGTCAATTAATCAATAAACAAATACTATTTATTTATTTATTTTATTGGACTTATATGCCACCCTTCTCCCTGAGGACTCAGGGCGGCTCACAACATTAAAATGAATACAAATTAATAAAATACCCAATAATCCACTTCCACTTCAGTCCAGGCCAGATTGCTGAAAAAACAGGTCTTCAGGTCGCAGAAGGAAGTGAGGTCCGGGGCCAATCGGAGCCCCAAAGGGAGTTGGTTCCACAGGGTGGGCGCTACTACAGAGAAGGCCCTACCCCTATGGACCCCAAGAGTTCCCACATGACATATATGGGGCCCACTAAGCATTCTTAAATGGGCCAGACACATTGAATGGGTCAGTTCTAACTTCTAATCCCTCCACAATATTTAGATGCTTAACAATCTCCCAGTGTCAGTGGGACAAATGAAAAAGAAAAAAATAGGCATTTAATAATACCGTTAACTAAAGGATTGTTGTCGCTTTTTGCAAAACGTTATGTATACAAAACACAAGACAGAAAGGCTTCTCTGCACTTTGAGCCAATTAAATCAATGAAATCATGGTTTTAAGATGTCAGACTTGGGTGAAAGAAACTATCAAGACTGTGAAAGTTACAACTGCCATTTTAATTAGGTTTCTAACGTTGTCTTTCACTGGCCATTTCTTCATGTTAATACTTAAAACCATAAGGCTGTGATGGTGAACCTATGGCATGCGTGCCGGAAGTGGCATGCAGAGCCATCCCTCCGGGCACGCCAGCCATTACCCGTCACTCTTCTGGGTTCCAGCGCATGTGCGCCGGCCAGCTGGTCTTCGTGCATGCATGCGTGTTAGAAACCGGAAGACCAGGTGGCTGGCACGCATGTGCATGCCGGGAAGCTAAGCTTCCGGTTTCCAGTGCTCCCATGCGCTCACTTCAGGGAGCTGCTGCTCTGGTTTCTGGTGCATTCGTGCGCTTCCGTTTTGGCACTTGGTACCGGTTCACCACCACTGCCATAAGGACTAGAAGCTTAAGTGGAAGCTGAGTAGTTGTTGACTTCCAATATTTAATATGAGGCTTCACTGCAAAGTTTGCTTTACCGATAAGAAAAATGAAAGCTCAGCTACAGATTCATAAAGTTTATTAGATGAAAGCGGATGGAGTAATAGAATTTTCTAGTGGGAGATCTTATAACATTGGGGGAATAAGAGAAAACAAACAGCTATTCATCTTCCTCAAACTGCTGCTTTCTAAGGAGCATTGTTTTTCATTCTTAAAATGAGAGGCCGAATAAAAGAGAAACAGCATTGTTTCAAACTCCAGCAACACTGGCAAATCTTGCTCTTTTATAAAGGGTTTTTCCATTTGCAGAGGTGTGTGATCCTCCCACAATGTCTTGCAGGGAGGATTCTTTTAATCATGCCAAATTCTAATTTTTATGTGCCAGATGGGGAAAATGATTAAACAGACAGGGAGGGATCATTTAAAGTGGTCAATGCTGTTTTCATGAAATGGCAGCGTTACTTATTTCTACAATTTTTCAGATGTGCCTCCTTAAGACTCTGGGGTTGTTTGACAAAAGGGATACAGTAGTGAAATAGTAACATTGAACTCAACTATCTCTGAACTAAATAATTATTTCCTTCCTGGGTTGGCTGTTTCCAACTAAGTTGCATCTCTGTTCTGAAGGCCCCTTGGAAAAATCTGGGTTTGACATGTGAGGAGAAATGTCTATGGAGATTCTCAATCACTCAAGTCATGGTTGTCCCAAAGGTGCTTTTCCAAAAGACAACTGGACTTTCTTGGTTTTTTTTCCTTGAAAATGTTTTGCTTCTCATCCAAGAAGCTTCTTCAGTTCTGAAGAAGTTCTGAAGTAGTTCTGAAGAAGTGAAGAAGCCTCTTGCATAAGAAGTGAAACATTTGGAAGAAAAAAACCAAGGAAGTCCAGTTGCCTTTTGGGAAAGTGCCTTTAAGACATGAGAAGAAACACCCTCCAAAGCACCCGAGGGCAGGACAAGAATCAATGGATGGACACTAATCAAGGAGAGATGCAACCTGGAACTAAGAAGAAATTTCCTGACAGTTAGAACAATTAATCAGTGGAACAACTTGCCTCCAGAAGTTGTGGGTGCTCCAACACTGCAGGCTTTTAAAAAGAGATTGGATAACAATTTGTCTGAAATGCTCTAAGGTGTCCTGCCTAAGCAAGGGGTTGGACTAGAACAGTGGTTCTTAACCTTTTTGAAAGAATTGCCCCCTTGAGCCATTGAGGAAGTTGTCATCGTCCCCCTCCCCCAACATAACTGCCCCCTTCCGCCTCTTAGCATCCCCAAGGGGGCCAGCAGAGGGGCGCTAAGAGGCGAAGGCTGCAGGCTGCAGGCGGCTTTGAGGGCCGGCCCCTGCAGGTTCACCCACTGACTGTAGTGACACTCTGGAGTCGGCGCCTCCAATGTGGAAGTAGTGGTGCGTTATGTGCCACCGTGGCGCATTCGAGCCCTGCCACCTCTGCGTCCCCAAGGCCAAGGGGCCAGCAGAGGCTAAGAGGCTGCAGGGAGGCATTCGGCAGGCGGCCCTGCAGTTTCACCCATTTGGCTGGCTCGGGTGGTGCTACAGTCAATGGGTGAGCCTGCAGGGCGGCCTTGAACACCCCCTGCTTCTTAGCGTCCCCAAGGGGGCCAGCAGAGGGGCACTAAGTGGCAGAGGGGCAGCACATGAGCGGCACGGTGGCACGTAACATGCCACTGCTTCGCATTGGAGGCTGACTCCAGAGCAGTGCTAATCAATGGGTGAACCTGCAGGGCCGGACAGCACCTCGAGCGCCCGTCGCCTCTTGGCCCCTCTGCCCGGCCCCTTGGGGGCGCTAAGAGGCGGCAGGGGGTGTTCAGTGCCCGGCCCTGCAGGTCACCCCATTGACTGTTGTGCCACCTGAACCGGCGCCCAAATGCAGCAGCATGTTGGGAAAAGCCTTTCCCAAAGTGCTGCCCTCTCGCATTCTTTCTGTCTGTCCGTCCGTCCATCCTCCATCCATACTTCTACCTATCTACCTACCAATATAGATACTCTCTCTCTCTCCTCCCAATATATCTGCTCCATCGCCCCATATCACCCCTTCCATTCCTTCACCCCATGTCCCCTTTTGTTCCATCGCCCCTGAAAAACAAAATTGCCCTTGGGACATATCTTTGACCTCTGGAACCAACTGCCCCTGGGGCTCCATGCCCCTGACCTCCGCACCTCCTGCCATGATTTGAAGACCTGGTTGTTCCACCAATCGGGCTGTGACCCCTCCTTGGGGTGGGGATGGGTTTCTTAATTATTTTAACCACTGTAAATTTTAGTTTTGTATTTTGGGCTTGTGAAATTAGTTTAATTTCTTTTTAAGTATTTATTGTTGTTGTTTTTAGTTGTGCGCTGCCCCGAGTCTTCGCATACAAGTCCAAAAAATAAATAAATAAATAAATATCGCCCAGGTTAAGAACCACTGGACTAGAAGACCGCCCTTCCAACTCTTGTTATTCCCTTCTATTCTCATTTTCTGGATGGCCTATTCCATAGAAAGGGGATTGCCCCTGAAAATCCCTTTCCTTGGTTCCCTCCCCTTGGCTTTTCTCTGGGGAGGGAATTTTCCAACTGCCTTCTGGTCTTTTAGAGAATGGAGCTAACTACTACCGTGGTGAGGTGGTCCTGAAGATAATAAAGACCTGAGCCATCAAGACTTTGCAAGTGATAACCAATATCCTAATTGGAGCTGAATCCTCCAGGTAGTCCCTGCTTAATGACCCATTGCTTACTGTTCATAGTTACAATGGATCTCTCAAAAGGTACTTACAAGCCAGTTCCAGACTTCCACTGACTTGCTTTATGGCAGGGGTCTTCAAACTTGACAGCTTTAAGACTTGTGGACTTCAACTCCCAGAATTCCTCCTCCACTCATGTTAGCTCAGGAATTCTGGGAGTTGAATCCAAGTTGAAAACCTTTAACTACGCCACTGCAAACAAGGTCATAAAACTGGGTTGGTCACCTGGGTGCCTTGATTTATGGCTGTCATGACTTAATGATGGAAACTCTGGACTCCATTATAGTTGTTGAGTCAAGGGTTATCTGTACTGGCAGATTTCTAAGAAAGACTTCATTCTGTTGTCATCTGGCTTGAAATGACAAAAAGACCAGTCATGGTTGGCAGAGCCTCCTGATGCAGAAAAGGACCAACCAATGCTGGGCAAAAATCATCCAAGTCATGGTTCTACCAGCTGCCTAAGCAGGATCCCTAAGTTTTAGCAAGCCCCAAATTCTGAACCTGCTCATCTAGAGACAGAATAACAGAGTTGGAAGGGAATTCATAGATGCTCTCATTCAACCCCCTGCTTAAGCAGAGAAGCCTATACCATTTCAGACAAATGGCTGTCTAATCTCTTCTTAAAAACCTCCATTGTTGGAACACCCACAACTTCTGGAGGCAGGTTGCTCCACTGATTCATTGTTCTACCCCAGGGGTCCTCAAACTTGGCTTCAACTCTTTGGAGTTGAGAGATCTCTGTTCTAGTAAAGATCTTGACTGGGATTCTTCATTTCAGTAAGGATTTTTGTGATCCCATGTCTTTGTCCATGTTCCACGGATTGTCACCATGACACTCACTATCACCCCAAGTGTGAACCTTTGGTCTAGGTTCAGAATAGGAGAAGATGACAAGAAGCTCTCAAGAAGAAGTAGTGAAGGAATGGGCTCCAGGTGCTTAGGAAAGAGATCAGCCATCCATGCTCAGACCAGACCAAAGCCTAGAAATTAGGCTCTACCTAAAGGACATGACTAAGCAGCATTCAGCACTCATTTCTCTGGAACAGCCACAACCAACTTTAATGTGGTCAGTGTATCTTCTGAATTGCCTTTTTATCGGACAAAAGCAGACTTAGCAATCCGATAACCTTTCGCAGAAGAACAGAATGGAAGCAACAGTTCACCACGATGTGGGAGGGAGAGATTTATCGCCTGCCAACGTTTAGATGACATTGCTTTAAGAATGCATTTAGTTTCTAAGGCAACATGGACTGGCAGGCGCACCCAACAGGAGGATCTGGGCTCTGGCTCTCTTGGAGATCACTCATTTTGAAGCTCCTGCCTCCCGCTCTGCAAATCCCTTGATGCCTATGGAACTGATGGAAGAGCAATAAAGGAATCCTCCAGAAAGGAATGTCAAACGCCAAGCAAACAAATGCAGGCAACTTCAAAGCAGTGTGAAGATAATGTGAACTACCCAAGAAAATACAGCAAATAGAATATATGTGTACAGTATTTTTATTTACAGGTAGCCCTCAGCCTTAGTGACCCTTCGAAGCTACAACTGAAAAAAGTGACTTTTTCACACTTACAACTGTTGTGGCCTCTCCATGGTCAACTGATCAAAATTCGGACACTTGACAACTTGGCTCATATTTATGATAGTTGCAGTGTCCCTGGGTCTTGTAATCCCCCTTAACCAGTAATCCTTGACTTACAACCGTTCAAAGTTACAACAGCACTGAAAAAAGTGACTTACGACCATTCTTCACACGTACGACTTTGTAACATCCCCATGCTCATGGGATCAAAATTCAGATGCTTGACTACTGGTTCATATTTATGATGGTCGCAGTGTCCTGGGGTCAAGTGATTCCCTTTTGACAAAGTCAATGAGGAAGCCAAGTTCATTTAACAACTGTGTCCCTAACTTATCAGCTGCAGTGATTCACTTAACACCTGTGGCAATAACAGTTGCAAAAGGGGGCACTTAACAAAGGTCTCACTTAACAAACAGAAATTTTGGGCTCAACTATGGTTGTAAGTTGAGGACTACCTGTACAACTTCCAGACACAACTATCCGACAAGCAGAGTCAATGGGGAAGCCAGATTGACTTAACAACCATGTTACTAACTTAACACCTGCAATGATTCACTTAACAGTTGTGGAAAGGAAGGTCATAAAATTGAGCTACACTCACTTAACAGCTGTCTCACTTAGCAATATAAATTTTGGGCTCCATTGTGGTCGTAAGACCTGCATCACCTTAAACTGCAGGGTCAAGACAACTTGATCCTTCAATGCACACTCAGTGCATTGATAGCTAAGCCATGTTAGGCTTCCAAAAATATCCAAACCACAACCACAACTCAACCAGTGGCCAGGAATTGAGAAAGCAATGATCAAAGACACCTTGGGTCTTGGCCAGAAGAGTAGGTCAACAGGTATTATCCCTCCCTTCCTCCTCAAGGTGTCAAACTCAAGGTCCAGAACTGGCCTGTGAGGAGCTTAAAACTGGCCCACGGGGCCACCCTGGAAACAGCGGACGGTCCTCCGGAGCTCTGTTTTCACTGGCAGAGGGTTGCAGGAGGCCATCGCAGCCGAAAATGGAATTTGGGAATTCATTTTCGCTGGCAAAGTGCTTGGGTCACCACAGGTGCCCCAACATGAGTGACATCGAGCTGGCCACACCCATCCTGGCCATGCCCCCCCTGCAGAGGTCAAACACAACCCTGATGTGGCCCTCAATGAAATTGAGTTTGACACCCCTGCTCTAGCAAGAGAAAACCAACCTGACCTCATCCATCCACTGTACCAAATAATCAGCAGCTGCTTCTGCTGCAACAGTGCCAATTCTTTATCTTCTTCCAAAAGGAATTTCCATGCGACATTACAGCTTGAAAATGTGCAAGTCAAACTTATCAGGATCTATAGTTCCTCATTCAGGGACAAATAAGGACACTGGCCTGCTGCGATATTCAACAGCCCAGTCTGTGGTCAAGGGTCCTGCAAGCATTCTGCATTCTTTTCAAACTTCGGAATTTTACAGCCAAAGGTTAATGGGTTCTATATTTGTAATTGCGATGAAGAAAGTTGGAAGTTACTCTTGTTTATTTTCTCCCTTTTTTATTTTTACACCCCTCCCTCCCTGACTTTTTGCTTTTTAAATAATTCTTTTACATTTTTTTGCATATTTTACATTTTGTTAACATTTAATAAAGTCTAAAAACAGAAAAAAACAAAGTCCATTTTTCATTTCTTAGAACTGTCCGCTCAAACATCTTAGCTTTTCTCTCCAAAAACAACTAACCACATACAATATCCACCTTCCAACCACAGATAATAGTTAAAGCACTTCATGGAGTAGACTCTGGCTAGGCTGATCTACAACTTCCATAATCCCCTCTCTGGCCTACTGGTTAGAGCTAATGAGAATTGTAGTCCAGCAATCTGGAGATCTTCAATTTGAGGCTTTCTCAGGCTAATAAAATTTTGACTTACTGTGCTTTTTGCCATATTGGCTGCAACAGACACACACATACACACTTCTAGATGTGTGGTCACTTTTTTCTTGTGTCTCTTGATTTTTTTATTTTTAAGCCTGAGGGCCTGAGTCACATTTTTCACTGATATGTTGAGTTGGCCACTGGCATTATATTGAATTTGTGACTTATGGGGGATTCTTAGGGACACAAGTGTTATGTTTGAAACATCCAATATCAAAATAATGAAATAAAACAAAAATATTCTGTGTTTCCTAAAATAGAAAAAAAAAGCACCTTTCTATGACAGTTGAAAGTTGTGCATAGCTGTTGATTGTTCGTAGTTGAGGAAAGGCAGTTTGGTCAAGTGAGACAGGCAGTTCTGGGTAGTGGTTAAAGCTTTAGGCTAGAAATCAGAAAACTGAGTTCTAGTCCCCTCTTAGGCATGAAAGCCAAATGGGTGACTTTGGGCCAGTCACTCTCTCTCAGTCCAACTCACCTCACAGGGTTGTTGCTAAAATAGAGGAGGGAGGAATATGAGGTATGTTCATTCTCTCTTGAGTCATTTATAAAAATAATAAAAGCAGGATGCAAAAAAATCTAAAAATAAATTGTTCATAAGCCTTAACAAAGGAACCAAACATTTCCCCCTTCTCTTACTATTTGAATTACATTGAAAATCAAAATTGGACAAAATGTTGCCATCCCAAACAGGCCCACCTACAGAACAAATTTTACTTTAAGCACATATGTTGATTGATCTCAAGGCATTTCATATTCAGTGTCATTCACAAGTCAGCTCATCTTTAATTTTCCTTTACAAAAGAAAAGAGAGGAGAGAAATATACTGTATTTCAATTTCAAGAATTATTTAGGGGAAATAGCAGGAAGGACTTATTCTGACCCCAGAGTGGTCCATTAAACACATGGGAATTGCAACAGAAATGTGTTCAGTGTTCTGTCAAAAATTGGCAGTAATGAGGGGGTCTGTTATTCGTCCAAGCAGGCTGAGCTTTGCCACTGGTTCCCTCCAAGGATTACATGCCTCATTAATTGCTTTCAGGAACTCCTTGAAGAATTCCTTGTTCTTAAACAAGTGCATAGATTGTTCCTCTGCATCTGCCTACTGGTCTCAGAGTTTTTCTTTGTTGGATTTTCGATTTTTGGGTGTGGGTGTGTGTGGCATATTAGTTCCCTTCTGATCTTGTACTGTATTAAAGTGCTAGAAAGAGTGCAGAGAAGAGCAACAAAGAGGATTAGGGGACTGGAGGCTAAAACATATGAAGAACGGTTGCAGGAACTGGGCATGTTTAGTTTAATGAAAAGAAGGACTAGGGGAGACATGATAGCAGTCTTCCAGTATCTCAGGGGCTGCCACAAAGAAGAGGGAGCCAAGCTATTCTCCAAAGCACCTGAAGGCAATGAAAAGAAGCAATGGGCGAAAATTTATCAAGGAGAGAAGCAACTTAGAACTAAGGAGAAATTGCCAGATAGTTGGAACAATTAATCAGTGGAACAACTTGCCTCCAGAAGTTGTGAATGCTCCAACATTGGAAGTTTTTAAAAAGATGTTGGATAACCTTTTGTCTGAAGTGCTGTGGGGTTTCTTGCCTAAGCAGGGGGTTGGACTAGAAGACCTCCAATGTCCCTTCCAACTCTGTTATTCTATGCTATGCTATGCTATGCTATGCTATTCCATTCCATTCCATTCCATTCTATCCCAACTCCAATCCAACCCAACCCATCCCATATTTTCTATTCTATTCTATTCTATTCTATTCTATTCTATTCTATTCTATTCTATTCTATTCTATTCTGGTCTTATCATTGGGATTGGAAGATGCCTTTTTTCCTAGCGGGATGTGGGAAACGCCCTCGGAGGCGAGTCGGAGAGATTTTGCCTAGGAAACATAAGTCAGATAAGAGACAGCATTGCCTGCAGCTGCATAGTGGGCAGAGCAAGAGGCTCAGAAGGGACCCTCCCCTCAGTTCTCAGGCTATAATGGCGACAGCAGGAGAACTGCACTTTCAGACTTGCAAGGTTTTGTTAATGTAGCTCAGGGGTCCCCAAACTTGGCAACTTTAAGACTTGTGGACTTCAACTCCCAGAATTCTCCAGCTGGCTGGAGAATTCTGGGAGTTGAAGTCTCTTAAGACCTATGATATAGCTTTACAGTAAAGTAGAATTAGTTTCAAGATCCATTCTGGGTCGGTCACCGGGATCAGAGATTTAGTCTTCCAAGCTTTCAAACTTATGCTGGAGCCCATCTAGTATTAATTTATCTGATTGATCATCCTTCCTGATTTATAACAGCTCATTTACTGACCATTCAAAATTACAAGGGCAGTGAAAAAAGTGACTTAGTACCATGGTTGCGTGATTAAAATTCAGACCCGCAGCAACTGACTCCTATTTACGACTGGCTGCAGTGTCTCCGGGTCAGAGGGTCACCTTTTGCAAACTTCCAACAAGAAAAGTCAGCGGGGAAGCCAGATGCACCAAACAATCCTGTTACAAACTTAACAACTGCAGTGATTCACTTAACAACCTTAGCAAGAAAGGTCGTAAAATGAGGTGAAAATAATGTAAAGCTGGATTTGCTTAACAATCACTGCAAACAAGGTCAATAAATCAACACAATTTACTTAATGATGGTATCACTAAATAATGGGAAGTACTATACACACACACACACACACACACACACACACACAAAGGTAACCTCTCTGGGTAAGTGTATCAACCAGAAGATATGATGAAGCATCACCAAAAATATAGCTGTGCTAATAAAATCAGAACAAAAAGAGAATAACGAATGACTAAGTGACACTTGTGGAAACAAAACGTGTATCCATAAAATGTTAATATAAAACTAGCTCAGTTCTTTAACATATTAAATCAATCTGTACTGACCATCTATTGCTCCATTGTCTCAGTTTTAATACAATGTTATTTCAATGCTATGATTTGTATATAATAGATACCTAATAATGTATGATACAATTGCCTTAGAGCCGTGATGGTGAACCTATGGCACACGTGCCACAGGTGGCACGCAGAGCCATTTATGCTGGTACATGAGCTGCAGGCAAACTTACTTCACTGCACATGTGCATGCCTAACAGCTGATTTTCAGCCAGTTCGAGGCCTTTTTCGGCCTCCCAAAGGCTTGAGGAAGGCTTCTGCAGGCTTTGCAGGCCGAAAACTAGGCCCATTTTATCACTTTCTGTTTTTCCGAAAATACCAGAAGTGACAAAACGGGCTAGTTTTCGACCTGCAAAGCCTGCAAAGCCTCTCAAGGCCTCAAACCAGCCGAAAATCAGCTGTGAGGTGCAGTGCAGGTAAGGGAGTGGCGGGGATGGGTGGGGATTGCACGCACATGCGTAGGGGGCGTGGAGGGCACACATTGCCTTCTGGGTGTTGGCACATGAGCGCGAGTGTGCAAGTGCGCGCACAATTTTTGGCACAGGAGCCCAAAAAGGTTAGCCATCACTGCCTTAAGAGTATTAAATGTAAATAAGAGAAAAGAAGAAAAAAGGATATCCTATCAATATTAATTACAGTGTCAAACGTTAACTCTTCGAACGCTCTCCTCGGAAGGAGAGGGCTTAATTATTTGCTCTGAAGATTTGAAAGGTATAGGTGAGGCGTACCTGTATATTGACACATTTTCAATTGATTCATTTGTTATGCTGTCACTGAGAATGATCCCTCTGGGTGATACTTTCAGAGTCACTTTTCGGAGTTTTTTCCCACTGGCCTTTGCCTTGGAATAGAGAAAAGAACTGCATTCAGATGTTGCCACAAAGATAAACCAATTCAAAATCTTACTGTCAGGCCCCTCAAAGCAAGAAAGACAGAGTTACTTCTAAGCAGTTTCTTTTATTGTTCTTCGCCTATAGACAAAAATATTGCCAAACCAAAGAAAAGTACTTGCATCATTAAAGAAACACTCGGAAAACCCCTAAAAATCTTCCCTCCCTATAAATTCTCCTGAGTGCCAAGGGCATTAGGAAGGACCAAGCTTACCCCCTTCATCTTTATTTGACAGAGAACAAGGTTAGATGAAATTTCTTTTATTCAAGCAACTTTTGAACTCCTTCTATATATAATCTATCACCATTTTACTGAAGTTTGATCCTCTAAAACTGCATCCGTTTTATGAATAACACTCTATTTTATGAAGTGAATTCTGGTGGGCTTTCAGAGCCAGTTAAGCACATTTCTACTTCACGTTCTTCAACTTCACTTCCAAGCACATGACAATTAAGTATTAACAGGTGGAATGTCTAACAAAAGGTGCATAGAAGCATGGAAGACCTGGTGTTATTCTGACATTCCGTTGCATTCCTCTCTCATTTCTTTGCATCTCCTTTTAACTTTCTTTCGTTGTGTTCATGTTGCTGTCCCTAATAGCTCAAGCAAAAATCTACAAATGCAATTCCAGAACATGCTAAGCTTGATTAGTTTTTTTAATCCTAGTTAGGTCTGTGAGTGGCTTAGTGAGTTACATAATCCAGCCTGTTCAATTACATCACACTGTGTTGCACAACCCCAGAAAAGTAACTAGGTTAAGTGAGTTCTGTAACCACAGCCTATTAGTATTCCATGGTCATTCAGTATTTCTTATTCCTTAGTAAGTCTTATGGCTAGATTTCTCTATATTTCTCTATATTCATTTCTATATTTCATTTCATTTCCTCTGGTGTAATGGTATGTAGGAATGTCCTTGGGAGACAGAGGAAGAGCTGCAGATTAAACAGTTTGTTTAATAACCGTTCGAAGTTACAACAGCACTGAAAAAAGTGACTTGTGACCTTTTCCACTGCAGCATCACCATGGACATATGATCAAAATTCAGATGCTTGGAAATTGACTCACATGTATGTCAATTGCAATGTCCCAGGGTCATGGGATCCCCTTTTGCAACCTTCTGATGAGCAAAGTCAATCGGGAAGCCAGGTTCATTTAACAACCATGCTACTAATTTAACAACAAAGATTCAAGGTGCTGGTGTTGACCTATAAAGCCATACATGGCATAGGACCGGGGTATTTGCGGGAGACCCTGCTGCCAGTAATGGCTTCCCAACGTCCCGTGCGCTCCCACAGGCAGGGCCTCCTTGGGGTGCCGTCGGCCAGGCAATGTCAGCTGGCGACCCCCAGGAGTAGGGCCTTCTCTGTGGGAGCACCCACCCTATGGAATCAGTTGCCCCTGGAGCTCCGGGTGGCCCCTGACCTCTGGTCCTTCCGCCGTGGCCTAAAAACATGGCTTTTCCAACTTGCCAGCCTGGACTGATGGAGGGGATGGGATTTTAGAACTTGTTTTATTAGTTTTATCGGTTTAGTGGGATTTAAGATTTAAGATTTGTATTTATCTTTCTAGTATTGTAGGCCACCTTGAGTCTTCCAAGAGATAGGGCAGCATAGAAATCTCATTAAAATAAATAAATAAATAAATAAATAAATAAATAAATAAATAAACTGTGATTCACTCAACAATTGTGGCAAGAAAGGTCATAAAATGGTGCAAAACTCCTTTAACAACTGTCTCACTTAGCAACAGAAATTTTGAGTTCAACTGTGGTCATAAGACAAGGACTACCTGTAATGGGAATGCAGCTAACGTCTCAGAAGGGACGTTAAGGACTGGAGATTCTTGGCAGGGGATCTTTCTGGAAGCAGCAAATTTAATGACTTTTTAAAAAGTGCCATTGGATCAGTGAAGGCTACTTAGCAGGCTATGTATGATCAGCAGACCTTATGTTGTACTGGCCTACTCTATTCTATATATCCTAGTCTATAGGATGGTAACAGTGCAAATAGAATAGGATAGAATTCTTTATTGGCCAAATGTGATTGGACACACAAGGAATTTGTCTTGGTGCAAATGCTCAGTGTACTAAAAGAAAATATACATTCGCCAAGAGTCAAGAATCATCAGGTACAACACTTAATGCTAGTCATAGGGTACAATAAGCCATCAAATCATACTAGGAAACAGTCAATATAAATCGTAAGAATACAAGCGATAAAGTTACAGTCATACAGTCACAAGTCGGAGGGGATGGGTGGTAAGGAGTGATGAGAAGATTAACAGTAATAGTAGTGCAGACTTTGTAATAGTTGAACAGTGTTGAGGGAATTATTTGTTTAGCAGAGTGATGGCGTTTGGGGAAAGACTGTCCTTGTGTCTAGTTGTTCTGGTGTGCAGTGCTCTATAGCATCGATTTGAGGGTAGGAGTGAAACAGTTTATGTCCGGGATGTGAGGGGTCTCTAAATATTTTCACAGCCCTCTTTTTGACGCGTGCAGTATACAGGTCCTCGATGGAAGGCAGGTTGGTAGTAATTGTTTTTTCTGCAGTCCTAATTACTCTCTGAAGTCTGTGTCTGTCTTGTTGGGTTGCAGAACCAAACCAGACAGTTATAGACGTGCAGATGACAGACTCAATAATTTCTCTGTAGAACTGTATCAGCTGCTCCTTGTTGTTGCAGAATTGTTGCAGAAGGAGCAAAACTATTCCAATCACAATGTGTCTTTTTCCTAATGCAGCAATTCAGTAAGTCATTAAAACAAAACCCCAGTTCAATAAAGAAAGTAGATAACATGAGTTAAAATCAGGACTGCGAGCATTAATTGGTTTAATTGACAATGGAAATTCTGGTGAATGAAAAGGTCTCCCAACAATTAATCAAGAAAGCTAAGAGTTGATTTGTTCCACATGATTTTAGTTGTAATACAACAATTAACAGGCAGAGAAAGAAGAAAAACTCTGGAAATGCCCTTAACATCTAGCAAATGTGGTCACTTCGTTTCTTACGCAGCAGTATGCCAAAAAAGCATTGTTTTGGTAGGAAGAAACTTATTTAAATTTAGAATGGATTATAATGGATTTTAAATCTATATCAAAATGTCCTTTAAAAAATTGACTAAACTTCACTTTTTGAAGCAATAACAGAACAAATGAAAAATGTCGCTGAACTTTGTTTTTAATTGACAAATACTTTTCTTCTCAAGGTGAATACAGTGTGACTGGCATGACAATTTGCATTACAGTAAAAACTCAATTTAGGGATCGTTTGGAAAAAGGGATGGCTGATAACTAAGAAAGGTCATTTAAATCTAACAGATGCAGTGAAATTGTCCATTAGTGGGAGTGACATGCAAACATTTTGTCTTTTCCAACTGGACTGGCTAAATGGGGATATATATATATCCAGGCTTATATGTATATGTACTATGCTTAAATATGTATGCAATCAATACTTTACAGATAATCCTTGATTTATGGTTACAGCTGGGACCTGAATTTCCATTGCTAAGCAAGGCAGTTGTTCAGTGAGTCGCACCCAATTTTACAACCTTCTTTGCCATGGTTGTTAAGTGAATCACTGCAGTTGTTAAGTGAACCAGGCAGTCGTTAAGCAAATTCGGCTTTCTCCACTGACTTCATTTGTCAGAAGCCAGCTGGGACTGACCCTGAGCCATTGCAACCATCATAAATATGTACCAGTCGCCAAGCACCCCAGTTCTGATCACGTGACCATGGGGATGCTGCGATGGTCATAAGTGGAAGGACCCCTCATTGAACACATTTTTCAGTGCCACATTTTCTGACTTCACATGTCAGGAGGTTGCAAAAGGGGAAACCTCTGCAACCGTCATAAATATGAGCCAAGCATCTGAATTTTAAGCATAGGATGAACGAGCTGCAAAACGAATGGTTGTTAAGTCAAGGACTACCTGTACCAACACAAATACAGGTGGTTCTCGACTTACAACAGTTCCTTTAGGGACCATGCAAAGTTCCAAAGGCACTGAAAAAGGGACACAACCGTTTTTCACACTTATGACCGTGGCAGTATCCCCATGGTCACATGATCAAAATTCAGGCTCCTGGCTCATACTTATGACAGTTGCAGTGTCCCTGAGTCACGAGAGTCCCCTTTTGCAACCTTCTGACAAGCAAAGACAACGGGGGAGCCAGACTCACTTAACAACCGGGTTACTAATTTATCAACTACAGTGATTCACTTAACAACGGTGGCAAGAAAGGTCATAAAATGGGGCAAAACTCACTTAACAACTTTCTCACTTAGGAAAAGACATTTAAACAGCAATGATATGTTATAATTGATTATTATTGAATGGCTTTTAATATGAATTAAAATTAGTAAGAACTGAGATTTGCTATGATGACCCAGGGTGGGATACAAAATAAACACAGTCACAGAAAACAGGTGAAGCCCCTTTCATTCCTTCACTTTGCTTCCAAGCTCGAATATTCTTGACGGAAGACAAAAAACTCCCACACAAACAGTTACAAGAGGAAAGGAAAAAGCAACACAAACCAGGCAAGATAAGGGCTGGAGGACGATAACACACACTGGGAAGGATGCCAAACTCAGAGAGGAACTATAAACTAGAGATATTTCCATGCTTTGTTTCCAGCATTCACTCGTACGCAGGCCCGTACTCTTATTCAGTTGTCACAGCTGCAGCCCATGAAGAGGATCAAGGCCCTCTCCTCCCAAGTAGACCACGTCTCTCCCTTATCTTCTCCTCCCTGTGTGCCCTAGGATGGATAGGGGATGGACCTGGGTCCTCCTCTGACTGCCCAGCCAGCCTCTGCCCTTCCCCAGCCTCCTCCACAACCTCCAGAGCCACACCTCCACTCCCTGTCAGCTGTTCCTCCTCTCCCTCAGAGTCACATCTCCACCAGGGGCATGACATTTGCTCTAAAGGATGATGTGCATTTGAAACTAAGGTCTAATGATGATGTAATAATAATATATGACATGGAAAGTTGATTAATGTAATATGAATGTAAATTTAAATTTAAGAGGAAAGACTATACATTTTGTACACAAGAATTATGTACCAACTGACACACTGTATAATTGAAAGATGGTTTTATTTCATTGTTTTATGTTTGTATTTGTCTATGTTTGTTGTTAAAAATAAATATATATATATAAAAAAGGAAAAGACATTTGGAGCTCAATTGTGGTTGCAAGTCAAGGATGAATGGGCACATGTACACAACAAACCCAGGTTTTTTTGTGTGCATTGATTGCCCAAATAGGCATTATTGGGTGTCTCAGGTTAACCAGAAGAAATTAGAAAATAAATTCTTCCTGCATGGGCAGGGTAATTCAGTCACAGGCAGACATGTAAAAAATGTATGAAGTCCATAAAGGGCAAAGAAACAACAACAGAGAGGGATGAAAAACGTTTTAAAGCCAGTGATAAAAATGCTAATTGGTTTTAAATTATAGATCTTAAGCAGACTGAAACCCCACTTAGCACCCATGTTTTTGGGGCCATCTCTCACATCCAGCCAGTGTTAAATATGGAGCGCTGTGGAAAAAGGATATTTTATTCTTACTTCCCTGTTCGCAACAATGGGTTGCCAACCTGGATTGCTTAGGGAAGCTCTTTTCTCAATCTTGGCAACTTTAAGACAAGTGAACTTTAACTCCCAGAATTCCCCAGCCAGCTGACTGGGGAATTCTGGGAGTTGGTCCACCCCAGAGGTGGTATTCAGCAGGTTCTAACAGTTCTGGAGTTTTTTTTCTAGTGGAAATTTTGAGTAGTTTGGAGAACCGGCAAATACCACCCCTGATTGGCCCCACCCCCATCTATTCTCTGCCTCCGGAGTCCCAGCTGATTGGCTGGCTCTTCTTTGGTTGCCCTGCACAGGAGAACGGAGCAGGAAAGCAGGTTAATGGGGTGGAGAGGGAATGGGGATTTTGCAGTATCCTTCCCCTGCCACGCTACAAAGCTATGTTCACCGAGCCACGCCACGCCCACCAAGCCATGCCCACAGAAATGGTAGTAAAAAAAATTGAATCCCACCACTCTTAAAGTTGCCATGGTTGAGAAACACTGGTTTAGGGACAATTGAAGACAGGGAAGGTGTGAATGGAAACTGGATCTGGGTCCCTCACCGTTGCCACAATCCTTTTGACAGCAGTAGCAGATAATTCTTCTCCTTTGGGCTGCTCAACCAATGTCATGCCCAGGTACTTCAGGTTGAAGAGCATTCCTTCCAGTAAGGTCTCTCGGTGTCCGTCCAGTTCTCCGGGAGTTCTATAAAATTAAAAGAACTTTTTTATTATTATTATCAAGACCACTTGGAATGACTTTTTGGAAGAACGGGACTGTTGTACAGGAGCTCTGGCATTTTCTCGCTAGCCAGAGATAGCCAAACTCAATTTGTGTAGAAATGCATGCAATGTTTGTTCCTTTAGTAGTCCTCAGAAATGGGTGCTCCATCACTGGAGGCTTTTAAGAAGAGATGGGACAGCCATTAACTTTTTCATCATCGCATGCCGAAAGTGCGCGTGCATGTGTGCCTTCACCCATAATGCAATGCGCACGCAACCCCCTGCCCTCTGTCCATGCACGTGTGCATACTGCGTGCCTCCGCACATGCGTGTGCAACCCCCTGTGCCCCTGCCCCTGCGCATGCATGCGCGTCTCCCCCATGCTTGTGCGGCAGATACCCGACAATCAGCTGGCTGGCGGGAGGCATGCACGTATGCACAGTGGATCAGTTCCGGACGATGGCTTGTGTGCTGGCAGAAAGGCTCTGCGTACCACTTCCAGCATGTGTGCCATAAGTTTGCCATCACCAGTATAAGGTCTCCTGCAGTGGTGCGATTCAACCGGTGTAACACTGAAAACCGCCCATTTTCAGCTCTAAAACTCACCTTCTACTGCAGCCCCGGTGAGTACAACAGCTGATTCGTGCAAATCAGCTGAGCTGCAAAACACAGAAATATAGGACACACTAGAGCAGGGGCCTCCAACCTTGGCAACTTAAGACTTGTGGACTTCAACTCCCAGAGTTCCTCAGCCAGCCTGGCTGAGGAACTCTGGGAGTTGAAGTCCACAAGTCTTAAAGTTGCCAAGGTTGGAGACTCCTGGATTAGAGCAGGGGCAGGTGGGTGGAGCCAACTGATCGCCAGAACTACCGGTTCACTTGAACCGGGGCGAACCGGAAGCAGCCCACCCCTGGTCTCCTGCTGAAGCAGGGGGTTGGACTAGGGGGCCTCCAAGGTCCCTTTCAACTCTATTATTCTATGTTCTATTTAGGGATCATTCGAAGTTACAACGGCACTGAAAAAAAAGTGACCTGTGGCCATTTTTTATCCTTACAACTCTTGCAGTATTTCCATAATCAGAATTTCGATGCTTGGCAATTGCTTCGCGATGGATGCACTGTCCTGGGATCATGTGATCCCCTTTTGTGATCTTCTGGCAAGCAAGGAAGCCAGATTCATTTAATAACTATGTCACTACCTTAACTGCAGTAATTCACTTAACAACTATGATAAGAAAGGTCATAAAATGGGACAAAGCTCACTTAACAATTGTTCTAAGACAGGGGTATCAAACTCGAGGCTGAGATCTGGCCCGTGGGGCCACCCTGGAAACTGTGAAGGACCAGCCCATGGTGACTCTGCCAGAGAAAATGGAGCTTGTTCACTGGCAGAACGCTTGGGCCACCACAGGCACCCCTGACGTGAGTGATGTTGTATATACTATCATTGTATATGTCGGTGGGAGTATCCTTGGTGGTTCATTGATTAGCTGTTGTTTGCTCTTAGCATCCTTGTCTGAGTTGATAGTTTACAGATTGTGGTATAGTTTATTTCTATGTTGATCTAGTATTAATATTGGTCTCTGCTCATATGGAGCCTCTGTGGCACAGTGGTTAGAGTGCAGTACCACAAGCTACTTCTGCTGCAGCCAGCTGCCTACAATTTGACAGTTCAAATCCCACCGGCTCAAGGTTGACTCAGCCTTCCATCCTTCCAAGGTGGGTAAAATGAGGACTCAAATTGTTGGGGGCTGACTCTGCAAACCACTTAGAGAGGGCTGTAAAGCACTATAAAGTGGTATATAAGTCTAAGTGCTATTGCTATTGATCGTTGCTGAAGATGTCTATTTTGGACTTTTTGTTTCCTGTTGGGCTTTTTGGTTGCCTCTTTTGAATGGTATGTAGATGTTGTTTATCTCTATGTGGCTGTTGATGGCTATTATCATATCCTGCTAAATCTGGATACGTATGACATTTGCCTTAACATGAAACAGTTTCTGAATTAATTTCAAAGCTATTTTGCAAACAGATCAAGTCAGATTCCTAGGAAGAGTTTCCCCTGAGGACCTACTGCTCAGAAGGAAGAGAGAAAAAGTGTTAAAAGTAAATTAAAGAAAAGAAATGGTGCTAACAGTACATGATTTTGGCTCTGCTTCATCTGTCAGGTCTCAGCCTACAGCTGACAACACCACACCCTTTAAGCAATACAACCGTTGGCAGAAAAATGCAAGCTTGACTGTGCCGATGTAAAAACTCCTTTGATATTATGGCACAATACGACTGGGTTCACACAATACACTGGAGAAGATTAAAATGGGAATGGTTGGTTGTGGTATGGGAAGCCAGCCAACATCTCAGCAAACTGTGGGAATCGGACCATCCTCTTAAGCCACTGATTTGCCTGTATGCTATGTGAATACTATCTTGATTGAAGGCTTAGCGTGTTGTAAAGACCCAGATCTTGGATGGAAATTGGCTGGGCTATCTGCCCCAAAAACAGTCATTTGAGAATAAATCCTGTTTAAACCAATGAAATGTATTTTGGAGTCGATGCCACCAAGATGATTTTGCATCTTGTACCTGGACGCAGGTGACTGCTCTTATGACTTTGCCTTAACTCAAGGCTGCAAATGTGTCTGACCCAGAGTCACTCAGCCGGTTTTCATGGCTAAGGCAGGATTTGAACTCACAGTCTCCTGATTTCTAGCCTGGTGCTTTAACCACTACACCAAACTGGCTCACTTCCGGTGGTCTCCAGATGGGGAAATGCTCAGTGTTTCCTACCAGTCCTTAACCTGACCTTCATTCTTCTACCAAAATAGCCTTTCTTAATTCAGATCTCTCCAGATGTGCCTAACTCTAAATCCTGTAATCCTCCGTCCACACTGACAGAGAGCTAAATGATGAGGACTAGCGTCTATCTCCAGCAACTAGGATTAAACCTTGTTACCTATATGGTCTATTAATCTTTTACAATGTGCTTGGTCAGCTTTCCCAATGCCCTGGATGGGGCTGAAGTCCAGCAAATTCAGAGCACAACAGGTTGTAGAAAATGGACTAAAAGCAATTGTAGACAGCAGAAGAAAAGCTTATTATTTTTGCAGATCTGTTAATTGTACACCAATGTAGAAGAGAACTGCTCTGAAGACAAAAAAGTCTCATGCAATGCAGGTCCCTTATTCCTGGAATCCCCTTATCACAATGGGCTACACAATACTGCCCTGACAAAAATACATTCTAAATGATGGCAGGAGAGAGATTAGAAATTAGTCTCTAATTTATTTTAAAATAAAAACAGATGCCAATCTTCTTCTATGCTGCTCTCAAGAACACCTGGGAGGATGCATTGGTGAAGTTGCCAGCCGTTGAGTTCAAATGAATTGATCTTTTAGCACCAATTTGAAAGGGGGAAAGAGACCGAGAGAGATATTTTTACCTTTCTGAAAATTCTGGAAACAGATTCTCCCTGCAAGCATTCTATAGCAAGCCAAGAAGATATAAGAGGTGTTTCCATAAACAGATTTTTAAAATTATAATCCTGGACTAATAAAAATAAAGTAGCAAAATAGGTAAGGTTAAAAAATTGAACAGAATCAAAGGAAAAGTTCAAGAAGATTGAAAAGATTGAGATGATTAGGAAGAAGAAAGTCAGCTTGGTGTAGCAATCAAGATGCTGGCCTAGAAATCAGGAGGCTGTGAGTTCTGTTTGCACCTTAGGCATGAAAGCTAGTTGGGTGACTTTGGGCCAGTCTTCTCTCCCAGCCCAGTCAACCTCACAGCATTGGTTTGGGAAAAATAGGAGGAGGAAGGAATTCATATATATAAAAGCAAAATACCATTCACACATCATCACAAAATCTCCAGAACCGTAAAGCCTATAAACTTGAAATTTGGCACCTATGTTCCTCTTGGCTTCTAGGTGCTGATTAAGAAAGGATTTTTCAAAATGACCATCACAGCATTAGTATTTCCTATATTATTATTAACACACTCTGATGTCCCCTCCCACCTGAAAATAAATCTGTTCCAAGCAGAGGAGTGGAGTTTCAGTTTTAATTTCACAGCACCAAGCAGCTTTAGTACAGAACAGTTGAGCTAAGCCATCACAGAGCTATATCATTATTTCTGGTGGCATCTGTTCCCTGACCTGCCTTCCTTGAAGGCTGATACCCAGGCACAAAGCTAATCTTTCTAACACACTGCCACCTCCATTGATGTTTTGGCTGGGTGGCTTTCTCAAGCCTCACACAAAAAGCTCACACTTCACACACCCTGTATGTAGCCACATCCTGGGTGGCTCCCTTTGGTGCCAGTATTAAAAGTAAGTTAAAAGAAAAATATGGATGGTGATTCACAAGGAAGAACAGCATATTCCACTGGTGAGGCTAGCCTCAGGCTGACTTAACCCAACGAACAATTAATACCAAAAAGTTTACAGCACCTGTTGCATCACTTCCTTCAATGTTTCCTAACCAGCAGATCTGTTTGTATTCCTTGTGGGATCTCCTCCTCTTTGTGCCACAGCAAACCAACATTTAATTATGCAGCTCAACACCAGCCAATTCAAAAATGAACCAAACTGAGTTTAAGGAGATTTGTAACCCAGCAGGTGGAGACCTGTAGCTTCAGGCATTTCCTGTTTTGAAGGCTGCCCTGGAAGCAACAAGGCAGATGTGTCAGCCTTTCCATGTAGTTCACCTACATGGGGAGGCTGATACCTTCCCATCACAAACTTCTTTTAATATAGCCATATAATTCTACTACATTATATGGCTATATTAAAAGAATTTTGCCAGTCTGAAAGTACAAATCTCCCACTGTCTTTTTTATAGTCTGAGAAGTAGGGAAGCTTCCTTTCTGAGTTTCTTTCTTTTCCCATTATGCAACTGCAGACTATACCATCCAGTGGTGGGATTCAAATTTTTTTATTACCGGTTCTGTGGGCGTGGCTTGGTGAGCCTGGTGTGGCTTGGTGGGCATGGCAGGGGAAGGTTACTGCAAAATCCCGTTCCCTCCCCACCCCACTAACCTGCTTTCCAGCTCTGTTCTCCTGTGCAGGGCAACAAAAGAAGACCCAGCTGATCAGCTGAGACTCAGGAGGCGGTGAATAGATGGGGGCGGGGCCAGTCAGAGGTGGTATTTGCCGGTTCTCCGAACTACTCAAAGTTTCCACTACCAGTTCTCCAGAACTTCTCTCCTCTTCTTCCCCCAACCTCCATCTCCCAAGGTGATTCACACATATCATTACAAGGTGTCAAAGGATTTCCTGGGGTTGTATACACATCACAAGATGATTTATTCCAAAACTTTTAACATTCTCGCTTTTAGCTTTAAATAGCCACATGCCACATTTTCAGAGAATAACGGGAGCCGCATTCACCAGGAAGGCTGCAGGATTTGGACAGCCAACCTACATCTTTTCCAAATCTTTCTTAGAAGGTTGTGTTGGTGAAACAAAGAAGTGAATCACCAACAGACGTTAGTATTCATGGGGCTAAATTTGCCTATAAACAGTTGCAGGTTTTTTTCTCTGGAGAATGAGTTGAACAGTGCTTACTCTGAGCAGAAGGAACAGCTGGGATTGGCAAAGATGGGTGCATTAACTTGATTGCTTTTCGTTTTGATATCGATCAGCGAATTTAATGCTCTGGGTTACACTATTACAACTATTACTATATTAGTTCAGAGGCTGTGTGGCTGTTGTGTTAAGTCAGGCTGGAGACTCATGTAGATCATCCACCCACTTATTCCTCAGGCTCATCAACATTTTCACTGGGTTTTTGTTTTTTTTCTGGATCCAAAAATTCCACCAATAACTTTACAGTTTGATTCTGGGTAGAATTAGCTGCACTCATAAGCTCCTGAATAAACACATTAACGATACAGAGATTGATATGTGCATAGATGGTTCTCAACTTGCGATCACAATAGAGCCCAAAATTTATGTTGCTAAGTGAGAAATGTGTTAAGTGAGTTTTGTCCCATTTTATGACCTTTCTTGCCAGTTGTTAAATGAATCACTGCAATTGTTAAGTTAATAACATGGTTTTAAGTGAATCTGGTTTTCCCATTGACTTTGCTTCTCAGAAGGTCGCAAAAAGGAACACTGCAACCGTCATAAATATGAGTCAGCTGCCAAGCATCCGAATTTTGATCATGTGACCATGGGGATGCTACAAAGGTTGTATGATCATAAATCACTTTTATCAGTGCCATTATAACTTTGGTTACTAAACGAACTGTTGTAAATTGAGGACTACCTGTATGTATACCATACAGTTATAAAACTGTCTAACCCCATTATCTGTGGGCAATTTACAAAAATTCAGATAATGCTGGAAACTCTTTTGAAAAATTTAAAATTCTGAAAAAAAAATTTTTTTGGACAACGTTCATTTTGAACCTCCTGAATTGCAACAGGGCAATTCAGCTGCAGTTTGTTCCATTATCTAAGCCCCATTTAGAGAAACAAACAAACTTTGATCTACAATATATCCATGCAGGACTTAAATGCAAAAATGCACTTCAAAGCGCATGTTTGGGATCAAACATGTGATGAGGCTTCCTTGTTTCTGGCCGTCTTCCATAACTTGCTAGGGACATTATGGCTCAGCAGGGATTAATACAGAAACCTAGAAATAACCAGAAAGAACTCTCAAGACAAAAGCAGTTTAATTTCTACAACTACTGTGTTTCCCCGAAAATAAGACCTACCCCGAAAATAAGATCTACTCCAAAAATAAGACCTACCCCCAAAATAAGACCTACCCTGAAAATAAGACCTAGTGTGTTTTTGGGAGCCAAAAAAAATATAAGACAGTGTCTTATTTTTGGGGAAACACGGTACATGCCATTCCATAGTAAAGTTTCTAGAGAGGTAGTCCTTGGCTTGTAACCATTCTATCTAAATCTATCAATTTCTCAGAGTTACAACGGCAGTTAAATAAGTAATTTGCTGCTGTTCCTCTCACTTAACAACTGTTGCAGCATCCCCGCGATCATGGGATCAAAATTCAGGCACCTGCAAACTGGCATCTATTTTTGACAGTTTTGGTGTCTCAAGGTCATGTAATTGCTTTTTGCAAAATTCCCAGCTGGCTTCCAACAAGCAATCAACGGGGGAAAATTTATTTGTTTAACAAGGGAACAGAACAGAATAACAGAGTTGAAAGGGACCTTGGAGGTCCTGTAACCCAACCCCCTGCTCAAGCAGGAGAGGAGACCCTAGACCACAGGCATCAAACTCACCATATCACAATGCCGTCACGTGACGTTTCATGATGTTTTCCCACTTGTGGGGCTGGGGTGGGTGTGACGCATCCAGCGCATGGGGCTGCCAGTTTGACACCTTGCCCTATACCATTCCAGACAAGTGGCTCTCCTTAAATGCCTCCAGTGATGGGGCACCCACAACTTATGGTTGCAAGCTATCTCACTGGTTAATTGCTCTCACTGTTAGGAAATTTCTCCTTAGTTCCAGGGTGGGTCTTTCCTTGGTTAGTTTCCACCCATTGCTTCTTGTCCTGCCCTCAGTTGCCTTGGAGAATAACTTGACTCCCTCTTCTTCTTTGTGGCAGCCCCCCAAACCACTTGAATCAATTTGCAGCTGCAGTGGTTTAAAAAAAAGTATAAAATCAGGGATGACACACTTAAAAACTGCCTCACTTACTGTGGTCATAATGGGAAGACTACGTGCATTATCTTTTTTCATGGTCTGGTATAATTACTATAGATCAAATTTTCTCCCTTTACATTTGACAATGCATCTAGAAATAGAAACTGAACTGTCCACCTAAAGCCTTGTTTTATTTATATCACCCTGAATAGATTAACAGAATTGGAAGGAACCTTGTAGGTCATCTAGTCCAACCCCGCCTCCTGTGCCCAAGCAGACCCTACACCATTTTTGACAGATGGCATTCCGGTCTCTTCTCGAAAACCTTCAGGGATGAAGCTCCCACAACTTCCGAGGGCAAGCTGTTCCATTGGTTAATTGTTCTCTTTCTCAGAAAGTTTCTCCTTATTTCCAGGTTGAATCTCTCCTTGTTCAGTTTCCATCCATTATTCCTTGTCTGGCCTTTGGGTGCTTTAGAAAATAGCTTGACCCCCTCCTCCTCTCTGGGGCAGCCCCTCAAATACTGGAACATTGCTATCATGTCTCTCCTGGTCCTTCTCTTCACTAAACTAGCCATGCCCAGTCCCTGCAGCCATTCTTCCTATGTTTTAGTCTCCATTCCCCTAATCATCCTGGTTGCTCTTCTCTGCACTCTCTCCAGAGTCTCAACCTCTTTTTTATAGTGTGGTGACCAAAACTGGATGCAGCACTCTAGGTGTGGTCTTACTAAGGCTTTATGGAGTGGTCTTAGTACCTCCCTTGAACTTGATTGTAACCCTCTGTTAATGCAATTTAGGATTGCATTGGCTTTTTTGGCTGCCGCCACACACTATTAGCTCATATTTAATTGGTTGTCCACTAAGACTCCAATAACTATGGAGAATCATGATTTGTCCCAACTTTTGGAAGAGATAGATGGTGCTCGGTGATCAATGAAGCTGTTTAACATTTTTTGAGAAAAGGCACAGAAGACACAGGTGACATTCCATGAGTATCTTGATTATCTTCACTTGAACACCAGCACATTTTCTCCAGTGTTCCCTCTTGCAGGAGTGTATGCCATCAAATGTTGTGACAGGTCTGTGAATCTCCAGGTTGACAAGTTTTGAACCAGCTGTCACCCAGTCTTTCCAAATCCAATACACATACTCTTAGCTTAATTAAAAAGAATATAAATTCAAAGGCTGAATACAAAAAGGTATTTCCTGATGGCAACTGTTCTTAAGCTGGCTGGGGAATTCTGGGAGTTGTAGTCCAGACATCTTCAAATGGCCAAGATTGAGAAAAACACTGCGACTACACTTTCTCAAGCTGGGCAGTTGAAGTCCCCGCATCTTAAAGTTGCCAACTTTAACAAACCTTAAATTGGGAGATTCCAACTCACTTCTGACTCTTTATGATTAAACTGGCAAACTCCAGAGGTGTACAGGTAGGTAGTCCTTGACTTATGGCCACAAGTGGCCTCAGAATTTCCATTGCTAAGCAAAATGGTTGTTAAGAGGATCATGCCCAATACCAAAACCTTTTTTTGCCACAGATGTTAAGCAAATTGCTGCATTTGTTAAGTGATCCAAGCAGAAGTTAAGCAAATCCGGCTTCCTCCATAGATTTTGCTTGCCTGAAGTTGGCTGGGAAGGTTGCAAATGGAGATCCTGTGACTCTGGGATGCTGAAACTATCATAAATATATGGTAGTTACCAAGCACCTGAATTTTGATCATGTGACCGTGGGAATGCTACAATGTGAGGACCAATCATAAGCTACCTTTTTCCAGTGCCACTGTAACGTTGAATGGCCACTAAATAGAACATAGAATAATAGAGTTGGAAGGAACCTTGGGGGTCTCCGAGTCTAACGCCCTGCTTGATCAGGAGATCCTATACCCATGATGGCGAACCTATGGCACCTGTGACAGAGGTGGTGAGCAGAGCCCTCTCTCTGGGCACGCAAGCCATCGCCCCTGCTCAGCTCCACTGCGCACGCCTCCCGCCAACCAACTGGTCTTCGGGGCAGGGCGCACACACGAGGGGGTGCATGCGTGGGGGTGGGACACATGCACGGAGTCACAGGGGGTCTCACACACACATGCATGGGAGGCGCATCTGTGGGGTATGCGTGCATTGCGTTTTGGGGATGTGTGCACGCTTTAGGCATCACCATCCTATACCATTCCAGACAAGTGAATGGCCACTGTTTTCTTAAAAGCCTCCAGTGATGGAGTGGCCACATCTTCTGAAGGGAAGTTGTTCCATTGGTTGATTGCTCTCACTGTTGAAATTTCTCCTTAATTCTAGGTTGCTTCTCTCCTTGATTAGTTTCCATCCATTGTTTCTTGTCCTGCCTTCCGGTGCTTTGGAAAATAGGTTGACCCCCTCGTCTTTGTGGTAGCCCCTCAAATATTGGATGACTGCTATCATGTCTCCCCTAGTCCTTTTTTTCACTAAACTAAGACATTCCCAGTTCCTGCAACTGTTCTTTGTTTGCTTTGGCCCTTAATCATCCTTTTAGCTCGTTGTAAGTAGAAGACTTCCTGTATTCCACTTTTTGAAGACAATCGAATATTGTGAATCTGAAATAAAGCCTTTTGAGAAGGAACAGTCTGTCTAGGGAGCTTTCCCCACAAACAAACAGGCAACATATTGTTCCTAGTTCTGTGTTTCCTTAAATAAATCTACTGGCCAAGGTTGGTCCAAAACCCCTCTATGCCTTTTATCAGTATTTTATTCTAATATGGGCATCTTTGTAAAGAATTTTACTTAATATATGTATTTCTGAGCTTTGCCCTTTTTGTAGATTATTTTCATAAGTATACCCTGTTTGTATAATTATCCTTAACACATGCTTTTAAGGCATTTTTTGAACAATCTACTTAGCAGAATCCATGAAAAGAATAATTTTTGAAGTATAATAACTATGTTGTAGCTGAGATGTTGTATCAAGTGGGCAAAACTGAATTCATATTCAAATGTAAATCAGACAGATTTTCCTCCCCTGTCTAGGAAGGGGAACTGGAAGTGTGAGAGCAGTAGATCAAGACAAAGGATACACACTACAACAATGGCGAAAAAAAGGAAATACGCTAGTGATTTGGAGATTAGAAAATCTTGGTCTTTATGGCTAAAAGAATGCATTTTAGCAGAACCACAAAATAGTTTATGCTGAGGGAACAGACTGGAGAAATATTTAATATGCCTGGATCCCAACAATTAATATTTCAGCTATTTTTTTCATTCCTCTTATCCATACAGACATTTCAATTTCACCCCACTAGCCACTGGAGTAGTAAAGTTACATTTGGATTGCATGATTCCTGATTAACAATGAGACCTTTCTCATTTATTTAAGATACCCGGATACTTTTATCCCATGCGCCAGCAGCATCATGTTCAAAGCAGCTTACTAAAGATTAAATTGAACAAAGGGTTACCATCAGTATCCATACAAAAATCTAGACCCCCTTCCAATCTTGCTAATTTTCATGCATTTGTTAAGGGAGGTGGGATTGGTGGTCTTAGTAGATCCTTGCACCATGACGGAAAATAAAGGATGGAATGGAAACTCTCCAGGGGTGGGATTCTACCTGGTTGTACCAAACCGGTTGTTATGATTCTATGCAGTTCGGAGAACTGGCAAATTGCACCACTGGCTGGCCCCTCCCCTCCCTGTCCAGTCTCCTTACCTGGCATGTACGCCATCCAACTTGCCTGCATTGTGCCTTTGCCTAATTTTTGGTAAGTTGCTATTTTTCCTCCCCCCCAACCATCAGCTGTTCCAAAGATCAGCTGTGCCGGGAGATTTAGATTAGCTAGAAATCAGGAAATCGTTGGATTTCTTGCTTTCTAGCTAATCTAAATTGCTGTTGGTACTGCTTTGCCGTCGTACAGGAGGCTTCCCAGAGGCCCAGTCAGGGATGGTATTCAGGGGGTTGTGGGGGTAGAAGTGGCCTGAGAGAAGAGTTGAACCTTCCTTAGGACTGAAGCTTCTATTTTTCAGTGCAGACTCAGGTAGCAGATTACAGAAAGGTAGATCTCTGAGTGAATCTGTGATTCTGTGAGCAACTCAGTCTGCCTGCCTGCTTTGCCTGATTTTGGGTAAAAGTTGCTCTTTTATTTATAAAAAATTCAATATTTATATAAATATTTACAATATTTACATACAAGCCATGCCCACCCAGTCATGTTACCAAGCCACACCCACAAATCAGGCCATGCCCACAGAACCGGTTGTTAAGAAATTTGAATCCCACCCTTGAAGCTCTCTAATCATTGCATTTTGTTCCTCATCCCTCTCAGGTTTCTCAATATGGACATCCAGGAGCTGCATGCTGAACGCAGAGGGAGAAAGTCAGCAGAGTGATTCAGAGCCTTTCAATGTGAACTCACTGCAGGAAATACTCAACACAGGAAGGCCACAGAGGCAGGAATGCTGCAACAATAGGAGAAAGCAACAACACTCCTCATATATCTTGACCGCTGATAGCAGAAGTCACCGCAAAGGACTCACACCTTACCACACTCCTTCAGTGGATGTGCAAAGGGATTCTACCACAACACCCTGCACATTGTAAAGTGGAGAGTAAAGATAAACATAACTCCAGGGTGCTAGACACACAAAAACTAAGCTTCAAAACTAAGCAACTCAAGGCTAGGGGGAATAATCTGCAGCCCCAGTTCCACCAATGCCCTTTAATCTTCTTTGTACAGCCATCTGAGAGCCCCTTTGATCCTGTCTGTTGAAAAGTTGGGGCATCCTCTCCATAATTAAATGAATAAACAAAATAATTGCTTGGCCTGGCCTCTATGCTGCTGCCTTCTTCATTGGTGAAATGTTATTTGGTTTATTAATTTAATTAGGTCTGTACTCGGAGAAACAATTCAGAACTAGAAACTTAAGCAGATATATAACTGTCTATAAATCCTGATCCATCTCCTCCCTGACAAAGTGAGAAAGAAAGGACTGCCAAAGCAAAAGAATAATGAATTTACTGAGGGTCAACAATGGGCAGCAATCACAATTAAAGCAAAACCAGCCAACAGGAACACTTCATCATGCGTGCGTGTGTGTGTTGTGTGTGTGCCGCGCCTTCAAGTCAGTGTTGACTCCTGGCAACTGCCTGGACTAGTTCTCACAGTTTTCTTGGCAAGGGAAGTGGTTTCCAGAAGTGGCCTGCCATTGACTCCTTCTCAGGACTGAGAGAGAAGGACTCAGCTAAGGTCATTCAGTTGGCTTCCTGCCCAAAGTAGGATTAGAATTCATGGTTTCCTGGTTTCTGTCCTGGTGCTTTCAACATGACATCACACTGGATCTCCAAGTGTGGCAGGTCCCAAAAAGCTGGGCAGGAATGCACCTGTGAGCACTCACGGGGGAGGAAACTCCAAAAATTCTCAGAGCTATGAAGTAGATGGAGAAGTTGAAATCCCATCCCTAAAATATGAGGCAGCTTTCATTTTCCTCCCATTAGCAACTCAATTCCATGAAGTTATGTCAATTATTTCCATCCTGGTTTTATGAATAAATGCTTTTAAAAGTTAAACCAGAGCAGAAGAGTTTCGAGGAGTTCTCTACACTCCACAAGGAGGCTTTCCCCCCACTCATCTAGAACTGTCAGAGCTACTACTAAACATTAATTAAAGACCTGTCTTCAGAGAAGGTAGGGAGGAGGCAAGAACTACTTGCATTAATTGTTGATATTCATTTCATCCTTTCCATCCATTGACAAAATCTCAGTTTGACTTGTGAAAATTTAAAATTACAATAGGCATATACAAGAACATTATGCAGCCAATTAGGAAAAGCACCATAACACAGCGAGATGAATTATTATCCATAAATGCTGAATATCATACATCATCCAGATAAAATTAAAAAGCTAGGGAAAAGATATAATTTTTTTTGAGTGAGGTGCTGGGAATTAAAATGCTCTGAAGTGAACCTTCTATGGGAGGAATAGAGAAGTATATTTAGTATTAAACAGAGATGTCAGATGGTGAGGAGCCAGGGGTGGGCTTCAAAAATTTTAGCAACTGGTTCTCTGCCCGGTTGCTAGGTGGGCATGGCCATGGTGGGTGTGGCCTAGTTGGCCTCCTGCACCATGGTGTGTGGGGGGGCGTTTTTGCTCTCCCCGGGCTCCCGAGGCTCTCTGGAAGCTGGAAACGGGCCTGTTTCCGCCCTTCCCAAACTTCCAGGAGACCCATTTTTTGCCGTCCCCGAGCCTCCGTGCACGCCCTACACTTATCTGCATCCAAAACGGGCCGCATGGGGACTCCTGGGAGGGGCGGGTCAGGGTGGGCGGGGCCAGTCAGGAGTGGGATTTGGGGGTTCTCCAAACTGGCAGAATCTTAGCTAGGGGCTCTCCTGAACCCCTGCAAACCTCCAGCAGCCCACCCATGTGAGGAGGCTTGGAAGAAAATCCTTTAAGACTTCCGTGCAGGTTCAGAGATGAAGTTTTATTTTTAGAACCAATCATATGTATTTGCATGGCGAGGTAATATGATAGTGATAGGGCTGCAAAAATAGAATCAAAAGACTGCTAGTTTCAGACCTCTGTGGTAAGTTAATAGAAAGAAAACCAGAGTCTTTCTTGCTGGGTTCATGCAACCTGCTAAGCAATCGTGTGATTTGTTTTGTTTTTAGCGTTATGTCTTGTGCAAACCCAGCTAACTAGCGCTCCTGTTTAGACCATGGCTCAATGCAATTATGTAAATCCAAAGTGTAACCAGAGATCGCTAGATAAAGAGTGAAAAGGGAGAACGTGATGGGAACGGATTTTGAAATATTGGCAATGGAGCAACTTAAAAAGTGAACCATAGCAGATTCCTGAAAAATAGAAAAGAACACACTATGCATTCGAAACTAGGCATGACTAGTCTAACGAAGGGAAGGAGTAGGGGGTAACATGAAAGCAGCCTTCCAGTGCTTGAGTGGCTGTCGCAGAGAAGAGAGGGTCAGTCTATTCTCCAAAGCACCTGAAGGCTGGACAAGAAACGATTATTAAAGAGAGATCCTTCCTAGAACTATGAAGACATTTCCTGACAGAACAATTCATCCAAGGAACAGCCTGCCTCCAGAAGTTGCGGATGGTCCATCACTGGAGGTTTTCAAGAAGAGACTACACAGCCCTTTGTCCAGAATGTTATAGGGTGTCCTGCTTGAGTAGGGGGTTGGACTAGAGGATCTCTAAGGTCCCTTCCAATCCTGTTATTCTATATTTTAAGTCTGCTTGCCCTTTTAACAGAAGAGTTGGAAGAGATCTTGAAGTTCTTCTCTAGTTCAACCCCCTGCTCAAGTATTTCTGACAAATGATTGTTCAATCTCAATCTCTTCTTTAAAACCTCCAGTGTTGGAGCATTCACAACTTCTAGTCCTTCTTTTCATTAAACAAGACATACCCTATTCCCACCACCGTTCTTTTAACCAATAGCCCTGTAATGTCTGGAAAATAATGAACCCATTGCCAGTCACATTTCCATGGGAAACACTTCATTGCATTGCTTTCTGGAAGATTGAACATTTGGAGGTGTGCATCCCAAACGTCTGTTTTTATGTGTCACACGAAACAGCAAGCAATTCAGGCAAAATGTGTTAAATAGGTTACATTTCCAAGATTCAACAAGAATCTCATAACATGGCAATTTTTCAACCAAAGAGATACTAACCAAGAACAAACTTTGCATGCATTTCAAGACTATAAATTGCACTTATGCCAGTTATCCCGAATTAACAAGCCCTGAAATGTTTCTGCTTGCTATTTACTCCCTTATGGAGGTTAACAAAATCTGAGTCAACAGCTCCTGGAGAAATGGGGGATTTCACTCATTTCTGAAATGACTCCATCAGCTTTGCATTACAACTTTCTTTCTTATGGTCCTTTGCTTGATCCAGGTCAACTCAACTGGCATGGAGTGGTAGGCTAGTTGTCCATATAAGATTTTCAAAGGCTGATCTGTTACCTTGATCCACAAAATATTCCTTGAAGTAAGATTTGCAGGTAACTTACCATAATCTTCCCTACCTCCATAACCAATTGAAGCTATAATTCCTTGATAAGCCATTTTTGGTGGGAATTCTAAAAGTAACAGTCCCAACAGTCTGAAGCAGGGGTCTCCAACCTTGGCAACTTTAAGACTGGGGACTTCAGTTCCCAGAATTCCTCAGCCAGCTTTGCTGAGTTGGTTCACAAGTCTTAAAGTTGCCAAGGTTGGAGACCGCTGATCTGAAGGACAGAAGGATGCAGAAGGCCAACATTTAAGCATCAAAGAATTCAGAGTTGCTACTTAAATATTACTATAACGAGGTTTAACGGCCAGGCTGAAAAGACTTTTGGACACAAAACTACCAATGGGAGGAGTGTATGTTGTATATTTCTTAGAAGACCAGCAGCTCTTTTCTTTTGCTTTTGGGTACAACAGCCTGCCTGCTGTGTCGAATCGACCAAAGACAGGAAATTGCAAAATATTCTTCATTCTGACTGAGAAGCTAAACTTTTACTGTACAAACTTCTGCAAAGACAGGAAAAAGGCGGAAAGGACTACAGACAAATCCCTAGCACGCCACTAAAAAGACTCCTGGCTCAGCACGTTCCCTGCATACCAACTTTCTATTTAAAGGCACAGGTGTTTTCATATATACAGAGAGACACGCAGAAAAGGAAACTCTTAAAAACTAACTTCCCCTACTAGTCAGAACTTGCATCACTCTTTCTACCGCTTTGTGTTTCTTTGGTATAGTGAAATAAAACCACAGGGAAGGCAAGAGACATTTTCTTAAACCAGGGCCCCCCAAACTGGGCAACTTTTAAGACTTGTGGACTTCAACTCGCAGAATTCTCCAGCCAGCTGGCTGGAGAATTCTGGGAGTTGAAGTCCACAAGTCTTAAAGTTGCCCAGTCTGGAGACCTCTGTCTTAAACCTTTCTTCAGTACAATCTCAATTCCAAGCATAAAGCCCAATTTCTGATGAACAGGAAAGCCTAATCCAGCAAGAATTCCTCTCTTGTGCAAAACCAGGACAAATCTTAAGCTCCAGCATAATGACCAGCTGTTTCAGTTCGGCTTGTGCAAGATTGTGGCTCTGAATTAAGCCCTCTTAACCAATTCCAACCCATGCAGCCTACCGTGGCCCAGCTTGCTCTGGCTCAACAGAAGCACATGACTGAGGACGGGGTGAAGGCGGCTAACACTTCTGAAGCATCCTCAAGGACTGAAAACAACAGAAGTTTGCAAGATAGGAAAACATCTGGGTGATTGATTTTGAAAGCCCTTTTTACTGTGTGTCCTTGCCTTCTCAAGCTTCCCACCAGAAGTGACATTTCAAAGACTCTCAAAAGAAATAAGAGCCAAGTACCTCCTTTGAAGGTCAACATGCAATTACCCAGCAGAATCACAAGATGTTTAAAATTCGTCCTGTGGGCATCTTTCTTCGAGTAAATGAAGGGCCATTTGGTTTCGGTTATTGGGTGCTTCCCTTTATACCAGGGATCCCCAACCTTTGTGGCTTGGTGGCCTGGCTGGGGGAGAGAAGGGGAACTGGGCCGCGCAAACATTGGGCCAGCACACACCACACAACTCAACTACAAGCTAACCTGCGCGCACATGTATGCTGACCTGTCGCTTGCATGACTTGAGCTGCGCACACGCATGGGTGCCAGCACACAGCCTTGGGATTGGGGACCTCTGCTTTACACCATTCACAAATGTAAGATGCCACTTGATCAATGAGAACTATTCCCAACAAGGTACAGAACACAAACACAATAATCTTAAAAATTAAACATTTGTGTCTTTTTAACATATACAAACCGGATCTCAGTAGTGATTTGCTTAGCAATCTTGACAAAAAAAATCATAAAATTAGGCCCAACTCACTTAATTGCCTTGCTTAGCAATGTAATTTTGGTCCTAACTGTGTTCCTAAGTTGAAGACCTGTAATCAGTTAAAGAGCCACAAATAATCTTAATATAGACTATTCCAGGTGTCTTGAACTATACGTTCCATGACCCGCAGCCCATACAGGCCACGACACGTGGCATAAGGATGTTGGAAGCTGTAATTCTACACATCTGGAAAGCATCAAATGGGGGGAAATTATCCTTTTTTTAGAATATTTGGCTGTGCAAAATGTCTGAAGAGGGAAAGTTATGATTCCTGATCTGTATCAACAATTATTTTTAAATAGTGAGTTATGCAGAGCATCAATTCTCACTTTTACTCGACCATAGTAAGTGCGTGGATGTGCAAAACATATGGCAATATGCATACCAGATTTACTTTCTTTTCTTCTTTTAAACAATCATCACCAAATTAAAAAAAAACAGTATAGTAATAACAACGTTAAGTGGGGAAAAAGATGTACATTTTGAAACATGCACGCACAATTGTAATTTCAAGGACAGATGCCAAATGTTAAAGGTCTATATTTCTGTCTCTCCCAAATATATTTCAAATCTATTACCAAGAAATTACTAAATCTAGGAATTGAAGTTGACACATCTTAAAAGGTGCTAAGATGGAAAAACACTGCTCAAAATGGCTACAGTAGGATCAATAGAAAAGTATTTTTTTTAGAAATGTTTAAGCCATAAATGTCTAAGGAGATTCTCAGTCACCCAGGTCAAAGGTGCTTTTTCAAAAGGCAGCTGGGCTTTATTTTTTTCTTGAAGATGTTTCACTTCTCATCTAAGAAGCTTCTTCAGTTCTAACTGAATGGTGGAGGACAGAAGGATTTATATTCCTTGCAGTCATCTGGTTGTTAGTACTCTTTCTGAGAGTTGATGAGGCCACTTGGAAGTTTATCTGTGCCCTGAATAGTGCAAATCGGTGTGGAACCTTCTTGGAATTGCTGAAAGGACTGTAGATAGGAGATAGGCGATGTCTATATCCCCTCCATTGAGAAAGGGCTATTCAGTCTTAATGTAGATAGATGCCTCTGCTGGAAGTTAAAACCGACCCCCCTCCTAGAAAAGTGAAATATTTTAGGATATACTAAAAAGGCAGAATATTTCCCCTAAAAGAGAAACTCAAGAGAGGCAGAAATTCAGCCCCCCCAACTTTGTTAATGGGCCATTAAGGCCTGGGCCAGTCTATTCTACATAACAAAGATCTACCTCCTTCAGGCAGAGCCATTTAATTGCCCTTATTGCACCACCCAGAAATTTTCAACCAAACTTAGCACGTTATGACCTCTGACAGCAACCAATCAGGATACTCTTCCTGTGCCTCAGGAAGTTCAAAACCCAGGCACTCTCAGCATTTTCTTCCCTTTTCTGCCCAGGAACCCATCCTGTTCATCAATAAACCTTCTTTCCAAGTGGCTTCCATGTTTCCAGTGTCTTTTTCCCCACTTGGAACTGAACCCAGAAGGGTATTTCTTCCAACACCTCTTTGATCCCTCTTTCAAACCAGCGATCCTCTCTGTCCAGAATGTGGACTTTTAAAGCCCCATTTAAGCCACAACTAAACAGTTGCTTGTCAGAGGTGCTCACAGTGGTACCCAGCATTTTCAAATCCCGCACTGAAGGGGAGCAAGATTTAAACATCCTCAAGGTTATTTTTTTTATACTTCTACAGAAGAACAGCACTCCATTTCATGTGTTGTAGCACACAGTAAACTTTCACAGATCACAGTGTCAGCTGCAGAGGAAGGGAAAGAGAAGCAGAAGCAACGGATATGAATCACAATTCAAGGCAAGACTTTTAATCTTGGAAGTCTGTTGCATCCAGTACATGATAAGAAAGGAAGAGTCACAAAGCGGTTGTGAGTGGTTTTGAGTGGCTGTGAGTGTCCCAGAGAGCAGGGACATTAGATCCGGCTATGACTATAGCCAAGTGTAGCTAAGCATCATATACTCAAAACACAAGGCTGACTGATCTAAGCCTGTATACTTAAAAGTAAAAACATCCTGCAGTTCTGAAAGCAAATTGAGGCCAATCAATAGAAACCGGCCACAATTGAGACCAGAATTCTCACTGCTAAGCCAGGCGGTTGTTAGGTGACTCAAGCCTCATTTTATGGCTTTTTTCCACTCCGTGGTTGTTAAGCGAATCACTGCAATCATTAAGTGACTCAGCAAATCCAGCTTTCCCCATTGACTTTGCTTGTTGGAAGCCCCCTGGGAAGATTGCAGGTGGCAATTGTGAGACCCCAGGATGCTGCAACCATCTTAAATACATGCTGGTTGCCAAGTGTGTGAATTTGATCCTGTGATGATGGAGAGGCTGCAACAGTTGTAAGGGCGAGGACTGGTTGTAAGTCACTTTTTCCAGTAACGGTTGTAACTTTGAATGGCTGCTAAAGAAAAGGTTGTGTTCTGACCTACGTCCTTTTCCAAGAAAACAAACACAATCCAAAAGGAACAGAAATCTTGTAATGCTTTTACAAAATAATTAGTTGTGATAAGCACAAGTCTTGCCAAACTGTGCAAGACTTGCCAAAAGATAACAGACAAGAAATAATTTGCAAAATAAGAATCTTCAAATACAAACTTAGGCTACTGGAATGTCCACGAGGCTGGAGTTGCAAAACGTCTTTGCCTTCTGCAAAGTATGTTTGTTTCACAGCTGGCTTTTATCTTCTTGAAGGAAGGGCCATTACCTTGCAGCCTTACTCCCGAGTCGCCCGTGCTGCTGTAGCTGCTCTTTCCTACGAGCAACCCTGTGCGCATGTGCACTTAGCACAGGCTCCTTGGGAACCTCCTCATCGCTGCTGCCAGCCCCCACAATCTCTGAAGGCAGCAGTCCACTCCCTAATGGTCCTGGCCCCTCATCTGAGTCCTCGCTCTCCTCAGCGGTCCGCACCTGCGGCCGACTAACCACAACAGGTGTAAGTCGAGGACTACCTGCATACAGTCTGAATAATTTGCCTTCCAATATCACTAGGAAGATTCAGAGTCATCCAGGTCATGTTTGTCCCAAGAGGCGACTGGACTTTCTGGTTTTCCTTTGAAGAAGGGAAGAGCTGAAGAAGCTTCTTGGATGAGAAGCGAAATGTCTTCAAAGAGAAACCAGAAAGTCCAGTTGCCTCTTGAAAAAAAAGCACCTTTGGGACTCCCAGTATCAACTTTTAATGCACACTGGATTATTTTAAAGGGCTTTTTTTTTTAAGGGAACAGGAAAAAGAGAACAGGAACAACAAAACTTTTTAGCAAAAATTGCCATGAAACTAGAATCCAACTAACTAAAAGTCTACAGATCTGAGCCTCAAGAAATATTGATTGACTGATCAGGTTTGGCCATTTACTCCAGTTTTATAAAGAACTTACAGATTTTTAGAGGTCCACAATATTTTTTCTCTTAAAGGCACAACAGGATGTGATTTACCATTTTATTTTTTTAATCTTCTCAGGCTAACCTATAGCTTTGTAAGCAACTTCACAAGTTTATACATGTAAACAGCAAAAACGAAAAACCAGAAGCTGAGTTTCATATTTGCTTTTATGACTGCACTATTAACTGCTATGTTTTAAAACCAAACAGGAAGCTTATAAATTGCAGCAAGGTGACTCAAAACCTGAGCAGGAGGATCAGGAAATCTCCAGTTTGAACCTCACTTGTACTGTACAAATAACTCACTGAAGTCCCTCCCATCAGTCATATGGGGTATAATAAAGGCATAGAGAGATTAAATATGTGAGCCAGCTAGTGACACCTAGAATTCTGGATGTAGCCTCATCAGGCTCAGCCAATGGGGAAACATTGTGGGATTTGTAGTCTTACAAAGTGCAGCATGCATCAGATTATCCACTCCTGGACTGCAGGTACTTTAAACAGGTCACAAGTATATTAACACAATCCTTTGAGGGATTTCCCCCCCCCCCCAACTTGGCAACTAAAAGGTATGTAAGATTATCTTACATTCCAGGCAAATAATTATGGGAGGAAATGATCTTTCAGGAACCTGGCCCCAGCTAACTTGTGCCATAAAATTTCACATCTAGTATCCTTCTTTAGACATAGGCTTAAAGATAGGGCCAATCAGACAACACTGTTTTAAAAGGCCTGTAAAAAAACTGCTGGCATGATTTTAACCCCAGCACTCAAGCAATTCATCAGGATAGCTACAAATAACAATAGATAAAATGTGAAATGCGTAGCAGTAAGTGAAAGCAGCAAGTTGCAAAAGCAGAATTAATCAAAAGAGCACAATCGGGACACACTATCAATTCTCAGAATATAAAAGCAGCTATTCAGCTGGAATGATGGTAGTTTGTACTGCATTGATTTTATATGCTTTCATGTGTTTTAAGATTGTATTCGTCCTTCCTGTAATCCATGCAGAGTGGTGAGTTTGGATGGATGATTCTATACATTGAATAAATGAGCCTTGGTGGCCCAGGCTGTTAATGCCTGCTCTTAAGATCCAGCTGTCTACAATTACTGTAGGCTCGAATCCCACCAGGCTCAAGGTTGACTCAGCCTTCCATCCTCTCGGGGTAGGTAAATTGAGGACCCAAGATTGTTGGGGGCAATTAGCTGACCTTGTAAAAATGCCGCTTAGTAATAAGCAGGCATATACAATGGAATGAAGGCTATTGCTGAGCACACTGGGTTGTATCCCAAAAATTGTAAGCCGCCCTGAGTCTTCGGAGAAGGGCGGCATATAAATGTAATTAAAAAAAAAATTAGGTCTAGGAAGACATTGTAGAGGGCAGACAAGAGTCTTTCTTGGGAGCTCCACTACAGAAAAAAGTGGTGGAAACCCCTTCACTATTCAGATGACAAAGTGATAGTGATAGATAGTGATAGAATTCTTTACTGGCCAAGTGTGATTGGACACACAAAGAATTTGTCTTCGTGCATATGCTCTCAGTGTACATAAAAAGAAAATATACATTCGTCAAGAATCATAAGTACAACATTTAATGATAGTCATAGGGTACAATAAGCAATCAAATCATACTAGGAAACAGTCAATATAAATTGTAAGGATACAAGTGACAAAGTTACAGTCATACAGTCACAAGTGGGAGGGGATGGGTGATAAGGAGTGATAAAAGAGGGGCCTTTGATAATAACCTATAGAAATAGGCTTCCTAAACTGAACCAAACCTACATTTATAGGTATTGTGTCAGCCATTATTCGCATGCCTCCAAAACCCCTGCTAAAATGCAAAAGTTTTTTAATCCCCTCAAATTTTGAGACTCGCCAATGGCTCCAGCAACTGCTACAACTTGAAAACTTTATAGAGCCCTGTTAGATCAGCTGCTCTGACCTTTCCAAACATTAACAATTCTCCAGGCCAACCTTCCTTGCTGACCCAAACTGTCTCTGGGGCACCTTTACCCAAGAATAACTCAGGGATGGATGGCTTATTCAAGTAATGCATCTATCTGGATTTGCATTACACACTGAATTATAAATGTATGATGGGTGAGGGGCACTGGGGTCTCAGGGTGCATGATGCTGACCTATAAAGCCCTGCATGGCTTAGGACAGGGATACTTGAGGGAGACCGTGCTGCCAATAACGGCTTCCCAATGTCCCATGTGCTCTCACAGACAGGGCCTCCTTGGGGTGCCATCGGCCAGACAATGTCAGCTGGCGACCCCCAGGGGTAGGGCCTTCTCTGTGGGAGCACCCACCCTATGGAACCAGCTGCCCCTGGAGCTTCGGGTGGCTCCTGACCTCCGGTCCTTCCGGCGGGGCCTGAAAACATGGTTGTTCCAGCTTGCCGACCTGGACTGATGGAGGGGGATGGGAGTTTTAATTGAATAGTGTTATTTTAATTCAGATTATTGGGTTTCATGTTTAATCTCTTTTTAAATTGTATAGTATTTATATTTATATTGTTTTTATGATTGTATGCCGCCCTGAGTCCTTTAGGAGATGGGGTGGCATAGAAATCCAAATAATAATAATAATAATAATAATAATAATAATAATAATAATAATGGCCTTGGTGGTGCAGGCTGCTAAATGCCTAGCACTTAAGTTCCAGCTGCCTACAATTACTGTAGGCTCGAATCCCACCAGGCTCAAGGTTGACTCAGCCTTCCATCCTCTCGGGGTAGGTAAATTGAGGACCCAAGATTGTTGGGGGCAATAAGCTGACTTTGTAAAAATGCCGCTTAGTAATAAGCAGGCATATACAATGGAATGAAGGCTATTGCTGAGCACATTGGGTTGTATCCCAAAAATTGTAAGCCGCCCTGAGTCTCCGGAGAAGGGCAGCATATAAATCTAATTTAAAATAATAATAATAATGATGATGATGATAACATTTAGTCCCTCCCTCCCCAAAATAGTGTGTCGTTTGTTCTCATTTTAATTGACAGAGAATGAGAATGAAGGGGAGGAGGAAGGGTAGATAAACAAGGAAGAGCATGAGGAGATCAATGTTATATTTATTTATACTACTCTTAACTGCTCATCTCTCTCTGAGAGGGGAGCAGGAGGAGAAGGGGAAGAACGAGGAAGAGGAGGCCATTTAAATCATTCTGTCCGGGAAGAGAATAAGTTACAGTCATCAAGACTGTGTTTACATGACACACTAAAGAGTAGAGTTGCTCACTTAAATTTAATTATAACTTGCTATGTAAAAAAAAAAGCGAAACAAGATATGCAAGGATAGGTGGGAAGGGTGATTCCTATTTTGAGGTTTATTCAGGAAAAAAGTTAACTTTTCCAAAGGTGGTTGCTGTCCATCTGAATCAATGTATCTGGTTGCTGGGAGGGGGAGGACATGAGATGTGAAAAAGCTGAGACTAAGGAAGAGAGAAAGCCTTGAATCCCCATTTGGTTTGCAAAACCAGGGACACCAGAGGGATGGGACTGGAGGGAACCTGATGTCCAATGCTCTCTATGGGGGCATCTCTCCTTTCAAATAGTGTGCCCCCCACTCCCCAGGCACAGTAGGTTCCCACTTGGTCATGGCCTTCAAAAGTGTTTGCTTTTTCAGGATGGAATCACCGGTGCCCAAATGGTTTTATTAATGTCCACTACATTATCTTACTTACAGGTTACTGTTTGAAATTTGAATCCTAATATTTAGGTGATAAATACATGTCTAAAAAAAACGAACTTAAAAAATACGCTCATAGTTAGCAAACCACTAGAGGACTCTGAAAATTATGGACCAGGGGTCTCTAAACTTGCCAATTTTAAAACTTGTGAACTTTTAATTCCCGGAATTCCTGGCTGAGGAATTATGAACTTTTAACTCCCAGAATTCCTGGTTGAGGAATTCTGGGAATTTAAGTCTACAAGTCTTAAACTTGTCAAGTTTGGAGACCCTTACATTAGACAAATATTTCACACTTCTTTTCTCTTTTTATCAACAACATTGTATTCCCTCTCCCCAAAAGAAATCTGGACTATTCATGTTATTTCCATCCATTTTCACAACACAAAAGGTCATAAACTGCATCATTAGCTCATAACCCCTTCAGATTTGCAGGACATTTTTGGAGTAATGGTCCATTGTTCCTTGCATCCTCAAGAGTCACAAGAAGTCACCTCTTGTTAGATATTAAGACGATATGTTGTCATACATCAAAAGAAGGACAACACTGGATGGTTTTATAAATAGAAGAGTCCAAATTACATCATTCTGATCAGCGGAGCCTGCTCTTTTCAAACTAGATCTATTCAGTTGAATGAAGATCACAGCTGTCTGGATTCCCATGTGTTTATTTCATTGTCCCTATTCATCAGCCCAATCACTGGAGTTCAGGCCAAGGCCCATAATAAGAACCCACAGAAAAAGAAATAACATAAATACCCCCTTCTCTGGAGCAGTATCTTCCTCAAATAACAGGTTAGACCACCACTGTTAATTTTTGGGAAAGCAATTAAGGCAGATCCCAACTGCTTCAGTGGGCCTTCAAGGTTGCATTTGATCAGTCAAGGAGAATGAATATTTATGTGTTATGGTTGTTCCCGGGTGTCTGGATAACGCACATTTGTAGCTGTATTTTGTTTTTAATCCTATTACTGTTTGGAAGCATGTTAGCCATTTAAGATTCACTTCTGACTGGAGTGGCATATAAATCCAATAAAGAAATATCTGTTGCTGTTCCATCCACCCAGCTGTCAGCTGGATCTCATGAACAGATAACCTCAATTTGCTAACTAGGAATAATAGGTACAGAGAGATAACGAAGTTCTGTCTGATTTCATAATATCAAACGTTCACTCATGTGTATCACCTTCCACAGATTTTTTTTATTTATTTTTCAACTGTGAATTTGTGAGGCTATGCTTTAGTTGTCAAAAGTCCAGATTCCAAGGTTCTGGAAGTTAAAAATGGAGTAAATCCAGGTAAGGACTGTGTACAATCCCAGCCTGTTAGGGGATTAATGGTGACTTAATCTCACCCTGGCTAAAGGACACTTCGGATCTCTAACCTTTAAAGAGTGGTTTATATTTCCTGTGCAACCCACAGAGACAAACACAATCAGAGAAATCAGTGTGGCAAGGAATTCTTGTTAACATTTGTATACAGTCCTATCAGAGCGCAAAAGAAGAAGAAGAAGAAGAAGAAGAAGAAGAAGAAGAAGAAGAAGAAGAAGAAGAAGAAGAAGCAGCAGCAGCAGCAGCAGCAGCCCCGCTTTAACAATCCTACAGTAGAAATTTTAACAAAGCAAACAACAGAAATTGCAGCAGCATCACTCACGCAATAGGCAATTATGTCGGATGCAAACGGAGAGGAAGACAAGTGTTCTCTGACACTCGACTTTTCAGCTATAAGACCATTTTTAAAGACTTTTAAAATTGAAAGAATGCGTGCCTGCTAGCAACAAAACCTATGACCCATTTTATCTCCAGAACACATTCGGACTACCGGTCCCAGCATCACCAGCCAGCACAGTCACTTGCTAGGAATTCTGGGAACGGTAGTCCAAAACGCGTGAGGGGATGAGGGGAAACAGAATTAGAAAGTTTACGAACGTTAAGCCAATGTTCGGCAACCTTAGCAACTTTAAGGCCGCGTGGACTTCAACTCCCAGAATTCCCTACGGAATTTTGGGAGTTGTAGTCCGCGCCTCTTAAAAGATGCAAAAGGGTGAGAAACCCCCCCTCTGTTCGGAAGGCGCTAAAAACAGGGGTCCCCAAACTTGGGCACTTTAAGACTTGTGGACTTCAAGTCCCAGAATTCTCCAGCTTCGCTGGCTGGAGAATTCTGGGAGTTGAAGTCCAACAAGTCTTAGAGTGGCCAAGTTTGGAGACCTCTCATTCCGGGCTGGCGCTCTTCCGATCGGACCCGGGGAAATCAGACACCGTGCGCGGGGGAAGGCGGCTGCTATTCGAGGAGAGCCGCCGGTTCCTTTGCAAAAAGTTCGCCGACACAAAGTTACTTGTGGCGCGCGGCGCCGCAGCAACGCTTCCACTTTCGCTGGGATTCCACGGCCGCGCGCGCCGCCGCTGCCGCTCCCTGCGTCCCCATCCAAGGGGGATCCCCGGCCGCCAGAGGGAACCCCCCCCTTCCTCCTCTCCCCCCACCCCTTCCCAGCGAAATGCCGTCATCATCGTCTTTCTCCGCTTGCCCTGCCCCTCCCTGTAGAAAAAAAGGCTTAGGATCTCCTCCCCGGCCGTCCCCATGCCCGGCGATGCTGGAGCCCCCTTTGCCCTCCGAACGGCAAAGGCCCCGAGCTGAGCCGGGTGAGGCAGGCGAAGGGCTCCGTGGCTCCGCCTGGCGGACTTACTCTTGTGCCGGCCGCTAGCCCAGCTCTGCTTGGCGATGCTGGGGCTGCGGATGATGGCTCTCCCGGCGGATTTGAGGGCGTCCATCCTCGAAGGTGCCGCGCCTCGCCTCAGCGCCGCCTGCACAAACTCCGGGCAAAACTTTTCTTTTTTTTTTTCTTCCCCTGCGCGCTCCGGGACCGCCCCGCCTTCGCTCCTCCTTCGCCCAGAGAGGCTGGCGGGAGGCAGACCGTGCCCGAACTGGAGCTCCGAGCTGCCGGTCAGTCGGTCGGTCTCCTCAGCTTCTGGCCGCTCGGTGCCAGGCGGCGGGAGGCACCGCGCGCTCCCCGGCCTTGCGCTTGGCGGCGGCCCGAGCAGGAAGCAGCTTCCAGCCACTGCGGGCCGAGCAGGGCCAGCTCCAACCCGGGGCCTGGAACGCACCGTGCGCCGGGGACGGATTAGCCTCCTCTGATCGGTACCTTCCATTGCTTTTTCTCCGACCTTCCCGGCCAGAACAAGGCGCGGAGAAGGCCAGGAAGTTGCTGTTCAAGTGGTGGTTACGGAGGAGGATCCCTTGGTTGGCAGGTCCAGGCTGCACCGGCTTCGGCCGGAATCGTTCACCTCATATGGTTTGTCTGTGGAGATCCTCAGCCATCCAGGCCTTGGTTGTCCCAAAGGTGCTTTTTCCAAGAGGCAATTGGACTGTCTGGTTTTTCTTTGAAAACATTTCGCTTCTCATCCAAGAAGCTTCTTCAGCTCTAAGTTAGCATTGCTGTTTCTTCTTCACCGCACCTGCCTTCTTCCCTCTGCCCCTTGCAAGCTGTGTTGCTTTTAATAGATCAGGGGTCTCCAAACTTGGCAACTTTAAGACTTGTGGACTTCAACTCCCAGAATTCCTCAGCCAGCAAAACTCTGTGTGTGTGTGAGAGAGAGAGAGAGTGTGTATACACACACACACACACACGTAGTCCTCAACTTACAATTCATTTAGTGACCATTGAAAGTTACAACAGCACTGAAAAATGTGAGTTATGACTGTTTTTCAAAGCTACGACCTTTGTAACATCCCCGTGGTCACATGATCAAAATTCAGATGCTTGGCAACTGGTTCACATTTATGACAGTTGCACTGTCCTGGGGTCATGTGTGATCACCTTTTGCAACCTCCTGACAAGCAACGTCAATGGGGAAGCCAGATTCACTTAACGACCATGTTACTAACTGAACAACTGCAGTGATTCATTGAACAGCTGTGGCAAGAAAGGTCATCAAATGGGACAAAACTCAGTTAACAAATGTCTCACTTAACTACAGAAATTTTGGGCTCAATTGTGGTTGTAAGTTGAAGATTACCTGTATAAGTCTATATACACCTGTATATATACAGTATATACAAGTATATACACCTCTGTACATCCATTTCTCATCTCATACACCTATATGCAAGCCTTGTGTGTATAAATATGTCTATTCCAGAACAGAGCTGGAAGGGACCCAGAAGGTCTTCTAGTCCACCCCCATGCTCAAGCAGGAGACCCTATGGCAACTGACCGTCCAATCTCTTCTTAAAAACCTCCGGTGATGAAGCACCTACCACTTCTGAAGGCAAAGCCGTTCCACTGGTATATTGTTCTTGCTGTTGGGAAGTTTCTCCTTAATTCCTGGTTGCTTCTCTCTTTGAACAAGGAAACATTCATTGCTTCTTATCCTGCAAGAACTTGGTGCATCTGCAACTTGAGACGTGACAATTGGACGTGCCTTTCTCAGTTTGAGACCTTTCGCTGCTTTTCCAAATTGTTTCTTTGATCTGAGCAATTTGGTTAGGAGGAAGCCCATTCATACGTCCTCCAGCATGGTTTCATTTTTACATGATGTTCTTGCATCAGTCTCCAGGAACTCCGAGGCTGCTTCACGGGTTCACTAGGGAGGTCACACTTAGTGTCCCACCTAAGAGAAGAATTTAGGAGCCACAACCCTTAACGACTCTCTGCCTATTCACCAAAGGAGCCTATTCAGGTTAGGTGAGAAATGAAACCACCCTGGAGGTAAAAAATGGGGTCCCCCTAAACCCGTGATGGCAAACTTATGGCACCCGTGCCGGAAGTATAATATGCTGAGCCATTTCTGCCAACATGCAAGCTGTCGCCTGGAACACATTCACTGTGCATGCATGTGCGCCCCCCCCAGCCAGCTGATTATCAGGTATCTGTCATGTGTGTAGGAAAGAAGCATGTGCAGAGGCACACAGCACACGGGGGTGTGTGTGCACGCATGCACAGAAATGTGTGGCACACGGGGGGGGTCACGCATGCATGCACGCACAGGGGACGGGGGGTCACGCATGTATTGCATTATGGGTGCAGGCACGTGTGTGCATGCACACACAGGTTCGGCACGCGATGACAAAAAATTAGCCATCACTGCCCAAAACCAACTTGCTCAGGCTGGATAAGCGATAGAACATTTCAAACCAAAAATGAAAAGAAGTTGTGTTGCCATGACTCAACTTTCAGACAACTCTACCTGGATCACTGAGAATCTTCCAGGACAAACCTTCTTTGGTTTATGTTGTGGTGGTGGAGATGTCCACCCAAATTCTCCCAGTCCTCTTGTAGCTATGGAAGATGGCTGGGTGCCTGGGACATATAGTTTCTCTGAATCTTAAATTTCAGCCTCCCAGTGTAAGACTGGGACAAGTGTGGTAAGACCGTGGATGTACAGCAAATATTTGAATAGCCTATTTGAAACAGATTCTACTTCTTAAATAAAATAAATTTTAAATAAAAACAAGTTTCTTGGGTTTAATTTATTTTTAACTTTTGTATTATATGTTTTTTAGTATTGTAAGCCGCCCTGAGTCCTTAGGGAGATAGAGTGACATATAAATCTCATAATTAAATTAAATTAAATTAAATTAAGTTTGGCTTTCATATGGGAAGCTTATATATACAAATAACCCTCAACTTACCATCATTTTTAGTGACCGTTTGAAGTTATGGCACTGAAAAGAGTGTCTTATGACCATTTTTCACACTTATGACCATTGTAGCATCATCCCCATGGTCAAGTGATTTACATTCAGATGCTTGACTGTTGCAGTGTCCCAGGATCAATGGGAAAGCCAGATTCACTTAACAACCATGTTACTAACTTAAGAAGCGCAGTGATTCATTTAACAACGGTGGCAAGAACAGTTGTAAAATGAGGTAAAATTCACCAAATACCCATCTTGCTTAGCAATGGAAATTTTGTGCTCAATTGTAGTTGTAAATGAAGGAATACCTATAGACCAATTGTTGCTCTAACAGGAAGAGCCCCAATTCAGGCCAAACAATCTCCTATGAGGAGCATCTAAAACAGGTGTGTCCAGGTCGCCTGCAGCCCTGGACAGCTAATAATGCGATCCTAACAAGATCGTAAACTGTTAACATTATGTGCATTTAAATACATTAAACTGGATTATATATATATATATTTTATATGCTGCTCAAGATAATTCCTCTTCACTGAGTGCTGCCCAGGCAAGGCAAAAGGTTGGTCATGCCTGATTTAAAAGGTCTTAGCAAGGTCCCACTTTTTATTCCAAGTATTGAGAAAGCTTGCAGATTACTAGGGAACAGGCTGTTCCTTGGTGCCTGTTTTTTTGGATTGGTTAAATGAAGGGGAGATTGAGTGAAGCCAAGCTGAAATTCCAAGGGCAAAATCTAGAAACTGTATTTCTTGGTCATCCAGAGACAGGAAACAGATGGTGTCAGGCTGCAACGTTGTGCATATTTATCCCCAAGTAAATCTATAATTGAACTCAATCAGGGCTACTTCTCGGTAGACCTAAGACTGCATGGAAAATTAGATCCTGCTGGAGACAAGATACAGTAGGTTTCAGTTTGCACTAGGTCTCTGGACACGAAATCACACACACACACACACACACAAAATAGAAAATGTAGCTATCCTAAAACATAGCATGTATTTAAGTTGTAAGGCAGAGAGAGCAGCAGAAGAAAACAGAGGTTTATTAGAAAGCTGCAGATAGATTTTAAATATTACAATCGGGCCAAGTGGCGATGTACATTTGGACTTTTGGGTTACAAAGATCACACAAGAGCTTTTTACATTTGCCTTGTAGCTCACACACACACACACACACACACACACAAAGACAAGCTGATTTTCCACAGCATACCAAACCTATAGCCCAGTTGAATAAACAATAATTGTTTTCATGCTGTGCTCAAATAAACCATAACTCAATCTATACAACTTCTCCTCACCCCCCAAAAAGACTAAATTCCCACAACATGCTGAATCACAAACTGCCTAGCTGCATTTTAATGTAATCCAGATTTTTCAACAAACGCAGCATTCAGTTATGGCTCCTGAATGAATCAAAATTATGTTGTCAGATGACTGGACTTACAGACTGCATTAAGCCTACTTTTATCTACTTATTAAATGTTATCAATCAGCAATTGGCTAACTAGCTCAGTACAATATAAGCCATAGATTAAAGTCCATAAACCTCAATGAATATTTGAGTTAAAAATCAGACAAGCCACATTTTAAAAAATTATTGTAATGTATAAACAAAGCCAGCACATTTAAACTAGAATTTCAAAGTTTTGGTGCAAGGAAATCAGTATCTGCAGGCATGAGACGAAATAAAACATCTTCACGATGACTGCCAGATCTGGGCTGCAAAAATTCAAATGATCAGTAGATATCATAAAGAGGTCTTCAAGTCTAACTCCTTGTATACTGCAGGATTTACCACACCATCTCCATAGGTGATTATCCAGCCTCTGAAACCCTCCAGTGAAGTAGAAGAAACCATGATGGATAGTCAAGAAGTTCTCCTTTGCATCTGATCTGTATCAGAGGTGGTATTCAGCAGGTTCTGACCAGTTCTGGAGAACTGGTAATGGACATTTTGAGTAGTTCAGAGAACCGTCAAATACCATCTGTGACTGGCCCCGCCCCCCATCTCTTCTCCACCTCCCATCGAGTCCCAGCTGATTGGCTGGGTCTTCTTTGCTTGCCCTGCACAGGAGAACGGAGCTGAAAAGCAGGTTAGTGGCGTAGAGAGGGAAGGGGGATTTTGCAGTATCCTTCCCCTGCCACGTCCACCAAGCCACACCCACTATGCCATGCTATGCCACACCCACAGAATGCCACACCCATCAAGCAAAGCCCACAGCTGATCGGCTGGGTCTTCTTTGGTTGCCCTGCACAGGAGAACCGAGCTGAAAAGCAGGTTAGTGGGGTAGAGAGGGAAGGGGGATTTTGCAGTATCCTTCCCCTGCCACGTCCACCAAGCCACACCCACTATGCCATGCTATGCCACACACACAGAATGCCACACCCATCAAGCAAAGCCCACAGCTGATTGGCTGGGTCTTCTTTGCTTGCCCTGCACAGGAGAACGGAGCTGGAAAGCAGGTTAGTGGGGTGGGGAAGGCATGGGGATTTTGCAGTAACCTTCCCCTGCCATACGCACCAAGCCATGCCAAGCCACGCCTACCAAGCCACGCCCACAGAACCAGTAGTAAAAAAAATTGAATCCCAAAGTTTCATCCTACAGTATTTTTTCTAGTTTTACCACCTGGAGCAAATCCAAACCTATTGCAATATGAAGCCCTTCAGGTATTTGAAGACAGCTCTCATGTCTCCTCTCAACAGTCCCTTCTACAAGCTAAACATTCCCATGTCTTTCAAACCTTCTTTCTCATTTTGGTGGCCCATCTTTGCCCTTGCTCTTCCCTATCGGTGATGCAGAACATCAGCTCCTTGTTGCCATCTAGTGGTACACAGAAGTTTTGCAATCCAGATCAGGTAATCTTGTCTTTAATACCCCAGCCCAGGGGTGGGCAACTATGACCCCTTTACAAACCTATGGACTTCAACTCCTGGAATTCCTGAGCCAGCTTGGAATTCTGGGAGTGGAAGTCCACAGGTTGCAAAGAGGCCTTAGCCTCTAGGCAGAATTTGGTGACAAGAGCTGGTTTTCTCCCACTTGGCAAGAGAAGGGAGCAGACCGAGTGGGTGGCTGTATGGAGAAGTCTGAACATTGCTGGAAATCAAACTGAAAGAGGCAGGGCACTACATTTCCTCTGCAGGAAATCAATGGCCTAATGCTTCCCCTAGGAACCTGCATTTAACACAGAATGCTCTGCCTAATTACTGTGATGACATAATGGCTGGCTCATAGGAAGTTGAACAGAAGTCTGTTGAAAAACTCACTGCCACATTGGCACAGCACAGTAAGCTGAGCGTGGTGACTGTGCTGTGTAAACCAAGCCCATTGGGCCAACCTGTGCTTTGTGTTGCCCAATTATTTTCTATCCTTTTTTTTAATGTACAACCACAAGGCTGCAAGGTACATAATGCTCCCTTCCCCTGTCTATGGAGGCTCTCAAGTCATCCAGGTCTGGTTGTCCCAAAAGTGCTTTTTCAAAAGGAAAACTGGGCTTTCTGGTTTTTCCGTGAAGACGTTCTGCTCAGTGGTGGGATTCAAATAATTTAACAGCCGGTTCTCTGCCCTAATGATTTCTTCCAAAAACCAGTTCACCAAACTGCTCAGAAAGTTAGCAACCAGTTCTCCCGAACTGGCTGAATCCCACCACTGGTTTTGCTTCTCATCCAAGAAGCTGTAGGTAAGCAAGTAAGCTGTGAGGGGTGTGCATAAGTGCACCATCGTGCCTCCCGTCCCTGTCCTATTGTCCCCATTTATTCGTACCTATTTCCTGTATTCTTGCTCATGTTTATACTTATACCTATTATCTTGTAAGCGATTGACCAATCAAATAAATAATAAATAAAATAAATAAATAAACCTTCTTCAGCTCTGGCTGATCCTTCCACTTCCCATCATTCAGAGCTGAAGCAGCTTCTTAGATGAGAAGCGAAATGTTTTTGAAGAAAAACCAGAAAGTCCAGTTGCCTCTTGAAAAAAGCACCTTTGGGGATCTCTTGCCCTGTTTTCCCCATAACATCTCTGAGGTGGGTAAGGGCTGAGAGGGTGTCAGACTTACTAAGCAAACCAAACAAAAAGGATAAACTAATTCTACTTTATTGTAAAGCTACATTGACAAAATCTTGAAAGACTTGAAAAGTCCAATGCTCCCACCAACATCTTTACAGTCCAAGAACTTAGGAGAGCCCTCCAGAATTTCTTGCTGCACCTACTGTCCAGCTGCTGGTTATGCCATCTCTTATTGAGATGGCATAACCATCTCACTACTACTCATCTTACTACTAGCTCTATATCTGTGCTTCGCTACGAAACTATGTGATCGGGATTAGTTTTTGGGGAGGAAAATAAGGGGAAAAAATTCTGCCTCTGCCTACCAGCATCTGACTAGTGTCCTATCAGTGTATGAGAGAGTTGAAGGCTGTTTGGAAACTGAAAGAGTATTTGTTATGTGAGCAAGAAGGAGACAGCAAGGAGCCTGGGCGTGGCTTAGCTCAACTGTTCTGTAGTAAAGCTGCTTGAAAGTGAAAGTGAAACTCCTCTCCTCTGCTTGTGTTTTGCATTTGGAACAGATCTCTTTTCAGATGGGGAGGGGGAGTAGAACTCCTTAGCATCAAAGCATGTTAATAATAATATAGGAAATACTAATGCTCTGATGGTCATTTCGAAAAATCCTTTCTCAGTGAGCACCTAGATGCGAAGAGGAACATACATGCCAAATGTCAAGTTTGTAGGCTTTGAGGTTCTGGAGATTTTGTGGTGATGTGTGAATGGTATTTTGCTTTTATATAGATAGATTCCCTAGGCTGCATCTCTTCGCCTGGTCTCACAGATACTATTGCAAGGGTGAGACTGCCCATGTGATAACCCGGAGTGTAACACAAACATAACAAAATCCAAAACGTAAATAAATGTTCTTTAATGCCTCCAACTCGGCCCCACTGTTCAATAATTCTCAGTTGGAGATAAAACGTATTCAAAAATAGTCTTGAAAAGAAAGCAATATAGTCTGAACTTAATGAGCAGATAGAGGTGAAATAAAAAACCCAAAACAAACTACAATGACAGAAATTCCACAACGGACCAGGATAAGTAATTACCAACTTCAAGGAGATAACAAGGCACAGTCTGTCGGAAGGACGCCAACCAAGATAACTTCAGCCCAAGATAAAACACACTTTTCTTCTGGCAACGCTGTGTTGTAACCATCTCTCTTATATACTATTCTCCCTAGCTGCAACCAATGAGGGGATCATGGCCACTTCCTCCCTTGTAAGCCAAGTTGTTTTCTTCTCTGTTCCTCCCTGCGTATCCTAGTTCTTCCTCTGACTGTCCAGATGGCCTCTTCCCTTCCCCAGTCTCCTCCACAACCTCCGGAGCCACACCTCCACTCCCTGTCAGCTGTTCCTCCTCTTCCTCAGAGTCCGACTCTACCAAGGCCATGACAGCCCAGACTCTCCTGTCTGGTTTCCATGCCTAAGGAAGGCAGGAGCAGTATTGACCTTCTCCTGTTTTCTAACCCAGCGCCTTCCCCACAACATGTATGAACTTGCAGTCCAATCTGCCTCAACACTCAACAGGTAAACATGTTGTAAGCAGGAGTGGGATTCAAATTTCTTAAGAACCAGTTCTGCAAGCATGGCCTAATTTGTGGGTGGGCTTGGTGGTCATGTGACTGGCTGGGCATGGCTTGTATGTAAATATTGTAAATATTTATGTAAATACTGAATTTTTTATTTAAAAAAGAGCAACTTTTACCCAAAATCAGGCAAAGCAGGCAGGCAGATTGAGTTACTTGCAGAATCACAGACTCACTCACAGATTACCTTTCTGCAATCTGCTGCCTGAGTCTGCACTAAAAAATAGAAGCTTCAGTCCTAGGGAAGGTTCACCTCTGCTCTTAGGCCACTTCTCCCCCCCCCCAACCATCTGAATACCACACCTGACTGGGTCTCAGGGAAGCCTCCTGGGCAAGGGCAAAGCAGTACAACAGCAATTTAGATTAGCTAGAAAGCAAGAAATCCAACGGGAGGGGAAGGGAGGGGCAAGCCAGTGGCATGATTTGCCGGTTCTCTGAACTGTGCAGAATTGTAATAACTGGTTCTATAGAACTGGTCCGAACTGGCAGAATCCCACCCCTGGTTGTTAGGCTAAATACGTATCAATACCTCTCTAGATATCCTCTTAGGTTCCCAGAGGAAAGATAGAGGATATAAATGCAATCAAGCAATCCAAGGAAAGGCAGAACGTTAAGATGGCCTCATCTCTTGACCCTTCTGGAATTATTATCATTGTTTGCTGACTCTGGCTGGCTCACAATAAGCAAACAATAAAATCAATAAAACATAAGAGAGTGAGATAAAGATAAAAGATGCCAAGCGTGATGAAGTGAGAGGTCTACCTCTCCATCACCCAACACCTGGGCAAAAAGCCAGGTTATCATGGGCCTTTTGAAAATTGCAGGTGGGGCCATCCAGATCGTGGTGGGGTGTGTGAAACCTTGTTCCAGAGGACAGGTGGTGCTACAGAAAAGGCACCTATCTGTGGTCCCAATCGATTAATTGAAGGAACCCACAGCATGTCAGCCCTGCAATATCGAATCAGCAGGGCAGATGTGATCAGAGACAGGGAGTCCCTCAAGGACCAGGCCCTATGCCAACTTTTGAGAGATAAATAGAGGGAAAGGAATTTCACAGGCAATCCTCATGCTGGCATCTCACCTGCCTTATTTTTAGGTAAATGGGTCTTGGTTTAATCAGTAACCAGTGAAACAGACTCTGAGTTTAAATTTAAAGGGGCCGGTATGCCCTAAGCCCTTCGTTAGTATGATGTTTAAGACAATTATATCAGTGGTGGGATTCAAAATCTTTTACTATAGGTTCTGTGGGAGTGGTTTGGTGGGTGTGGCGTGGCATGGCGTGGCTTGGTGGGCATATTGTGGCTTGGTGGGCATGGCTTGGTGGGCGTGGCAGGGGAAGGATACTGCAAAATCCCCATTCCCTCCCCACCCCACTAACCTGCTTTCCAGCCCCCTTCTCCTGTGCAGGGCAACCAAAGAAGACCCAGCTGATCAGCTGGGACTTGGAAGGCAGTGAATAGATGGGGGCGGGGCCAGTCAGAGCAGGTATTGGCCCAGGGGTGGGATTCAGTTTTTTAACAACCAGTTCTGTGGGCGTGGCTTAGTTGGTGGGTGTGGCTTGATGGTTATGTGACTGGGTGGGCATGGCCAACTCGACATCACTCATGTCAAGGGGCACTTCTCCTCGCCTGGCCTCTCATGACAGTGGGGATGCTGCAATGGTCATAAGTGTGAAAAATGGTAAGTTACTTTTTTCAGTGCCATTGTAACTTTGAATAGTCACTAAATGAACTGTTGTAAGTCAAGGATTACCTGTACAAAAATACAAAAAGCTTCTTTGCTTGCAAAAAGCTGCCCTAAATACCAATCATTAGATTTAAAATACCTGCAAGCCAGAGTTACAAATCAGGCAGGGTGCCAGAGCACCTTGAGGAATGAAAATAGTTAAAATGTAGTGATAACTATCAAGCAACCAACTCTTGCTCATAAAGTGAAACCCTTTAGCAGAGAGGTTGTTTAAGCTCTCCAGAAAAAGCACACCCAGGAAAAGCAATCCTTAGATCCATTTGCACCACTTAAAGCTGGTCTCACTCACCTCACAAGATATCCTAAGGAAATCATCCAGATTTAAGGAAAGGTCACATGCCCCCCAGAAAGACAATTAAAAAAAATCAGTGCCAAGCTTGCATCCTGCCTCTTGGAAGTATACCCCAAAAGGACAGTGCCAGATAGTACTAAAGCAATGAGGAAGACCCCCTCCCCAGATAGAAAAAGAAACCATGAGGCAGGAAAAATTCAAACACAATACAAATAATTAAATCACAACAGTAGCTGTTGCTTGTTGAAGCTGAATACGGAAAATTATCCCATCAATAAACACAGATTTAAACTTCACCAAGCACAGAATTAACCTTCACCAAAAACCAGTTTTAGACCAAAACTCAGAAAGGGTATGTAAATTCACATTTGAATGTCAATTTTTCTAGCTAGCCAAGAAGCCTTGCTGAATGTGACTCATCTTGGTTCCCTGTCACTAAAAGCTTTGCTTCATTATTCAATTATTTCTTCAAAGTGCTGATTGTCCAGGGAAGTATTTCCTCCCAACAGCAGTGTAAAAATCTTAAAATAACCCTTCCCCTTTAAGAAAGCCAAGCCCCAAAGCTCAGGAGACAGTAAGTCTAGGCTGTCTGCCAAGAATGTAATAAGGGTGGGAAAAAAACAAAAGGAGATTGCTTCTAACTACTGAACTGCTTAGAAAGTTAACAAGGGGTTCTATCAAACTGGATAGAACCAGTAGAATCCCACCCGTGTTTGCTGGTTCTCTGAACTACTCAAAATTTCCGCTTCCGGGTCTCCAGAAGTGGTCAGAACCTGCAGAATACCACCTCTGAATTATATGCATAGAGACACACAGAGGTGAATCTCTCTCCTTTGAACTTCTTTCCTTCTTCGTTCCTTCCTATAGATCTTTTTGTTCAGCCAAGCATTTGTGGGTTAAGCCCCACTCGGTGTTTTGTGATGTGTTGCTGCTATTATGCCTCCCTTAAGTGCTGGGATTAGTTTTAAGAATGGCTTCTGCATTACTAGTGTGCATGTTGTCCTTGTTTATATGTTTCTATGTCTTTGTGTGTATGTTTGTTTTACAAGATAACACTGGCTGATTGCTGCAAAGGTGGCATTTGGAGCTGAACCACTGGCAAAGTTTTTAAAAAGTTAATTAAATCAATACCACCCAGGGCAGTATTAAATGAATGGGATAAATCTCATAAATAATAATACTAAATAAAGTAGAATAAAGAGTCTACATATTGTAGAGTTCCAGATTTTGCATAGTAATTCAGAGTGCTTCTCACTTTAATAATTTAACTGTGTTAATGTCCAAAGAATCAAACACGTCTTTCAAATGTAAATTTAGGAAGACTGGCTGCCAACCTGGGGAGGGAGTGACTGACTCTGGGCCCAACCAGAGGACTAGTGCTGTCCATCAACACAGGAGCTGCAGAAAGGAACATCAGTGTAATATTTGCTTCCCTGATTGCTAAGCTGTATGCCGGCTGACTGCTTCTCACCTGCTATTACCTGCTACCTGTAGGAGACGACCAGGCTGAGCTGGAGGGGTCAAATGCATCATCAGTCATGAGTCCCTTCTCACCCACAAGAGATCTAAGTCCAGCCCACTGTGAATTCCTTATCTATCACCAAATTGCTTTGACTGTTAGTAGTTCAGATTCTTGTAGAGAGCTTAAGTTTGCAATAAATCTTTATTACCCATTTGAATTGACTGGATCTCTTGATTTCTCTGGTGCTTAACATTACCTGTTCTTATGCTTTCCCGTTAGCCCCCCCCCCAAACAAACCAGACAGGAAATATGAGCAGATGAGCTGAATCTACTTTATTCTAAAGCTACATTAATGGAATCTTGCAAGTCTGAAGTCTGCACTGATGCCATGCATGGGTGATGTTACCTAGTTTGAGTAATGAAACATCTGCAAGAAAACAACCAAGCTCAGAGAACACCAAGGGCTGTTAAAATAGTTTTGAAAGTTGGGAGGGTAGAATATTTCTAATCAGACCGGAAAGATGCAGAGAAGAGTTTGATAGTTCAACTATTCTGATACAGAATAGTTGCTTTATTGGTTAGGCAGCTGCTGTTATTGAGTTATTTGTATGGCCTCGTCTTGAGCAGGGTTGTTTTAATCATATTGCATTGTTGGGACACTTGCTGCTTGAGGTGGATTTAGCTGATATTTTTATATAGACGTTTGGGATAGTCTAAAGTTCAAGCCTGCTGTTTTTATATGCGTGGATTTAGTTTTACATTTATATTGGCATTCTGCCACTACCTTGGATTTTTATCTTGTTTTATAAATCTGTTTTGTTCTGGAAGAGCAGCCAAAGCAGAGACTGGGAGATTGATTGCCAAGAATAAGATTAGAAGTCTGGTTGGCCACCAAAGGCCCAAATCTTTTTAACTATATATGTTTTCCCCAAGTTCAGAAAAATGCAAGAAAGAGCATACAAATATTCTTGGGATCCATACTCCACAGTCCCACAAACCATGCTTCCCAGTGGCTGAAAAAACAAATAAATGAAATTAAAACTGCCTCATTCAGGACTTCCAAGAGTGCAAACTTCTTCTATAGGTAGCCCTCAATTTACGTGTCAACTCATAAAACATTCTTATGCCTGTTTTAGTAGTTACCATAAAAAAAGGGGGGGGGAGGAAGGAAGGGGATCTGGAAGAGCAATGTACAAGTTGAAAGTGAAAGTACATTCCAACTCTTATCTTTAAAAGATTGTAACTAAAATACCAGTGTTTTGCCCGGGAATATATTTAATTGGAGAAGGTGAAGGATGACACCCAGCCTGTGAACGTGCTCAATTGGAGAATCTGGTTTATGAGACACCCAGGGGGAAGTGAGGAAGCAGGGTGACAGGGGATTGTAAATTACATATGCTAGAGTTGGCTTCATACAGGGCAGTGCCAGCATGTCACCTCTAATGACTGCAATTGAGCCTGGCAAATATGGTTGCAAGTCATGATGATTGTAAAGCAGGTCTGGGCCGATTTTTATGACTTTTGCAGTGGTTGTTAAGCAAACATGGTAGTCATCAAGCAAACCCCACGGTCATTAAGTGAATTCATTGTTTGCTATGGGCTGGTGTTTGGTAGAAATCAGAAGTAAACTCAGTTTCTGGCAAAACTCTTGTAAATTGGGGTAACCTGATTGTGGAAAGAGCCATAAATGAGGGCCAGCTGCCAAGGGCCCAAAATGTTGTCATGTGACCCATGAGGAAGGCAATGTCAGAACTTTGAAATTCCCTTTTGGGGGTCCATTGTAACTTTGAACAGTCACCAAGCAACCAGCTGTAAATCGAGGACTACCTAAGACTACCTATAAGATCAGCATTTACAATCTATAGGAGATGTGTGGGTTCCTTTACAGCAGGGGTCCCCAAACTTGGCAACTTTAAAACTTGTGGACCTCAACTCCCAGAATTCTGGGAGTTGAAGACCACAAGTCTTAAAGTTGCCAAGTTTGGAAACCTCTGCTTTACAGCTTTGGCCTGCTGTGTGAAGCCAACCAACTAATTCTGTTGGCTCATACAAAGATGCTTCCACCCTCAAGGGCAGCAAAGCTTAACTATTGACCCAGATTTGCCTGGATGTGACCCAGAGTTGCTAGGCAACTGCAAAGTTCTGCTGCTGGATTATTTCCATTTGGAGGCTTGAGGAAGGACCATTTTCAGACCATGCTTCGAAGAGCTGTAAACCCATCCAGAGGCATTGGGAAATCTTCCTGCTTCCTGGATGTCTCACTCTCTCCAGCCTCTGAGTCCTGGGCCCTGCCTTTACCTTCATTAATAAAGCAATTTTTCAGGGCAGGGTTGGGAAGAAAATCAATTAAATCTGAATGCTTATGATTTTCCAAAACATCTTGGTAGAAAAATATCTGGCCAACAAAGCACCATCTTACTCTCCCTCTGGCCAGCCTCAGCTCAAATGGTTGAAGTGAGGCTCCGTTTATATCCTTTAGACAGAACCCAGCACTACTTTTGTTGGAATTCATTGTTGGAATGTATTTCTATGCAACAACTACAGTAGTATTCAGCCAATAGATGGCAATTTTTACAAATTTGGATCTATGGCATATAATATACTCTATCCTCTTTTGTTCTAAGTAGAGGTTCCTATACAGCTATATAGTTGAGCAGTAAAGCACATGGTGACTGTACTCCTTGTTTGCTCTATGTGCTCTATGTGTTTATATAAACAGAATTTCTAACAACATTGGATTTGTGCTGTGTCTTGTCCTACCCGAAATGTCTGTAATGTCTATAAAAGTGGAGAAAGAATTAGCTTTACTTGAACATATTGATGGATTCAGAGCTAGGTAATTTCTCTGCTTTTCTCCAAGGAGTCTACAGGTAGTCCTTTAACTTATAACCATTCATTTAGTGACTTCTTGAAATTACAATGGCACTGAAAGTAGTAGTAATTTTATTATGGTCACAGACCAGCGTTATAAATAAGAAACATTAAAAAATAAGATAAATAAATAAGATAAATAAAAAAGACGACAATATTTCACAATTAGTGGTGGATTGTCAGTGGGCAGCCAGAATCTTTCTAAATTTGCGGGCAGTATAATGAAATTTAGCTACATTCAAAGAGACTACATCAGACTGATCCGATAACAACAATTGTGGACAGAAAGCATCATGTTGTCCAGGTATTTTATCAGGTGAGGTGTTATGAAATGGATCCATGAGCCTTTCTACTCCTAAAAGAAACAATATTTTAAAAAAGGTACAGTATAGACATGAGCTATAGTTTTGGAGGCCCCTTGGCCACAGGGGCAAAGGCGCTGAAAAAAGAGACTTATGACCAGTCCTCGCATTTACAACCTTCACATTGTCCCCATGGTCATGTGATCAAAATTTGGGCACAGCATGTGTTTATGAAAGTTGCAGCATCCTAGGATCATGTGGTCATCATTTGTAACCTTCCCAATCAGTTTCCAACAAAGGGGAAGCTGGATTCAGTTAACAACCACATGATTCACTGAACTGCAGTGATTTGTTTAACAACCATGGCAGAAAAGATTGTAAAATCCCACATGATTCATTTAACAGCCGCCTTACTTAATGTGATTACCCAGGGCGTGACACAAAAATAACCAAGTCACAAAAATAGAATAAAGTTCCTTTAATGCCTCCAACTTGGCCCCAATGTCCAATTATCCTCAGCTGGAAATCAAACTCTTAAAAGAAAACAGTTTATGGAGGGAGTAAATGCAGTCTGCACCCAAAGTAAAGTTAATTTGAAATAAAAAAACAAACACAAACCACACTGAAGGAATTACTACAGCAGGAAAGGATGATTAATTGCAGACTTCTACCAGATAACGCAGTCACCACAGTTGGGAGGAAGCCACAGATAAGCTCCAACAAGAATAATGCACACTTTGCTTCCAGCACTGGGCCATGCGCAGTTTGTCCTTTTAAACAGTCCTCACATCTGCAGCCCATGGAGGGAATCAGGGCCCCTTCCTCCCCCATAGACCACGCCATTCACGTTTCTCCCTTATCCTCTCCTCCCTGCGTGCCCTAGGATGAAGAGGGGATGGGTCTGGGTCTTCCTCTGACTGCCTAGCTGGCCTGTGCCCTTCCCCAGTTTCCTCCACAACCTCCAGAGCCATACTTCCACTCCCTCTCGGCTGTTCCTCCTCTCCCTCAGAGTCAGACTCCAACAGGGGCATGACACTTAACAACGGAAATTCTGATCCCAATTGTTGTAAATCAAGGACTGCCCTTATAGCAATTATGGTCAACTTATTCTTCCCCCTCCCATCCCAATGCTGTGTGTGCTGACTTGTCATTAGCTAAATATATCACACCAGCAGAAGGTAGATAGACTCAGTTACAGAGATGATGAGTGCACTGTTGAGAAGCTTGAAAGGACAGGATAATGTCAAGTGCCAGGAAAATCAGGAGATCTCGACAGTTCAAATGGGTATAAAGGTTTATTGTAAGCTTAAGCTCTCTACAAGAATCTGAACTACTAACAGCAAAGGAAATTAGTGGAGATAAGAGTAGAAGGAATTCAAGGTGGGCTGGACTTAGATCTCTGATGATGTGTTTGACCCCTCCCTTGGACTCAGCCTGGTCATCTCCTACATCTAGGGATGGATTGTCATGGAGACAATCTATGTCAGGTCCTCAACTGGTCCACCGAGCTGAAAAGGTTAGGTAGACGGCTGGTCTATGGTCACCAGGAATCCAAAACAACTTGATGGCACCTCATCAATCAATCAAAAGAGACAGCATTTGATGTTATGGCCAATGTAGACACCTCATTACCCATTTCCTTGTGATCTCCAACCCTATTGATACAACCATGATTTAAAGGACTTCTGGAAGGAAATCAAGGATTATTGCTGGGAATGAAAAGTCATAGGGCCCATGTAGTCCTTCCTCCTCCTCTCCATAAACCTTGAGGAGCATCTTGAAGAGTTGTTCAATGTCCCCTTCCAAGCACCCCCAGAAACCTTCCTCAGCTGCAGTATTTCTTCTCTTGTGACTTACACACACACATACTAACACACAGACACACACAGTGCAGCCAGTATTGATATCTTCTCCCCTTTTCCTTCATCTTCTCCCCCGGGGCGGAAGAATATCCGTAACAATGCAGAAACAAATTTATGTTGACATCCAAAAAGGCAAGCTTTGAACATAAAATAAAATCTCTCCTGATCTGCCTCTTAAAAGGATACAGCCTTCGCCTCTGAGGAAGGAGCTCATATGTGACACAAAGTAGTTAACTGAATATAAGTCATTGGTGGGCTGCAACCGGTTTCATAACTGTTCTTGTGAGCGTGTGCAGCATTCAAAAAAACCCCAATTTGAACCTCAACAGCTTATCTTCTAGGGCAGCCCCGGTAAGTAGAACAGCTGAGGCACAGAAATCCAGTGTACCACACGAATCAGCGGAGCTGAGAAAGACAGAAATATAGGAGAGGATAGGGTGGGGGCTGGGTCAGCTGATGGTCAGAACTACCGGTTCAGTAGAACCCGAACCTGTTCGAACTGGCAGCAGCCCACTATGATATATGTGTGTCAACTAAAAAAGATACTCCTTTGGTCTTTTTAGCTGCCAGCAGAAAGGGAGTGGGAGGAAACAGTGCATTCCTCAAGTGCTTAGATAATCACCCTGGCAGCCCAAAATTGTCGGAGCGCAAGAATATTACTGGAGAGCATGATTGATGACTCTTGGCTATGGATGTGTCCCATTGGAGAATATACATCCAGGGGGTGGGGGGGAAACCAGGGTCAAGGGGGAAATGAATGATGTATTTTAGTATCAGCTGGCTGTCAGGACTTCAACTAATCCACCCCCATTCAAACCATAAGTCTCTAGCAGCATCTCTCAGAGAAAGAATGTTGATTTATTAGAAGTGGCCATGTGTGTGTGTATGTGTATGATGTATATTTCAAGCTAATCTTGTCTTGGGAGCTTTTTTTCTTCATTTTTAATTCCGCTGCTGGACTTTTCCCCTGACCATATTGAAGATGCCAGCACTGGAGACTAATGACGTGTGGGTGTAGTAGGAGAACAGATTTCTCCAAAAGTGTCAAAGCAGCTTGAGGTTGTGCAACTGTGACAACACCGCAACACATTTGGAAAGAGTAGGGATTTATCAGAATAGCCTCTCTCCCCAGAATTCCTCCCCCATGATTAGCAGTAAATAAGTGGAGCACGGACGGAGAGAATATTCCGAGCATCATCAACTGGAAATTCTTCTAAATTCACAAGATTGCTGCTAAAAATGGCAGAAGAGTTTTTAGTTCTTTGCTCCGCTGGCTGCGTTCATGCCTTCCACAATGCCATCATGTGATCTGTGAGATTCCTGCATAGACTGTGGCACGGAGCCAGCCAACTGGGCTTTATTTAAAATCAATCACAGTTTAATGGGATTATGGGCCAGGTCTACAGTATGTGAAAAAGTGGCATAGAGATGATTGCAAAGTAGATCTTGCAGTGAACAATTATTTATTCATCCATTCAATTTCTATACTGCCCATCTCAGACAAGTGGCGCTGAGTGGCTTACAATTATAAAACTATGAAACAGTTAAACAATTAAAAAACAATAAAAATATCTGAAAAATAAATACATATAGCCGCCGATATAGTTAACCTACAACTGTAAACAACTCCTGCTACCAATAGTCCAATCGGCAAGGGGAACTCACTGGATTCAGTAATAAAATATAATCCTCCAATTATGACTAGACAAGAAGAATGTTTTGTTACTACATACATTAAGAAACCAACAACATAACTCCAGTTTTTGTTTCCTTTGGCCCTGGAAATTTCAGCCTTTTTGATATGCAGATGATATGCATTGTTGTATGTTGTGTTTTTCTCTCTCTCTCTCTCTCTTCTCTGAAGTGGCCCTCAAAACTCTTTCAAAAGATTATTTATAACAGAAATGTTGCAAATTTTCCCCTCCTAGTGCCAATTTTCTTTTTCACAATTTTAAAATAGGACCCCTGTAGGCACATTTGGAATTTTGAGAGTATGTTGTAGGGGCTCTCACAAAATGGTTGCCAGGAAGTGGTTGCCCAAACAGCTGAAACAGAAGAGATTGAGGACACCCATTTTTAAAAAGGCAGATTGGGAAATTGCTCCTTTGCACTTATCTAACCCAACGTAACGATTGGGCAGGTAGATAAGCATACCTGCATTGCAGTTGCCTACTATATTAATTTTTTTAAAGAACACCTATGGAACACAGGTGTGCCTGGAGGCATTCTTGTAAATAAAAACATGCCAGTTTCCAATCTGTTGTTTTTCATTTTAAAAATATCTGAAGAATGAAATCAGGTGGAGCAGAGAAGAATCTAAACTGTTTTCTCAGTGATTTACAGAGTCCAGATGCCTTCGGTATCCCCAGTAGTTCACCAAAATGCCTCAGCATGCTGGAGCTGAAGTGGACTGAATAGTAAGATCAGGTGAGTATTTTGAGATTTTTTAAATGAGGTGGCCTCGATTTTCTCTCTCTGTCTCCCTCCCTCCAGTGGTAGGATTTAACTTTTTTTTACTAGGGGTTCTGTGGGCGTGGCTTGGTTGGCGTGGTAGGGGAAGGATACTGTAAAATCTCCAGTGAGAGGTGGGATTTGTCGGTTCTCCAAACTACTCAAAATTTCCGCATCGATAACATATCGCCATCACAAATGAGCCCAGTTTCCAAACTTGGCTGGAACCTGCTGAATACCACCTCTGCCTCCCTCCCTCTCTCTCTGCATGTGTGGTGGCTGACAATGTTTGCTTTCTGCCCAGAGCTTTGCTGGATAGATGGCAACCTTATTAAATCCTTGGTGGTGCCATGGTGGTGCAGGCTGTTAAACACCAGCTGCCTGCAATTAGTGGAGGCTCGAATCCCACCAGGCTCAAGGTTGACTCAGCCTTCCATCCTCTCGGGGTAGGTAAATTGAGGACCCAAGATTGTTGGGGACAATAAGCTGACTTTGTAAAAATGCCGCTTGGGGGGTGCCAAAAGCCCTAGTAATAAGCAGGCATATACAATGGAATGAAGGTATTGCTGAGCGCATTGGGTTGTGCTCCAAAGATTGTAAGCTGCCCTGAGTCTCCGGAGAAGGGCGGCATATAAACATGAATTTAAAAAAAAATCTGATTAATAAATAAATGTTTTCCTAAGTGTTTAGGCCCATGTTGGGGAACATATTGCACGCATGCCGGAAGTGGCACACTGAGCTTGCCTGGAAGAGTCCCACTGTGCATGCACGTGTGCTGCCACCACCTGACAGCTGATTGTCAGGTATCTGGCATGCATGCATGTGGGCTGTGTGTGCATGCGCAGAGATGAACAGCACACATGGGCTGCATGCATGCGCAGAGATGTGCGGTGCGTAGCACAGGGGATCACACGTGCATGCACAGATGGATGGCATGCAGGGGTGATCATGCATGCATGCAGAGACACACAGTGCGCATTGGGGGGGTCGCACACCCATGTGCAAGGGGCCCCAGCATGCATTGCCTTCTGGGTGCTGGCATGCGACAAGCGCGCTGTACAATTATTTGCACGGGAGCTGAAAAAGGTTAGCCACCACTGGATTAGGGGAATAAATGGGGTCCAACAATAAAACTTTGATTTTAATGGATGTGCGGGTTGTCCTTGACTTCTGACCAGATTTTTGGAACAGAATTTCCATTGCTTAAGCAAGATGGTTGCTAAGTGAATTGCACCCAATTAGGGGATCCTTTTTTTTGCCATAGTTGTTAAGGAGGTTTTCCACCCTGAAACCTTCAGTTGTTTATGAAGCCAATTTTAAGAAATCTCTTTCTGGGTTCCACTTCTTCCCTTGCTTTGGCCACAGCGATGATGATTTGATGTTTTGACAGGATTGAGTGTTAAGAGAGTTCTTCAGATGTTTTAGGGTTGCACGCAAGACACATCATCATCATCATCACCATCATTATCATGAATGAACTTTAAAAAAAGTGGAAGGCAGTGAGCATTAACTGGAAGTGAGGGGACCTCTCCATCACGGACTGCGGAAACCAGAGAGAAAATAGCTCATTTCCAAAGAATTGAGGGAGGCACAAGATGGGGAAACACCACTTGTGATGTCTATGGAAATTTTCAATCATCCAGGTCATGGTTGTCCCAAAAGTGCCTTCTTGAGGAGGCAACAGGACTTTCTGGTTTTTCTTTGAAGATGTTTTGCTTCTCATCCAAGAAGTTTCTTCAGCTCTGACTGGGTGGTGGGAATGGAAACAATCAATCATCATCCAGTCTGAGCTGAAGAAGCTTCTGGATGAGAAGCGAAATGTCTTCAAAGAAAAACCAGAAAGTCCAATTGCCTCTTGGGGAAACTAGCACTTAAGTTCCAGCTGCCTGCAATTAGTGCAGGCTGGAATCCCACCAGGCTCAAGGTTGACTCAGCCTTCCATCCTCTCGGGGTAGGTAAATTGAGGACCCAAGATTGTTGGGGGCAATAAGCTGACTTTGTAAAAATGCCGCTTAGTAATAAGCAGGCATATACAATGGAATGAAGGCTATTGCTGAGCGCATTGGGTTGCGCTCCAAAAAATTGTAAGCCGCCCTGATTCTCTGGAGAAGGGCGGCATATAAATGTAATTTTTTTTAAAAAGCACCTTTGGAAAACCGCTTGTGATGTAGAGTTGGAAAAGGCCAGCCGAGGTTATGTTAGCTGCTGGCAGGAAGTAGGTTGAGGATGATGTCATGCATTCCTGCTCTCCAGAAATAGGGAAGGCTGGGAAGATTTATGCTACTACTGGAGTAAGCTGGATGTTGAAGATGTGGTGAAGGTAGGACCCCATGGGGCACAGTAGGACAAAGGTGTTGCCAAGGCAAGTTTGGATTGCAAGTGGGTGCAAGTGGGGAGTTCTGGTCCCACACACAACTGGAGGACCCCAGAATAGTGAAATCTGAAATAAACTTTCCACCATCAATAACATCTCGCCATCACAAATGAGCCCGGTTTCCAAATTTGGGCAGTTATCTCCCGTTGTATGCTCTAATCCAGAGGTCTCCAACCTTGGCAACTTTAAGACTTGTGGACTTCAACTCCCAGAATTCCTCAGCCAGTTTTGGTGATTGTGAATTAGTGCAGGGGCCTCCAACCTTGGCAACTTTAAGACTTGTGGACTTCAAGTCCCAGAATTCCTCAGCCAGCTTTGCTGGTTGTAGGTTAGTGCAGGGGTCTCCAACCTTGGCAACTTTAAGACTTGTGGACTTCAACTCCCAGAATTCCTCAGCCAGCTTTGCTGGTTGTAGGTTAGTGCAGGGGCAACTTTAAGACTTGTGGACTTCAACTCCCAGAATTCTCAGCCAGCTTTGCTGGTTGTACTTCCAAGTCTCAACTTTCTCAGCCAGCTTACAGGGGGACTTTAACTCCCAGGAGAAGTTGAAGTCTGAGTCCACAAGTCTTAAAGTTGCTGAGTTTGGAGACCTCTGCTCTAATCCATTAAAAACTATGAACAATTAGGCTGTTCTTCCAGGGGAAAATAATTCTCCCTGCACACACACGTCGGCTGTAATGTGAGCTGGAAGCGATGCAGCTGAGGAAGTCTCATTTGAAGAAAATAACTCCTCTGAGGTAGAATATCCAAACTGTGCAATTGGATATAAAATGAAAAGGAATTAAATAAAAATGTCATGGCTTGAGGGAGTCAGGAAGAGTTCCAAATAACTCTCTCGCCTGTGCAGGCCTGCCATTTGAGCTGAGGCTTTGAACATTCGGGATGCTAGCTATGCGGGAGCTTCCCCCTCTCGGAGTTATAAATTGATTGCTCTTCCATTGACAGCAAACAAATCTTCTCCTTGCGTCAAAACCTTTCAGGATCTCGCCTTGCCGTGACTTCCTTCCCTTTATTTCCTGTAGCCGAATTCTCCCGCACAGACTATGGTAAAACTTTTTTTTAACGTGGTGTTTTTACCCCACCCAGTGTTTACATTTGTCTAAATTCTATTGATTAAAGAATAAATTAAGTGGAAATAAATTAAGTGGGAAGCAAGGAAGTTGCCAAGACAATTTTCATCTCTAGCATCCTCACTCTTTTTCCCAAGGAGGCTTCTGAGCTTCTGATCGGTTCTGCGTCACTCTTAGGAAATTAAAACAGCAGGGAGCTGACAACCATCGCAGGGTCTAAGAAGGACTGTGTGCTCACCTATCAGAGAAAAACATGAAGGACGGGGCCTTGGGGAGTAGAGGGAGGTCATCCAGTGGGGCAAGAAGAGCAAGCCAGAACTGAAATTCCCAAATGTGTCCCCCTGGCTGAAAAGAAATGGGTTCCACTCCCTATTATAGGGTTATTTATTTGGAAAATTTATATTGCCACCTACTCGCTCACAGTGTCCAAAGGTGGCTTACAGAAAATAAAAATACAATATAAAAGGAATCAACTACTGCAATGGACTACTGCAATGCTCTCTACATGGGGCTACCCTTGAGGACCACTCAGAGCCTTCAACTTGTCCAGAATGCAGCAGTGTGGGTTGTGATGGGAGGATCCCAATACTCCCATGTTACACCCCTCCTGCGTGAGCTGCACTGGCTACCGGTTGCCCTCCGGGTGAGATTCAAGGTGCTGGTGTTGACCTATAAAGCCCTTCATGGCATTGGACTAGGGTATGTGCGGGAGACCCTGCTGCCAATAACAGCCTCCCGATGTCCCATGCGCTCCCACCGACAGAGCCTTCTCCAGGTGCCGTCGACTAGGCAATGTTGGCTGGCAGTCCCCAGGAGTAGGGCCTTCTCGGTGGGAGCACCCACCCTATGGAACCAGCTCCCTGGAGCCCGGTGGCCCCTGACCTCCTCTCCTTCTGCCGTGGCCTAAAAACATGGCTGTTCCAACTAGCCTACCCGGACTGATGGGGGGTGGAGGGTTTTTAGCATAGTTTTAATTGGAATGTTTATGAGACCTTGGGTTTAATAGTTTTTTAATATTTGTATATTTGTATTACTGTTTTTATTGTAAGCCGCCTTGAGTCCTCAGGGAGATAGGGCGGCATATAAGTCTCATAAAATAAATAAATAAATAAATAAAATAAAAAATACTAAAAACGAATAATAAAACAATAATAACCTCCCCCCCACACCCACCCCAGTGACAGCACACATTCATACCAGCCATTTAATAGGCTCCATCCCGCTCTGCATCCCCCAGGCCCACTGGCAGAACCAGGTCTTCAGGGCCTTCCAAAGTGGTGTCAGAATGGGGCCAGTCTAATTTCTGAAGCGATGATGTTCCAGAGGGAGGGAGCCACCACAGAGAAGGCCCTTCTTCAGGATTCCACCAGATGTATCTCCCTCTGTTGTGATTCACCGGTAGCAAGTGTGGACGGCTGAGGTCTCGGAGAGCGAGGACTTAGATGAGGGGCCTGTGTGTGATGCAGGGATGCGGCCAGGACCATCAGGGAGTGGAGTGCTGCCTTTGGAGATTGTGGAGGCTGGTAGCAGTGATGCAGAGGTCCCCGAGAAGCCTGTGCCCAGTGCACGTGCACGCAGAGCTGCTCGAAGGAAAGAGCAGCTGCAGCAGCATGGGTAACTCGAGAGTAAGGCTGCAAGGTGATGGCCCCTCCCATAAGGGATATAAGCCAGCCCTCAGGGATTGGGTTCTTTGCAGGAAGCAAAGAAGTTCTTTCAACTCCAAGTTCTTGTGGAAGTCCTGTCTATTCTGTTTGTTTTTGGAGACTTGTGGTTTTGATATCACACTACTAACTAGAGCATACAAAACATTTGCTAGACCAATACATGAACACAGTTCATCAGTCTGGAACCCACATTACGTATCTGATATTAATACAGTTGAGAAAGTCCAGAAATATTTCACAAGAAGAGTTCTCCACTCCTCTATTCGTTGCAGAATACCTTATGCTACCAGACTTTTAATTTTAGATCTAGAAAACCTAGAACTACACCACCTTTGGTCCCATCTGAGTATAGTACATAAAATTATATATTGCAATGTCCTACCTGTCAATGAATACTTCAGCTTCAACCATAACAATACAAGAGCACACAATAGATACAAACTCAAGGTAAACCGCACCAAACTTGATTGCAGGAAATACGACTTCAGCAACAGAGTGGTCAATGACTGGAATACTCTACCTGACTCTGGTTTCTTCCCCTAACCCCCAAAACTTTAACCTTAGACTGTCTACTATTGACCTCACCCCTTTCCCAAGAGGTCTGTAGGGGGTGTGCATAAGCGCACCAACGTGCCTACTGTCCCTGTCCTATTGTTTCTTTTTATTTTTCTTATATGTATCCATTTCATGTATTCATAACTATGTTTATACTTATACCTGTTATCTTATAATCCAGTGGTTCTTAACCTTTTTGAAAGAATCGCCCCCTTGAGCCATTGAGGAAGTTGTCATCACCCCCCTCCCCCAACATCTCCAAGCATCTCCAAGGGGGCCAGCAGAGCGGCGCTAAGAGGTGGCAGGGCTTCAGCCGCCCTGCACATTCACCCATTGACTAGTAACGCCCGGAGCCGCACCAAAATGGATGAAACAGCAGAGCTGGCCGGGCACGAACGCCCCTGCCGCCCTTAGTCTCTGCTGGCCCCTTGGCCTTGGGATGCTAAGAGGTGACAGGGGTGGCGAACGCAGCCATGGCGGCACATAACGCACCACCTCTTCCACATTGGAGGCCGCTCCGAGTGTTACTAATCAATGGGTGAATGTGCAGGGCTGGCGGCTTGAACGCCCCCTGCTGCCTCTTAGCTCTCCAAGGGGCCAGCAGAGAGGCTAAGAGGCGGCAGGGGCGGCGTAACGCCACGGCAGCACGTAACGTGCCACTGCTTCTCTCTCTCTCTCTCCCAATATATCTCCTCCATCGCCCCATATCGCCCTTCGTTCCTTTGCCCCCACGTCACCCCTTTTCGTTCTATCGCCCCCCTGAAAAACAAAATTGCCCCTTGGGGGGCGATATCACCAGGTTAAGAACCACTGTTTTAATTGCTTGACAAATAAAATAAATAAATATTTCCCTGAAATTAATCTTGTGTTCTTGGCAGCCTTTCAGAACCTTGAAAGAGCTTGTTCTTATCTGGGACAATCAGTTTTAATGACTCTTTGCTGTGAATGAACAGAATTCACAGAGACGCATTAAAAAGGTTTGCTTTTATATATACTTTGTGCTTATTTGATTTGAACGAGGCTTGGGTCAGAACACCCTCAAGGATGGGACCCGCAACATTCCTAGCCTCCCCACTCTAGTGGGTTGGGTGGATGTGACCGGCAAGAAACAGTCCCTCAGGTAACCTGGTCCCAATCCATAAAGGGCTTTAAAGGTGACAACCAGCACCTTGAATTCCACCCGGAAGCAAATTGGCAACCAATGCAGCTCCTACAGGAGAAGTAGCACAGGTGCACCTTGAGGTTTTCACAAAACCATGCAGGCTAATGCATTTTGCACTAACTGGAGCTTCCAGGTGCTTTTCAAGGTCAGCTCCATGTAGAGTGCATTGCAATAGTCAAGATGGGAGGTGACTAGGGCATGAGTGACCAGGAGTAGGGATTGTTGGTCCATAACATAGCTCCTATATTTCTATGTAAGAATGCTTTCACTTTATAAAGCAAGTTGAACCCAGTACACCATGTATCTTACATCTGCATGAGGGAGCTTAGCCAGTAACCCAAACAGTGGCCTTCAACCCTATTCCTCCATTTTTCAACGAGTTGTTCCCACCAAATGAAAGTGCCCTTCTGTAGGATAAGGACAGGCAGAGCCGGGGAGGAGTTTAAGAGGCATCAGTTTAGAATCCTTATGTAGCCATAAGCGAACAGAGTCCAACCTCCTTGAATGCTTTTGATCTTTATCTAACCCCATCAGATGCTGACTAAGACTCCTGTGTATAGGCTTTTAGCAATAAGCCAGTTAATTTGAACCTTCACGAGTGGACTTGGTTTTTCATGCCTGTCACCTTCTCCAAAGCACCTGAAGGCAGGACAAGAAGCCATGGGTGGAAGCCAATCAAGGAGAGAAGCAACCTAGAACTAAGGAGAAATTTCCTGACAGAACAATTAACCAGTGGAACAACTTGCCTCCAGAAGTATTGAATGCTCCCAACACTGGAAGTTTTTAAGAAGAGATTGGATAACCATTTGTCTGAAATGGTATAAGGTCTCCTGCTTGAGCAGGGGGCTGGACTAGAAGACCTCCAAGGTCCCTTCCACTTCTGTTATTCTATTCTATTCCTTCTCTGAAGTCAAAGTGGGGATTTATGCATCAACAAAAATGTGTGTGTTTGTGTGGTGTCTCTGTGCTGGAGTGTCAGTGTACCGGTCCAAAGAACCAAGAATGACAGATGGAGTTGCTTCTAGGTAGTTCGTTGTTAGCCTACAAACAGAATCTTGCCAGACTAAAGTAATTATCTGCCATAAGTATAGAATTGCTTCCCGCCCACCAGACATTCCAAGCTCGGCTGCTCTGGGAAACAGCCCCTCCTCCTCCAGATTATGTTCCATCATGGTTGTGTTTACTGCACACACACACACACACACCTTTCATGCCAGTCTAACACAGCATAATCTAGCAATGCTTCCTCAACACAGTTGCTACCAAAGCTATGCTTTTTAATAAGATAGGAGAAAATCATTAAATACACCACTGCATGGCAACCACCTCAACTCCCTTTAATTTTAGTTGAATTTAAATCAGTTCAGACCTTGCACGCCGGTATCAGTGCAACCTGAGAAACACTGAAAGAGAGCTGCGCTGCCCTGCATCCTGCGGAGGTGTATATCCTAGTTATGGCCGAGCTCCAACATTTAGCCATCTTAGCAATCTTTTTAAGGGAGACGGAGATCTTTAAAAAACAGGATGCCTTGAAAAACCTGACATACACTGATCTTCTGGAAATGGGAAATATCTAGAAATGTAACGGCTGTCTGAGAGCCATGAAGGTATGTAGAAAGGCCCACATAATGTTTTATCAATTACTTAGCTTTTAATAGGTGTTTTTATTCTTAGTTTAAAATCTGTAAAACTAGCTAGAATCCACAAGGTTTGAGGCAGAGATGGACCGCACAAATAAAACGATGCCACTATGTTGTTACAGCACTGTATTATTCATTTGACCCAGTCTAGATTTGTTGCAGGTAATTATGAGAGCCTGGCCCATTACATCAAGAGAGCCTCAATTGCACATGGAACCAAACATTTCTGCTGGGGGTGGAGACGGGGTTAAATCTTCCCTAATGGGAAAATTGGGGGTTGCTGGCTTTTGAAGGTGCAAAGCAATGCAGATATGAGCTGAAGTGTTGGTCCCAAATTATTTTAGAGATGCCCAACAAAACTGTTGCTTGGGAGCAGGAGAAGGTTCATAGGTTAGTTTTTTTTTTTTAATTACATTTATATGCCGCCCTTCTCCGAAGACTCAGGGTGGCTTACAATTTTTGGGATACAACCCAATGCGCTCAGCAATAGCCTTCATTCCATTGTATATGCCTGCTTATTACTAAGCGGCATTTTTACAAAGTCAGCTTATTGCCCCCAACAATCTTGGGTCCTCACTTTACCTACCCCGAGAGGATGGAAGGCTGAGTCAACCTTGAGCCTGGTGGGATTCGAGCCTACAGTAATTGTAGACAGCTGGATCTTAAGTGTAGGCATTTAACAGCTTGAGCCACCAAGGCCCTCAAAGCCCCCAAAGCTTGAGCCCCCAAAGTTGTAGGTCAGTGTGTCTGTTGATGGAATTGCTTGTGGAGTGCCAGGCAGGTGATAGCATGGCCAATTGTGTGTGTGTGTGTGTGTGTGTGTGTGTGTGTTTTGTTCATCAGCCATGCTACCACTCGCCACGCTCATGAGTTCATTGAAACCTGGCACTCCACAAGCAATTCCATCAACAGACACACTAATCCAGGGGTCTCCAACCATGACAACTTTAAGACTTGTGGACTTCAACTCCTAGAATTCTTCAACTGGCTGAGGAATTCTGGGAGTTGAAGTCCACAAGTCTTAAAGTTGCCAAGGTTGGAGACCCCTGCACTAACCTACAACCAGCTTATGAACCTCTCGGAATCCAAATCAACCGCACAGCCAACCAGAACCAGCACTGATTCTCAACCAACCCAACCAGCACTTCACCACCCAATGACCCTCACCTGATGTAACCACCCCATCACAAGAAGCAAGACCCATCACAAAACTCCCACCGATAACTCCTACCTGACCGATCACAAGACCCTCACTTGACACACCCACACCTGACCATTCACAAGACCTACTGACCACACGAAGCCCTTATAAACAGAAGAACACTGGCATCCCCTAAACTCTGCTGAAGATGTTACCTAGCCTGGTAATGAAATATTTGGAAACAAACCCACCAGCTTGGAGAACGAACCTTCTCCCTCAACCTACACCTGAGCTACAGATGTTCGCCACTATTACAATCCTATTCACCTTGTTATTTCTCTCCTTTCTCTTGCTTTCCCTCCTGGCCAACATCTCAGCTCTCTAACCTAGGTGAGATACCCAAGCAAAAGAGTCTTACTATATAAATTGATTTGATGCAATTACTTTAAAAGCAGCTCAGCGCTATTGTTGGGGTTTTTTATCGAACTTATTTTGACCATCACAAAAGCAGTTTCTGGGATCCCATCATCACCAGCACAGTGGCTGTAGCTCCGTCCAGCCTTGGACTCCTCATACATCCTCCCTCTTTCTCATTCAGATGTTCAGTTGGCCACTTGTTAGTTTTATGACAGGCCCATGGACCCAAGAACAACACAAGGAGTTCCTTCAGTTCCTTTATTGTTGCTCGCCATTGTACAGAAATCATGCCGGACTAAAGCACTTACCTGCATAACTATTAGAGTTACCCTGAGAACTGTTGGGGGGAGGGTCCCCCTTTCCCCCTTCCCCTTCTCTGCATTCCAAAGATTCCAAGTTTCTTTGTCTTTCGCTCCCTGAAAAAGAGCCCCTCCCTCCTGCGACTCTGATCTATATCCCACCATGGAGCAATAGCAATAGTACTTAGACTATACTTGTATACCACTTCATAGTGCTTTACAGCCCTCTCTTAAGCAGTTTAGAGAGTCAGCCTCTTGCCCCCAACAATCTGGGTCCTCATTTTACCCACCTTGGAAGGATGGAAGGCTGAGTCAATCTGAGCTGGTGAGAATTCAACTGCCAAATTGCAGGCAGCTGGCAGGCAGCAGAAGTAGCCTGCAGTACTGCACTCTAATGACTGCACCACCATGGCTCATCCTGCTCTGGACACATGAACAGGACTTTGTGAACATCATGCTCTGGACCTTGTGAACATCATGCTGCTTTAATTGTATTCTGAAGACCAGCTATACAGACAGTCCTTGGCTTACAATGTTTCATTTAATGACCGTTTGAAGTGGTAGCCACACTGAAAAAAATAGACTTACAACCATTTTTCATCTCGCCATGGTCACATAATCAAAATTCAAAGGCCTGGCAACTGACTCCCATTTATGATGGTTGCAATGTCCTGGGGTCATGATGCAATTACATTTTGTGAACTTGTGACAAGCAAAATCAGTGGGGAAGCCAGATTCACTTAACAACTGTTGGAAGAATAATATCCTTCTGGGTTCAGTTCCAAGTGTGGAAAAGGACACTGAAAAACATGGAGGCTGTTTGGAAAGATGGTTTAATGGTGGACAGGACCATATGACTTGGAGTGCCAAAGTGAAAAGGACGATCACGTGCTTCAAGGTGTTGGGTGAAGGAAAAGAAGAAAAGGGCTGAGATGTTGAGAGTCCCTTAGTTGTATACCCTCTGTTGGGCCCCACCTTAGTGTTTCCTGTTCCTGTGTAAGATATGTATCCCATTGGCTGTCAGACTTCCAGGGGCGGGGGTCTTAGCTAACTTTGTAGGCTTTGTCTGGACTACATGGCTTCACCTGAGTGTTGGCTGATGCAATCTTCCCAGGCCAGGTGGTGAGATGGCTAGAGGGCTTTGTTATGCAAAATACTCTGTTCCAGGCCTTAATGGCCCACCCATTAACAAAGGTGGGGGTGAGCTTCTGCTTCTGAGGTGAGTTTCTGCTTCTCAATTTCTACTTTTCTTTTTAGGGGAAATATTCTGCCTTTTTAGTATTTCCTAGAATATTTCATTTTCCTAGGAGCGGGGTGGGTTTTAACTTCCAACACAGCCATGTTACTAACTTAACCAATGGGAGTGATCCTCTTCATAATTGTGAGAAAGATTGTAAATTGGAACCAATTCACTCAACCAAAGTCTCAGCAACATATATTTTGGGCTCAATTGAGAGCTACCTACCGTGTTTCCCCGAAAATAAGACCTACCCCGAAAGTAAGACCTAGCACTATTTTCTAAACCTGCCCTAATATAAGACCTAGCCTGAAAATAAGACCTAGTGTAAATCTCCAGTTCCAGGAAGACTTTTCAGGAGCAACTACCAAACACCCCCTACACACTCACACCCACTATTTGGTACCATAAATATATAAGACCTACCCAAAAATAAGACCTAGTGTGTTTTGGGAGCCAAAAATATAAGACAGTGTCTTATTTTCGGGGAAACACGCTATATACCAAGTTTCCCATATGGCTGGCATGCTCTCAACCCGAGGCCAGGCAGGCATCAAGGAACATGTGCGCCCGCTGTTCTAGCAGGGCAGTCTTCGATGCTAATGAAGGGCGTCCACATTCTCATTTTCATCGTTTTTATAATGCTCCTAATCTGCTTTGCTCAGAAGCTCAGATGGTTGGCTGCTGCCTTGTGGCCAAATCTCTCGCTCCCATGGTGCCAAAATCAATCTGACCAGACCTACATTCAATCTGGTACTTTGTCCCCCGTGAATCATCTTCCATTTGTATAATGTATCATTTATTAACAAAATATACTTTAGGTGCCAATCCAACCTCCCAACCATAATAGATTGTGCAGCATTTTGGATCTGATTCCAGAAATTGCTTCAGAGCACTCAGAAGCATGTCTGTAGGTATCTGTAGCCCTTGACTGCAATTCTTTAAGACAGAAACATGCAGTAGCCGTGCAAGGGATCCTTGCTGCTTCTGAACTTGGCTGTTTTCTTGCAGACGTTTCATTAACCCAAACTAGGGAAGATCATCAGTGCTTATTAGGAGCCACGTGATCTTTGCAAAACCAAACCTATGGTGTGAATACAGGTGCCTTCAAATATGCTAAATGGTTTATTAGTGCTCTCTTCTGGGTTGGTTTTGTTTTTTGTTTTTTAAATCTCCAATGTGGATTTTTCTGATTATTCCCCCATCCACTCTTTAACCAAAACTGATCCTGCTTAGCTCTCTCAATCAGCTAGGTGCTGCCACCTAGTGATCCCATGGGGTAAGACGGCCACTCATATCAAATAAACAAGTTTGTGATACCATAAACCCAGCCTAGTATGATATTGATATCCAAACCTGATTGCAGCACAAGCAGCAGTCAGAGAAGAGCAGTTTAAGCAATTTATAACCATGGCTTATTGTAAGCATATTTAACTAAATGGCATATTATCTAGAGGTCGCGTTTGTTACTCTATGAGTGATGAGAACGGGAACAAACCAACCAATAGGCAAACCAAGGGGCATGTGGATTGTCTAAAATCATGCAAAATGTTTGTCCAGATCTTTCCTGGCAAGTAAGAAAAGACACTGGACACTGCTAATTGTTAATAAATTATAAAGGTAATCCTCAACTTGCAACCATTCATTTAGTGACCATTTGAAGTTATGACAACACTGGAAAAAAGTGACTTATGACCATTTATCACACTTACAACCATTGCAGCATCTGCATGATCATGTGATCAAAATTTGGACGCTTGGCAGTGGGAGTGTATTTATAATGGTTGTGTCAGCATTCCAGCAAACCTCCATTCCAATCAGTAACTCCGAGACAAACATATCTCAAAAGTACTTTTATTAGAATAGCACCTGGCACATCTGTGGAATCCCAAATCTAAAAGTTTCTTGGGGCTTCCCACAATTTCCCAAACTACAAATCCATCCCCTTGGTCATCATCACATCACATGGCCCAATCACCATCCATCCAAAAGTAAGATCCTTATTTCATCCTCCGCCACACTCAATGACCTTGAACTAACAGAAGAATTTTACTTTGTCTAACTTAGAGCTACCCAATTGAAATCACCCCCCTCTCACTTTCTCAGGCTATGTGGGAGCATGGAATATGGCTCCCAAAGCTGACAGGTTGCAATGCCTTGGGGGTCATGTGATCACCTTTTCTGACAAGCAAAGTCAATGGAGAAGCCAGATTCACTCAACAAACATGTTACTAATTGCAGTGATTCACTTAACAGCTGTGGTGAGAAAGGTTGTAAAATGGGCCAAGACTCACTTAACAACTGTCTTGCTTATGTAGGAAGTTAAAAATGAAATGTTTTAGGATATACTACCATGTTTCTCCAAAAAGAAGGCCTGGACTTATTTTCTTTTGACCGCCAAAAAACAGCTAGGCCTTCTTTTTGGAGGGTTCTAATTATTATTATTTTTATTAAAAAGTTTGTTTTATTTTTAACAACAAACATAGACAAATACAAACACAAAACAACAAAATAAAACCATCTTTTAATTATACAATGTGTCGGTTGGTCCATAGTTTTTGTGCATATGTATAGTCTTTCCCTCTTGAATTTTAATTTACTTTCCTATTACATTAATCAGCTTTCCATGTCATGTTATATTATTATTACACCATCATTTGATTTTAACTTCAAATCCACATTATCCATTAGAGCATATCTCAGTTCTTGCCAGTTTTAGTTCATATTAAAAAATCATTCTATAATAACAAATTATTACATATAATTACTGTTCTAATTATTAACTCACCTCACGGTGGTGGCACCAACAGTCCCGCCCAGCAGAAGTCCACTACTGTCCCACTTCTTCTGCAGCCGCTTGCCACCACTGGCACGCATCACTCTGGCCTCCATTTTGCCTTCAAATGCCTGCCTGAAGGCATCTCCAGCTGATAACAGAGCTCTGGAGTGTGTGAGGCCTGGTAAGTAGGGCAGCTCCACCTCCCATCCCCACCCTAGCTTATTTTTTATCTGTGTGCCTCGCCCCACCCCCTGCACCCCAGGGTGGACGGGGTCTTAATTAGGGCTAATTTTGTGGGTGGGACTTAATTTGATCACATGTGCTCAAAAATGTGATAGGGCTTCTTTTCAAGGTGGGTCGTCTTTTTGGAGAAACACAGTAAAAAGGCTGAATATTTCCCCTAAAAGAGAAGTAGAAACTCAGAGAGGCAGAAACTTAGCCCCTCTCTTTGTTAATGGGCCATTAAGACCTGGGCCAGGCTATTCTACATAACAAAGGTCTACCTCCTTCAGGCAGAGCCATTTAATTGCCCTTCATTGCACCACCCAGAAAGATTCAACCAAACTTAGCACACAGACAACCTACAAAGCTAGTTATGACCTCTGACAGCAACCAGTCAGGATACTCTTCCTGTGCCCCAGGAAGTTCAAAGCCGGAGAGGGCATAAAACCCAGGCACTCTCAGCATTTTCTTCCCTTTTTTCACCGCTCAGGATTTCCAAGGCATGTGGTCCTGTTCATCAATAAACCTTCTTTCCAAACAGCCTCCATGTTTCCAGTGTCTTTCTCCCCACTTGGAACTGAACCCAGATGGACATTTCTTCCAACACTTAGCAACAGAAATTTTGGGCTCAGCTGTGGTCATAAGCCAGTCTGACTCAACACACCCTCCTCCCCAAATATGTAAAACAGTTTTGATTTATTTATCTATTTTATATTTGTGCTTCCTAACCCAAAGCAAATCCATCAAAAAATTTTTTTCTCTCTCCTGTTCCTTTTTTCCCACCATCCCCGCCACTCCTCCAAGCAAGGTAGACCAAGAACTTGTTAATGGGATGAAAGCAGATAGCATTTTTCGCTTGCCTTCATTTATAAAAGTCATTATTTCTGATCTTCTGCTCCTTGCTTCCCCACCCCACTTCCCTGCCTTGAATCTACCATTAACCACCGAACAAGGGAAGGTTAATAAACAAAGGAACTCTTGGGAAGGGATCTTGGCGTAGGCGGTTTAATTAATCAGATGTAAATTGGGATATTGTCTTCAGGGGGAGGAGCAGCATCTCAGCAGTGGAAAGGCAGCGGGTGGGGAAAGGGAATTGCTTTCATAGGAGGGAATTCTCTTCAGACATTCGGAGTGGAAAAAAGATTCTCAGCCATCCAGTCATGGTTGTCCCAAAGGTGCTTTTTTCAAGAGGTAGCTGGACTTCGTTGTTTCTTTGAAGAAGTTTCGCTTCTCATCCAAGAAGCTTCTTCAGCTCTGACTGGATGGTGAAATTTCCAAGTTTTTTATTTTTTTATTTATTTTTAATTACATTTATATGCCGCCCTTCTCCGAAGACTCAGGGACTTACAATTCTGGGATACAACCCAGTGTGCTCAGCAATAGCCTTCATTCCATTGTATATGCCTGCTTATTACTAAGCTGCATTTTACAAGGTCAGCTAATTGCCCCCAACAATCTTGGGTCCTCAATTTACCTACCCCGAGAGGATGGAAGGCTGAGTCAACCTTGAGCCTGGTGGGATTCGAGCCTACAATAATTGTAGGCAGCTGGATCTTAAGAGCAGGCATTTAACAGCCTGAGCTACCAAGGCTCTTTGTTAAGTGGCCTTAACAACTCTCTAAAAGAATGCAAATGACCAGCTGTCTGCAAGGAATATAAATCCTTCCATTCCCCACCACCCAGACTCGGGAGGCAGAGAATAGATGGGGTTGGTGGGGCCAGTCAGAGGTGGTATTGGCTGGTTCTCCAACATGGTTGTTAAGCAAATCATTTCAGTTGTTAAACAAATCATGTGATTGCTAAGCTATGCTGGCTGGGAAGTTCTGGGAGTTGAAGTCCTCACACCTTAAAGTAGCCAAGGTTGAGAAACCCAGTTTTACAACAAGGAGCAAGCACTGCGCCTAGGGAGTTGAAACCATTATTCCCCAACCACCACCCTCCCCAAAATCTGAGGAGCAAAGGCTGGAAAGGCCATGTCAAGTGTCAACTCAAAAATATTTGCCCAAAATCTGAGGAGCAAAGGCTGGAAAGGCCATGTCAAGTGTCAACTCAAAAATATTTGTCTTTTAGAGTTGTCAGCAGAAAGGGAGTGGGGGGAGTAATGCATACCTTAGATAATTGCTAGGCGCCAAAGCTTGGAGAATATTCATCCAGAGGCTGGGGGAAGACAAGGGTCAAGGGTGAGATGAATTCCTATTGTTTCTTTTTATTTTTCTTATATGTATCCATTTCATGTATTCATAACTATGTTTATACTTATACCTGTTATCTTATAATTGCTTGACAAAATAAATAAAATAAATAAATAAATAAAATGTGTCTCAGTGTCGGCTACACACAAGTCACTCTGACATGTTCACTCCTAATAAATGAATTTTTTTTAAACTCTGAGAGATGGGGCTAGAGACTCATGATTTGAATGGGGGTATATTGTGGAACCTGACATCAAGATTCCTTCGGAGCAGAGTATCAAAGACTGTGATTGGCTTCCTGGCAACCGTTCATTTTTTCCCATAAGCTTTATGTCGACATCAAAGCAGAGAAGAGTCAAAATGAATCAGATGATCAGAGAGAGACTTGTGTCGTTACAACTCACTCCGCCTTTGGGGGTCTGTTTTGAAGGTACACAGTGCCAGTAACAAAACCTGCAATTTCAGTGCAGGAAGACTTTTCAGATTCTGACTACATTACACAGGCACACAGTCCAGTGGTGGTATTCAGCCAGTTTGCACCGGTTCAGGCGAACCAGTAGCAAGAATTTGACGTGGGTCACTGAACCGGCAGTAATTCTGGCTGGCCACACCCCTGACCCGGTTGCCCAGTCGACGCTTGCTCGCTTGCTCTGCCCACCTGATGCTTGCTCACCCCGCCCGGCTGACCTAGCCTGCCCAGTCACTCCTTAAGGCATTTCTTTTTTTCCCCCTCCCAACAATCAGCTGTTCCTATGTTCAGCTGTGCCGGGATTCCTTTGCTTACTTACTGCTTTGCCCAGGAGGCTCTCCTGAGGTCCAGAAAGGCAAAAAAAACAACACCCCTCCCCCCTCCATTTTTTGCCTTCGTGGGCCCCAGGGAGGCCCCAAAACCAGGGGTTGGATTCTACCAGTTCACACCTATTCGCTAGAACTGGTTGTTAACATTCTAAGCAGTTCAGAGAACCGGTTGTTAGAAGAAATTACTGGGCTAATCCTGTAAGGAAGGCAGGAAGGAAACATTCTTGGTGTTGCTTATAGAAACTGCCTCTCCGTTAACTCTTATTACATTCTTGGCAGGACTAGACTTCCTGTCTCAGGAACGTCTCTGGAGTTTTTTTCCCCTTCCTCTGCTGGTACTTTGCTTGTGTGGAGTGACCATTCAAAGTTACAATGGCACTGAAAAAAGGGACTTATGACCATTTTTCACACTTACGACTGTTGCAGCATCCTCATGGCCATGTAATCAAAATTCAGACACTTGGCAACTGATTCATATTTATGACGGTTGGCGTGTCCCAGAGTCATGTGATCACCTTTTGCACCTTCTGACAAGCGAAGTCAGTGGGGAAGCTGGATTCACTTAATAACTGTGTTACTAACTAAACAACTGCAGTGATTCACTTAACAACTGTGGCAGAAAAGGTTGTAAAATGGGCCAAACTTCAATCATTGTCTTACTCAGCAATGAAAATGTTGGGCTCAATGTCTGTCTGTTCTCTCTCCATCTATCATCTCTCTCTATTTATCTCTATCCATCTATCTATCTATCTATCTATCTATCTATCTATCTATACCTATCTATCTATCTATCTATCTATCTAGCAATAGCAATAAGCACTTAGACTTATAAACTGTTTCACAGTGCTTTACAGCCCTAAGTGGTTTACAGAGTCAGCCTATTACCCCCAACAATCTGGGTCCTGATTTTACCCACCTTGGAAGGATGGAAGGCTGAGTCAACCTTGAGCCTGGTGAGATTTGAACTGCCAAATTGCAGGCAGCTGGCAGGCAGCAGAAGTAGCCTACAGTACTACACTCTAACTGCTGCCAGCGTGCTATCTATCTATCTATCTATCTATCTATCTATCTATCTATCATCTATCTACCTCTCTATCTACCTACTACTACCTACTTACCCCACCTATCTATCATCTCCTCCTTCCTCCATCTATCCTATCCATCCCTTCCATTTAACTATCTAACTTCTATCTACCTACCTATCCTCTATCCACCTACCCCACCTACCACCACCCCACTATCTATCTATCACCTACCTATCTATCTATCATCTATCATCTATCTATTTATCTATATCATCTATGTATCAATGTATCTATCCTCTATCTATCTATCCATCCATCCATCCATCCATCCATCCAATCATCCATCCATCCATCCATCCATCCATCCATCCATCCATCCATCTATCTATCTACCCTGTAGCTATGTAATCATTTGGCTACAGGAATTGCTTGACCCAGTTACAGATGTCCTTGCTTAACAACGGCCTCTTTTAGCAAGTGTTCAAGGTTACAAGGATTGAAGGGGAAAAAAACAACTTTGCAACCAACCCTTGCATTTACAGTCATTGCCATGTTTCGTGATCACAGGGTTGCCATTGCTTTGTGACTGGCTTTTAACAAGCAGTATGAACGAGGAAGCCAGTGGTAAAGTCACAAGTTGCTCTCCCATGATGTCTTGCTTAACAACTTCAGTTTTGCTTCGTGAGGGAAGCAGAAGTGAGGTTGTAAATCTGGTGTGGTCAAGTGATTTTTTCCCTCTTAGTGACGACGTCCCTTAGCAATGGAGTTGTCAATCTCAAGGATAGTCGTTCAGTGTGGACTACCTGTACCCACTTTCCCTGGTCTTCAATAATAGCATTGTTGTTTTAGACAGGTGCTTATGCAGCAACAGCCTCAAACTGGATTCTTGACTCATAAACAAGACTTTGGAAATTGCTCCATTAACCCAGGTTTTGATCAAATTACTTCTTCGGGGGTAATTAACCCCAGTTTAAGAACCACTAATCTAGATCAGTGATACTCAACCTCAGCAATTTAACTTTAATCAGTTGTTGTTCCTAGAGTATATGTTTTATGGTGCAAGAGTATATGTTTTACCTTGGCAAGATACTGTCTGTAGGGAAGTGTCATGCCCCTGGTGGAGACTGACTCTGAGGAAGAGGAGGAACAGCCAACAGGGAGTGAAAATGTGGCTCCAGAGGTTGTGGAGGAGGCTGGGGAAGGGCTGGCTGAGCAGTCAGAGGAGGACCCAGGCCCCCCATTCATCCTAGGGCACGCAGGGAGGAGAGGATCAGGGTAAAATGTGGTCTACTCAGGAGGAGAGGGCCATGATCCTCTTCAGGAGTTGCAGGTGTGAGATTTGCATAAGAGTTTGGACCTGCATGCTAACAGACGCTGGAGACAAATTAGTGTTTTATTCCTAAAGAAGGTTTATCTTGGTTGGCGTTCTTCCAACGGACTGTACCTGGTTATCTTCCTGAAGTTGGCAATTATTTATCCTGGTCTCTCGTGGAACTTTATTCAGTGCAGCTTGTTTTTGGTTTTTGGTTTTGGCTCTTTGAATTTGAACTGTGTTTCTTTCCTTTGAAATGTTATTTTGAAAACAGTTTACTCCTACACTGTGAATAATTAAATAGTGAAGCTAAGTTGAAGGCATTAAAGGACTTTTAGTTATGTTTAGGGTTTTGTTATATTTCTGATATACTCTGATATACTCTGGTTCATCACAGGGAGGAACAATAAAGGAAACTACACAGAAGAGTCTCGATATGTCTGTCTCGGATTTTGAACCCGGCAAAAAGCTAGATTCACGCAGCATGATAGAGAGAGCAATGGATATTATGGCACAGTTGGATGTAGGAATTGGGCTCTCTCAGTCTGTGGCATGGGGCCATCTGAGATATGCATGTATCCCAAGAACAGCAACTGGCAAATTCCAGCCATCGGCTGGCAATTCAGAAAAGCACACTGGAAAAAAAAGAGGAGGGATGAGTGCAGGACACAGCATTAAAGAGATTGGCTTCGCTTCTTGCGATTGTCTTCCCACCACTCTTCCAATACATCACATTTCTGCTAGCTAATCGGCACTGCCTGCTGTTCAGTTAAGTGCTTCCTGTTTTGCCGTTAGCTGCTCTGAGACAGTTTATCAGAAAACCTACATATCTGTGGAACAATTGCTTGCATGTTACTTGCCTCTTGGGCTCTCAGTCAGTGGGCTGTATGCTCTGCCAGTCTGGAGCCATTTGATTTGCATTTTCCTTTCATACTTCTTGCAAGCCAGGCCATCACGGGGAGGTAAATTTTCACAGTCCAACTGCAGCTTTGCTCCACTTCCATATTGATCGAATTAAGAACTTAACTATAACAATAAACCATGGTTTATTGAAGAAACAACAGCTAGATTTATATAGTATGCTAACTTGTAAACCCTGGTTTATAGATCACAATGTCTAGATAGGCAAAACATGCTTAAACTCTTGAATAAATTGATTTCATGTGTGGTGGTGCCCAGTGGTGGGATTCAAATTTTTTACTGCTGGGTCTGTGGGAGCGGCTTAGTGGGCGTGGTGTGGCTTGATGGGCGTGGCTTGGTGGATGTGGCAGGGGAAGGATACTATAAAATCCCCATTCCCTCCCTCTCTTGGGGGAAGGTTACTGCAAAATCCCATTCCCTCCCCACCCCACTAACCTGCTTTCCAGCTCCATTCTCCTGTGCAGGGCAACAAGGAGGCAGAGAAGAGATGAGGGCGGGGCCAGTCAGAGGTGGTCTTTGCCGGTTCTTCAAACTACTCCAAATTTCCACTACTGTTTCTCCAGAACCGGTCAGAGCCTGCTGAATACCAGCTCTGGTGTTGCCAGTGTTAGAATGTTTTAACTCTTCCAATGAGTTAAAAAGAGATCATCAGCATGGTGGAGGGACTTAATTACAGTGAAGGATGCACCATGGAACCTCTGAAGAAACAGGCTGGGAACAGATCAACCTGGATAAAAATTCTACCTATGTGGTTCTAAAGGTTGATTCCATCTTGAGGCACACAATCAACTTGTATGCAGAAACATTCAACTTTCACACGAAATGATCATAGTTGGGACAAACAAATATAGCATAAAAGATCATATTTTCACTGCCCACAGGGAACCCCTAGCTACATTTTTATTAATTTTTAAAAGACCATTCTTCTGATTGAAAGCAATTTCACAGTCAGATCCAACAAATTCACCAGTAAGATTAGGGGGAAAAAAAGCAAATTAAAGCACAGGACATCAGAACTGGTGAATTCTGATGGATGAGAGGAATAATACTTAGAAGTCCAGGTACCAAAAGCTGAGGCAAATAGATGGACTTGAGCCCACTCATTTCAGCCCTTTTTTATAAACAGGAGTCACATGTTTGGGATACCTGGACCAGAGGTGGTATTCATCAAGTTCTGACCAGTTCTGGAGAACCGGTAGCTGAAATTTTGAGTAGTTCAGAGAACCGGACAATACCACCTCTGACTGGCCTCGCCCCATCTATTCTCTGCCTCCCTTTGAGTCCTAGCTGATTGGCTGGGTCTTCTTTGGTTGCCCTGCACAGGAGAATGGAGCTGGAAAGCAGGTTAGTGGGATGGGGAGGGCATGGGATTTTGCAGTAACCTTCCCCCAGGAGAGGGGAGGGAATGGGGATTTTACAGTATCCTTCCACTGCCACACCCACCAAGCCACGCCCACAGAACCGGTAGTAAAAAAAATTTGAATCCCATCACTGACCTGGACCAAGGTCTTTCTTTCCATCTACAGACCAGGGGATTATGGTTCTACATGAGGCCAAGGTGGTCATCAATTATCAACCCTTGATGCACTACAGGCCTTGGTACCTCAGCACAGGTGATTTAACCTGATTCAGTTAGAGGAGAGCCAGCCCAGCTCTTTCCCATGAAGGATATTTTCCATCAACAGCCTAGCTGCAGAGTTTTACATCAGTTGCAGAGAATATTGATATTCTTTGTCATTTTTACCTCAATTATTCTTGGCTGAATGTTGTAACTGGGAAAGGTTGCTCTTGATGCCTCCTACTGATTTAGAACAGATGAGCACTCAGATTATATGATGCTACAATATATTGTTAATAGGTCAGACTGAAACTCTGCTGATAGCCAAATCAGCAGCAAGCAAACACTTAAGTCTGTCTATATGTGTGTGTGCCAAAACAACTAGATAACAGTTTTTTCCCCTTGTGCCATTATTCTGCTGAACATTTAATTCTCTCAGTGCTGTCTAATGTTGGCATATATTAACCCCTGTAGTGTGGCTGCAGTATTATTTATCCTTATTATCTCCTTTATTCCCCCTTTTTCTGATATTGTTCTGTTGCTTTGTATGTAATGAGTGTTTCTGTACCGGAGACAAATTCCTTAGGGGTCTAATCATGCTTGGTCAAATAAAGAATTCCATTCTATTCAATATAAGTGCCTATAGATAAAAATTAGAGATCCATTTATATCTTTACTAAGCGCAACAGAGCCCCTCCTTGCTTTGCCAAACAGCCTCTCCAGAGATGGCTTGGAAAGGGGTGTCAAGGTATTTCTGCAACTGTCAACCCCCCCACTCCTTCCCCATATTTGGGAAGAATGAACTAGCAAGAACGACATGAATATCAGTCCAAAAACTTTAAGGCTAGTCTGACATAGAGATTAGGAACTGTAGAAGCATTTCCTGGCTTCTTTTATTGTCCCAAATGTGTTCAGGGACCTGTTTCCTGGTGATGATTTTTCTCAGCTGCTATATGTTTGTTTGTTTTTCTATTGTGTTGCATTTGGTTTTAATTGATTTTATGATTGCTGTCTGTCACTTGTTTGTGATGGGAGGCCATTGAAATTGAATGAAGGAACTAACTGACAAACTTGTGAGTTAATCAAGGAGAAATCTCTTTGAATGTGTCAACTCTGGGCAGCTCACAAAATCCAACTACAGACTTAAAACTATCAAAAACATAAAAGAAGTATGACATCCTGGAATAAAAACAGCCATGACAACACAAGACAGGGATGCCATTAACACACCAACCTCAGTCCATGGATGAAAGCCAGATCTTAACAGCTTTCCAGAACCCCAGGGAAAGAGGGCTGCATAGATATCTCTCTTGGGATGCTATTCTAGAGGGTGGCAGCTAGAAAAGGCACACTTCTTCAGTCCCACAAGATAGCTTTTAATGGCAGGGACCTAGAGCACACCTGCTCTGTGCCATGAAGGGCTTCAAGAGATAAGGTGTTAACTGATTCATCACCAGCTTTTTCAGCCTCTGCCCAATCTCTCATACTTACGGAGCATCAGCGAACACAACCAAAACAATAATCTTGCTTGTGACTCCCAGGATTGTTGTGTATCTTTGACACCACCTATTCCAACTAGTATCTAAGCTCACAAAGGCCTGGTCCAAGACATGACCTCAAGGGGACTCATAATCAAGAACTTTTTGAGGACGAGATGTTTTTGAGAAGAGATAAATTCTCTGGAGATGTGACACTGTATATTGTATTGGGGTTCCTTTTGTATTATATTAATCTGATGGCCCTGGAGTGTAAGCTGCGAAGAATTGCTTGTGATTGGGCAATGTATGAACCTTAAAAAGTGGAAATGAAAGCAATTGGAATATGCTGGCTTAGGTAGGTGTGAGCAACACTGAATCAAGGAGCTCACTCTTCTACAGATTCTTGAATGTTATGTTTCTTCTTATTCAGATCCACTCTAAGATGTTATTGGACTACAATGTGCATCAACTATAGCTTGGGATGAAGGGAGTTGCTGTCCATTAACATCTGGAAAAAACATCTGGGCTAAAAACAACTTGCAGAGCTTCAAGGTTGATGGGCCAAAAATATTGCCTCAATAAGAGCAACATTTCCACGCCTGAATTTAAAAGTTATTATTTTATATGGCATAGTAAATGTAGCGTAAAATCCACGGAAACATAAAAATGTGTATCAAACTATAAAAAACCAGAGCAATGGATTATCATAAAAACACCCCGGATGAGTGATGAATAAGATTATGAATACAATTAAATTATGTATGAGCAGTTACTGGAGTGACTAAACCTACAGCCAAATATCACCTAGCCATTGGACAGCACTGCTCTCGAGATGATGTTCTTCATGCAATGTAGGATGCAATGTAGACTAGCCTCTTTGGGGTGCACCCTGGGTGTCACAGCCAGAAGTGGTATTCAGCAGGTTCTGACCAGTTCTGGAGAACTCGTAGCAGAGATTTTGAGTAGTTCAGAGAACCGGCAAATACCACCTCTGACTGGCCCCCATCTATTCTCTGCCCATCCCCGAGTCCCAGCTGATCGGCTGGGTCTTCTTTTGTTGCCCTGCACAGGAGAACGGAGCTGGAAAGCAGGTTAGTGGGGTGGGAGGGAATGGGATTTTGCAGTAACCTTCCCCCTGGAGTGGGTGGGAATGGAGATTTTACAGTATCCTTCCCCTGGAATGGGGTGGGAATGGAGATTTTACAGTATCCTTTCCCTGCCACACCCACCAAACCATGCCCACCAAGCCATACTATGCCCACCAAGCCATGCCCACAGAACCAGTAGTAAAAAATTTTCAATCCCACCACTGGTCACAGCTGAATAGTCTACACATTCTGGCTAATGAACTTCACAAGGATTTCCCAGCAAGAAGCAGCAGCATGAATACTGAAAATATAAAAGTGATTTCTCATGAAAACCTAATATAACATGATATAACAGGATAGCTTTTCCAACCAAGAATATGTGTTTTCTTTTTTAAAACCAACCGGTCAAATTTAGTTCTGCAGTATATTTAAAAAAAGTTTTAGGTTCTGAGGTGAAATGGTTAAATTTAGGAGAGAACTTCCAAACAACAGATAAAAGATAGAAATCAAATTATGTCAGAGGAGGAATGAACATGAACAGTGAAATCCATAATGATTTATTTTTAGCGTTAGCCATTGCAAGTTACCTTTCCATTTCTTTACATTAGCACCTGTGCTGATTCTCAGTAGGAAAAGATGCAGGACAGGAAGAGGACAAGACTGTTTATTAGCATCTACTGCTGAGACAAAAAAAAAGATTAGATGCAGATGGTCAGGCTGAGCCTGAAGAAGGGATAAATGCAGCATCAGCCTGGAGTGTCTACGCTACCATAAGAGACCCAAGTCCAGCCCTTGAAATCTGTTGATTCTTATCAATTCAATTTGCCTTGACAGTTAGTAGATCAGATTCTTGTATATAGGTAGCATGGAATAAACTTGTAGTGCTTTTGAGCTCTATCCTTACTCTTGATTTCTTGCCTTTGAAATTAACAGTTGCAGTGGGGCTGCAATCCTGGATTGGGGCTGAAAGGCGAAAGCAGAAGCAGGATGCTTTGTCTGTCCCATATTTGGGTAGACCAGGTTGCCATGATAGACAGGTCTCACTGGAAAAAAACCTTAATCTCTCCCCTGGTATAGCTGACAAAGTGAGGAGAGCCCTTGGCTTAGAGGTTAATACATCTACCTAATATGCAAGTAACCTGGGTTTGAATCCCAGAAGGGTATAGCTAGCTAATGAGAGCTAAATAGCTTGAAACAGATCTATACTAGTCTCCTTTTTTTCTTTGTTGGTAAATATAAATTCAACACAAAAATAGTTTGTTGTGAAAGCGACTGCCTGCAAAAGCTCCTGGATTGGGACTGAAAGATGAAAGTGGAAGTGGTAAGCTCTGTCCCATAATTGGGTAAACTAGGTTGCCCTGATACACCAGAAAAACACTTGCAATGGGAAAGTTGCAAATGTTGAACACGTGACCCCAGTTGTAAATACACATGCTGGTTGCCAAGCACCCAAATTTTGGTCACCTGACCATGAGGATGCTTTGATAGTCATAACTGCAAGGACCGATTATGTCTATGGGGATTCTCAGTCATCCAAGTCACAGCTGTCTCAAAGGAGCTGTCAGGGCTCCAACAAATCCACCCTCATTCAAATCAAAAGTCTCTAGCCGTGTCTCAGAGGAAAGAAACTTGATTTATTAGAAGTGGCCATGTTGGTGTTAGCTGGATGCAGCTGACACTAAATTACATCATACATTTCCCCCAGACCCTAGTCTTCCCCCCACTCTCTGTGTGTGACTTCTCCAATGGGACACATCCATTTCCAAGAGTCATCCATCATGCTCTCCAATAACCTTCTTATGCTCCAACAACTTTGGGCTGCCGGGGTGATTAACTAGGCATTTAAGGAATGCCTTGTTTTCCCCCACTCCCTTTTTCTGGCAGCTAAAAAGACCAAAGGAGTATCTTTTTAGTTGACAGGAGCATTCTGAAAAGGCAACTGGATTAGGTTTTTTTCCTTGAGAAAGAAGATGTTTCGCTTCTCATTCAAGAAGCTTCATCACTGATGAGAAGCAATAACCTTGCTCTAGGAAAACCCATAATCCAGTTGCCTTTTGAAAAAGCACCTTTGATTATAAGTCAATTTTTCAGTGCTGCTGTAACTTTGAACAGTCCCTTAAACCAGGGGTCTCCAACCTTAGCAACTTTAAGACTTGTGGACTTCAACTTGTGGAGTTGAAGTCCACAAGTCTTAAAGTTGCTAAGGTTGGAGACCCCTGCCCTAAACAAATGGCTACAAGTCAAGGACTATCTGAACTTCTATTCCTATTGCACCTTATTGCTACCAGGAGAGCTACCGAGTCCAAGTTGCAGAAATCCTGCGAATCACCAGTGAGCAGTTTGGATTTTTGTGGCTGAGATCCAATAGTCCCAGATCCAAGACATTGGAGAACCCACAAAAGTGCTTCTTTCCTTGAACTAAATCAGTGATTTGAGTCTTCCCCTTTGACTTCTGCTCAACAGTTTTGGGCTCTCTGATCAGCCAGGAATTTTGTCTTAGTCCGTAACACCATTTATACAAGAGGTAATTTGTACTTTGGAAAATTTCAAGCCTTTTTACAAATGAGCTGTTATTGTTGCTGCCGCCACCGCTGTGCTCCCATGGCAACCTCCCATTCTTTTTATTTCAGAAGGCTGCAGAGTAATAATTACTACACCATTTTCATTCATGCTGTGTGTATGCAGAAGATACAGAGGTAGTAGGCATAACTGGGTTTTATCTGGCTCAAAAGTACAGCCATGGTTGAAGAAACCAAAAACAATTCTAGGTCAATTCAATAACAGTGTTTCCCAATCTTGGGAATTTCAACAAGAGTGGACTTCAACTCCCAGGATTCCCAGCCAACCCTCCTAATGAAGAATTGTGTTTCACAATCTTGGCTACTTTAAGATGTGTGGATTTCAACTTCCAGGATTCCCTAGCCAGCTATGCTGCTTTAGCGCTGACATAATTTCTATGGGTTTTCTTGGTTGCTCTTCTAAATTGATCCAAGTTATTATAATGTGCTTTGATCACTGCAGATAATGGCAGACCACCAAGAGTCCTTTGGAAATAGGGGACTACAGAAATCTCATGAACAAATACATTAAATCCCACATTTTCTTCTGACAGGTCAGGGCATATATGAACATTCTCAATTACAGAAGTTTTCATATGCAACAGTTTCATGAGGAGGCCTGGATCTTTACAATATTGTTCACATCCAAGGTCATGCTTAATTATGGTTTGCTGAGGGTCAGTCATTGAACTATAAAGTAATTGTACTGTTAGCTTTCTGCAACCTGATATGTCAGAACAAAATAGCCCATATTGTAGCTTAACAAGATATGAAAGACATGAGTTTATCAAAATTCATCTAACGAAGGCTATTGATGGAAACGTCATTTGGCTATTGATGGGAGATTTCCACAAGATAGGACTGCATGCGATAGAAGTTAAGGAGATTAAATTCTAAAAGGATCCTAACTTGCTTTCTTGCAATCAGTTCAACAATCAGTTCAGAGAACACCAAGGTCTCCATTGTTCAACCCTGAGCTAAAAATATTATCTTCTACTGGATCTAACTTTTTTTGAAGGTGTTAAGTTTGCATGAAGAGACAGACGCAGAGTGCTTCAAGCTCTTGATTTATTAGTGACTACAGCTCAGAACGGACCCACTTTGGCTGGGCTGCGGCTGCTACTTATAGCCAGTAGCCGCAGTTGCCAGCCAATCAGAGTGCAGGGTTTTCCCGCACTTTGTAAACCAATCATTTCTTACATTTTATAAGAACAGTTCAAACTAAACCAATGACTTTAAACCTGCATACATAACAGAAGGTATTCAGGGGTATCTACAAGGAGGGAGTGAAGAAGAGAGCCATAACTGTGCAATTGAAGCTTTGCCCTTCAAAAATAGGGCAGGTCTTCATTTCTCCATGAAAGAAAGTTATTTAGGAGCTTTTTCAGTTTTAAAATTTGAATTGGATGACAATAACAATATTTTCCTTTAACAAGAAGCTCATGATTCAGATGAACACATTTCTTGCTCCAATAGAGATGCTTCTATATGGAACTCTATAGTTTATGGCAGTGGTGGGATTCAAAAATTTTTACTACCAGTTCTGTGGGTCTGGCTTGGTGGGCATGGTGTGGCGTGGCAGGGGACGGATACTGCAAAATCCCCATTCTCTCCCCACCCCACTAACCTGCTTTCCAGCTCCTTTCTCCTGTGCAGGGGAACAAAAGGAGACCCAGCCGATTAGCTGGGACTCAAAGGGAGGCAGAGAATAGATGGGGGAGGGGCCAGTCAGAGGTGGTATTTGCCGGTTCTCCGAACTACTCAAAATTTCAGCTACCGGTTCTCCAGATCTGGTCAGAATCTGCTGAATACCACCTCTGGTTTATGGGTTCAAAAGAAGGGGTATTTTTCCTGCCCCATTTTTATTCAAATTAGCCTTGCAGAGAGATGACCCTAAGATAGGAAACTACAAATTCTGATATAGCTAGGAACTCAACCATTTGAGAGAAGGGGAGATTTAATTTTTTTTTCCATAGACAACAATTTACTTCCCAGACTTTTGAGCAATTTATACGAAAATGGGTAGCCATCACAGCAATAGCCCTAAGCAAAAATCTGCCACACTTCAGAAGGATAAGTGCAGGAACTAGAGAGTTATGATAAATGAAAGACCATAAAAGACCACTTAGTTTTCTGCTCGGTTGGTGCCCACACAAACACACAGAAATTGGAATAGGACAGAAAAGGATGACACAGTCAAAGAATATTAAGGAACCGTTCTAGAAGAACTTGAACATTCCTCAGTGTCCACCTGACCATATCCAACCATCTCTTCCAAACGTGGTTTCTGTACTTTCTGACACCAAGACTGAAATCTATAACAGCCCTGCAAGATGGCATTTCCATTTCCTCAGCCACCCAATGTTGTTTTTGAAGACCAGTAATAAAACCACCCCTCAGAGTTAGAAAAAAACCATTCCTACCTAGGAGAACACCGTCTTGCCACCACTCCTGACTTTTCCTTAGATGGGTAATTTAAGTGTTTTGGTACTACAGAATATTAGAAACCTGCTAAAACTGCTAATCCTTCCAGGCTCAAGTACAATAAGATAAACCAAACTAACCAAAATGGAAGTTCGTAGTGAAGTCCAGGGAGGAAATTGGAGATCTGCTGTTACCAAAGTGCGCTCAGCACGCTTTGGGTTGTGCTCCAAAAATTGTAAGCCGCCCTGATTCTTCGGAGAAGGGTGGCATATAAATGTAATTAAAAAAAAAACCTTCAAGAAAGAAGCCACTGATTGGGATTTGCTAGAAATTATAAGTCATTATTTTCACCTGCTAGAGTCCCTCCCTAACCCAGCTGCTAGCTTTTGTTCCTCTCTTAAGTACTGCAGATCAATTATTCTCAAGGAGCCATTCCTTGCTACATAGCACTTGCTCCCTTACTTCCAATATCTGATGAAGCTTCAGGATAACTCCAGTTCTGAATCATTTAGTTTGGAAAGGTTTTGCTGCCATGATTCTGTGTTTGTTTTGAGATCTGAATATGGTGCACACTCCTATAATTTGTCATCATATTTCCAGGTTTATGTAAACATCCAAATCCATGGAAATCTGAATTAACCAAGCATCTGGGTTTGCACAACACATTTATCCATGGTTGGCTCAGTTAACACAATTTCTAGGTTCAGAAAACACATTGAACCATACACTGGCCACAAATTTGGGTTTGCAGAATATACTAAGGTACAATCTCAGGGAAAAATAACATCAAAATGAAAACCCGTCAAGCCTGGTGTGTTGTGTGAACGCAACCATTATGCTACTAACTAGATCATCACATATTAGCCATGTGTGTTGTATAAACTCAGCATACGAATCAAGGATGGATCATTTGAGTGTCAAGTCTCGGCAGTAGGATACATCTGGCTCACATTCCCTGAAGATGGCAAAGAAATACAAGCAAAGAAGCTTCTTGGTGGTATCTGAACCAATTTAGCTAAACAATTGGGAATCAACAATATGTTCACTGCTGTGAGTTTTGCTAATCAATGTGTGTGGTCTGTATTGCAGCTTGCATTCCAGCATGTATGTTTTTAGGTCTTGAAAGCTCTGTGTATCAGATGTTTTCCATCCAGATCTCTAGAGTTTACAAAGAACACTTATTTTGGTCCTCTAAGAAGTTCTATGAAATCCACACTGGACTGTTTTGCATTGGATAAGAAGTTGTTGGGGTTTTTTGCCATATCAAGTCTTTTGCATTATGCATCTTGATCAATGCTGACTTGTTCTGGAAGTCTTATTCCCAACTCCATCCTTAGCGAGTATGGAAAGAAGGAATAGACAGCTGGTAGCTACCAGTTAGTATGCTAAATGAAAGCCAACATGATTTGGCCATCAAAAGCCACTGGACAAGCATTGTAAAATACAGGTAATTCTCAACTTACAACCACAATTGAGCTCAAAATTTCTGTTGCTAAGTGACATATTTGTTAAGTGGGTTTTGCCCCATTTTATGTCCTTTCTTGCCACAATTATTAAGTGAATCACTGCAGTTATTAAGTTAGTAACATGATTGTTAAATGAATCTGGCTTCCCCCATTGACTTTGCTTGTCAGGTTTCAAAAGGTGATCACATGACCCCAGGACACTGCAACCATCATAAATATAAATCAGTTGCCAATAATCTGAATTTTGATGTGACCATTGGGATGGTGCAATGGTTATAAGTGTGAAAGATGGTCATAAATCACTTTTTCCAGTGGCATTATAACTGTCATGCCCCTGTTGGAATCTGATTCCGAGGGGGAGGCCGAGCAGCTGACAGGGAGTGGGAGTGTGGCTCCGGTGGCTGTGGAAGAAACTGGGGAAGGGCAAAGTCGGCTGGGCAGAGCAGGGGAGAGATAGAGCAAGGCAGAGGGAATTTAGAGGAAGATCCAGGCCCACCCCCTCTTCATCCTAGGGCACGCAGGGAGGAACAGAGAAGGGAGCAACATGAGTTGCGTGGCATATGGGGGAGGAAAGGGCCCTGATTCCCTTCATTAGCTGCAGCTGGAACTCAGTGTATAAAAAGGGAGATTGCGCACAGCAACTTGTTGGAAGCAAATAAATCTTTTATTGTGGAGGCTTATCTGAGTTCCTGGCATCTTCCCAACTGTGTGTTTTGTTAGCCTTTGAAGTCTGCAATTCCTTATGCTACCCTGTCAAGTTAATTGCTGCAACGTAGGTTGTGTGGATTTTTATTTACAGTTTATATGTACTTTGTTTTCGGACTGAATTTCCTCCACTTAAAGATTGTTTTGGGGAAAGTTTTTTCTCCAGCCCAAGGTAACTGGGCATTGGGGGCAAATTTGGAGGTATTAAAGGAACTTTTCTTACTTATGTGACTATGTTGCCTTTGTGCCATGCTCTGGGTCATCACAATAACTTTGACTGGTCACTAAATGAACTACCTGTATTTAAAACAATTGTTGCCTACTTCAAGGCCTGTTCTCAAATTCTACCAAAAAATTGTCTCTTGATACCATAAACTCAAATTTCAGTCACAATATTTATTCATTTGGTCCCTAACTTGGCTTTACCCAACAGCTGTTACAGCCAGAAGGTATGGATTTATTTGTAACAAACAACATCTGGATAATGTGATACTGCATCTCTGAGCCTCTATGGTTTTATGACTGATAGCAGCAGTGAATCATTAATCATTTTAAAAATCTTCTCCCAATGCATTACATTCAAAATGGGCAGAAAACCAATGATTTTGGGCAGAATTCTTTCCCCTCCGGCAGGAAGGATCTCGGTGACTTGATTCATGCATTGCAGAAGCCAAAATGGGGTGTGCTTGTCTGAGGCAGAGAGAGCTGTATGAGTCCAGCCATCATGGTTTGCACACCATAGTTTATGGTTTATCTTGTTCTGCATATCCAGACAATTATGGCTTATTCAGCAAAGGACCACTGAGAAGATGAGGACTATATATCATTTTTCCAGCAAATCTCTCCCCCCTTCCATCTCTCTCATTATGTACACTGAAGATGGTATTTAATTTTGTTGTATGAGGTGCAATGACAATAAACTAAACTAAACTAAACTCTTCCAAGTTTATGGTTAAAAACTTTGTGTAAATGCCAGTAAAAGAGCACTAAATGGGATCTTTTTGTTGAAATAAATTTTAAAAAACCCCAGACATTTCTACTTCAGCTCACAAAAAGTCCTTCTAGGTGTATACATTAACTCTGCAGCAAACAATCACCAGGGAGTGTTGGTGGCTTTTAATAATTGATGATTTTATTAATTCACAGGCAATATTTTGAATAACATTAAATCCCAAAGCTGCATCCAGGATGAAGCAATGAATACAATTATCCCTGAGCAAGCATCAGAAATTAGGGCCTGCAGCTCCACACCTGGGTAGCTCTGATTGGTTGCTTCCACTGTACAGATAGTCCTCAACTTACAACAGTTCATTTAGTGACCGTTCAAAGTTACGACGGCACTGAAACTAGGGACTTACAACCATTTTTCACACTTAATGACTTTGTAGCAATATCCTCATGATCATGTGATCAAAATTCAGGTGCTTGGCAACATGGTTCATACTTATGACTGTTGCAGTGTCCCAGGGTCATTTTCTGATCCAAACCTTGTTCCAAGGAAACAAACACGAAACAGGGGTAACAGCAAAACCTTTTAATGATTCTTTATGAATTCCGTTCCTTCACGGTTAAAAGGCTGTTTCAAATTAATCACCTTTGATAAGAACGAGCCTTGCCAAGGTGGTGCAAGGCTGCCAAGAACACTAGATAAAGTTACTAAGAAGTGTTTCAAACACAAAGAGTCTCCAAACACCAACCAAGATACTCCGAACGTCTGCAAGGCTTGAGTGCACAAACTTCTTTGCTTCCTGCAAAGAACTCTGGTTTCTCAGCTGGCTTTAATCTCTTAAGGGAGAGGCCATTACCTTGCGGCCTTACTCCTGGGTCGCCTGTGCTGCTGCAGCTGCTCTTTCCTTTGAGCAGCCCTGCGTGCACGCGCACTGGGCACAGGCTCCTCAGGGACCTCTTCATCACTGCTGCCAGCCCCCACAATCTCCGAAGGCAGCACTCCACTCCCTGAGGGTCCTGGCCCCATCCCTGCATCACACGCAGGCCCCTCATCTGAGTCCTCACTCTCCGAGACCTCAGCCATCCGCAGCTGCTGCCAGTGAACCACAACAGGTCATGTGATTAACCCAGAAGGACTTTTGTGACCTTTTGACAAGAATAATCAATGGGGAAGCCAGATCCACTTAAGAACTGGGTTACTAACTTTATCAACTGCAGTGATTCACTTAACGAATGTGGCAAGAAAGGTCGTAAAATGGGCCAAAACTCACTTAACAAATGTTTTGCTTAACAACATAAATTTTGGGCTCATTTGTGGTCATAAGTCGAGGACTACCTGTAGCTGTATGAGGTTAATGGAAAGATCCCAGCTTCTGGTGTCCCTGCATTTTCAAGGAGGAGGAGTTAGTGGCACTTGCTGCTAATACGGGTAGTCCTCAACCTGCAGCCACAATTGAGATCAGAATTCCCATTGCTTAGCAAGGGGGTTGCTAAGTGAGTCACATTCCATTTTATGACCTTCTTGGCATGGTTGTTAAGTGAACCATGCAGTCATGAAGTGAATCTTGATTTCCCCATTGAATTTGCTTTTCGAAAGGCCCCTGGGAAGGTCATAATGATAATCACATCAAACCTAGGATGCTATAACTGTGATTAAAAACATGCTGATTGCTAAGCACCCAAATCTTGATCATGTACCCTGGGGATGCTGAAACGGTCCTTTGAGGCTGGTCATAAAACTTTTTTTCCAGTGCTATTGTAACTTCAAATGATTGCTAAATGCATAATTGTAAGTTGAAGACTACCTGTACAGCTAAAACCATTTCTATAGGGCCACAGGCATTTATTTTAAGCAGGAATTGCTTAAGAAAAAAGGCTAAAGAAACAAGCAAGGAAAACTGTATCAGCAGCAGCCACAAAGTCCATGTCATGCCCCTGTTGGAATCTGATTCTGAGTGGGAGGCCGAGCAGCTGACAGGGAGTGGGAGTGTGGCTGCGGAGGCTGTGGAAGAAACTGGGGAAGGGCACAGTCCAGCTGGGCATTCAGAGGAAGACCCAGGGCCACCCCCTCTTCATCCTAGAGCACACAGGGAGGAACAGAGAAGGGAGCAATGTGAGTTACATGGGTTACAGGGGAGAAAAGGGCCCTGATTCCCTTCATTAGCTGCAGCTGGGAAAACAGGATTTAAAAAGGGCATTTGCACACAGCACCTTGCTGGAAGCAAAGCGTGAATTATTTTGGTTTGTCAAGTCTTATCTGGGTTGTGGGTTCCTCCCAACTGTATGTGTTTCATTATCTTTTGAAGTCTGCAATTCCTTATCCTGCCCTGTCTCGTTAATTGCTGCAGCATGGTTGTGTTGGTTTTTATTTATAATTTATATGTACTTTGGGTTCGGACTGAACTTCTTCCCTTTAAAAAAACCGTTCTTGGGAGAATTTTTTCTCCAGCTGATGATAACTGGACATTGGGGGCCAAGTTAGAGGTATTAAAGGGACTTTACCTACTTTTGTGACTTTGTTGATTTTGTGCCACGCCCCAGGTCAGGACAATCCATCTGTGTTTCCTTCTGAACGAAATCAAGGGTTGCGTTAAAATGAATGCAGGGAACAATACCTGAGCCTCTAATCAGGGCAATGCATATGTGTTGCCTCAGTGTTCATGCATCAAAGCTATATCCAGATTGGATGCATATTAGATGAATTAGAAAACAGGTGATAAAGATACTGGTTGGCTAAAGTTTTCAAAATATTTCATAATAAAGATTTATACACTGGTGGTATGTTTGCCTGCAAGGGAGGTAGGTGTCCAATGATCACGATGCTTCGTAACTTCTCGACAAATGGTAAAACAATGAAAATGGTACCACACAGAAGTGTATAAATTTATCTTCCCTTTGAGAACAACAAGGCAGATGACTATGAAAAACATGTGGAAAATTTGCTTGGGTCCTGTAAAGCACTTGGTGCAAACATGTCACTGAAAATTCACTTCTTACACTCATATTTTGAGTATTTCCCTTTGAACTGTGGGGCAGTGAGTGATGAGCATGGGGAGAGATTCCACCAGGATATTACAAGCATGGAGAAAACATGCCAAGGGAAATGGAGTCCGTCCATACTTGCTGATTATTGCTGGAATCTCCCCAGGGATGATCCTACTGCAGTTCACAAGAGAAAAGCCAAAAAAGCAGTTTAGATACTGAATAAAGATGGAACCTTATTCTTTAATCTGATGTTAGAGCTTGTGAGTTTTTCATGCAAAAAGCATGAAAATGTTACATGAAAAACCAATAAATGAATGGAAAGTTATGTTATTGGTATCAATAAAAAGATAAATTTATAATGATTGGTGTGGCACCATTCTCATTGCTATATCACATTTTGCAGAGAAGTTATGGAGCACAATCACACATACCCCTGGAGATTTTGAATTATTTTGATGCAATTTTGACCTGAAGCTGTATCTTGGAAACTGGAGCCAATTAATACTCAGGACTTAATTTTCCTTTATTAGTGACCCAATTCTGGTAAAATTAAGCTAGTTTCATTTCGAGGCTTCCTCCTTGTAGACCAACGTAAGCGATGCTCTGAGGAATATTTGCTGGAATTCTTCTCTGCAGCTTCTGGTTCAGTTTGGCTTACCGTATCATCAAACGTGGTGTTTGGCTTCTCATTCCACATCCAATATTTGCCAGTTTTTGCAAGGTTATCTTGCTGACACAAACACAACCCCAAGCTCCTTTACCCAATTTATTTCCAAATATTCTGTTATTTTTTCGATGAAAGAATGAAAAACAATGTGTTGGGAAAGAATGAAAGAAGACTGATGCTATGTATTTCTAATTCATAGGTCAAAAACCATCGCAGAACATGGAAGATGCATTAAAAACATCCAAAACCACTAATCATCCATACTGTTTTTATTGAATTTATTCTCTTTAGCAGTGAATATCTTGGGAAGCAACTTGACTTTTCAAGCACCATAGAACTGGGAGAGGGGAATGACAGTCCCATTGATCTGCCAGTAACGGAAAAACACACCGATTAACGTTTTCTATCTGCCTCCCTTGCCAACATTAACTGAATTATTACACCTCATCTTTTTGATACTGCCTTCTTTCTCCTCAGTGCAAGGAGGCTGTTAAAGCCAGGAAATGAAGAGACATCCTTGTATGTCCTTGTTGTTAAGGCTTGCGCATGGAAGCACATGTCAAAAGGACCATATTACTCTCGGTTGTTTTAAGGCAGTTGCTGAGGGGGTTTCTTTGATTAGTATGTTCAATCCATTTTTGGTGGTCTGATAATACTCTAACCTCCAGCTTGACTCAGGCCATTTCACAAGAAGTGATTTACAGTGTCTTGTAGCATGACCCTGTCATTATTGAACAGGCCTCAAGCCTGTCCTCATTAGCAATGATGGTTAGAAACTAGAAAATGCTCTAAGTCATTAGATGGAAAATGAGCAAGATGAACAAAAGGGGTCATTTCACACCTACATCTTCCTAAGTCCTATAGTGAAGAATCAGAATAAGAGTTGGAAGGGACCTTGGAGGTCTTCTAGTCCAGCCCCGTTTAAGTAGGAAACCCTATAGGCAAATGGTTGTCCAATCTCTTCTTAAAAACCTCCAGTGTTGGAGTACCCACAACTTCTGGAGGCAAGTCATTGCACTAATTTAATTGTTCTGTCAGGAAATTCCTTCTTGTTTCTAGGTTATTTCTCTCCTTGATTAGTTTCCATCCATTGCTTCTTGTTGTGTTCCTGTCAGGACAATTGAGATCCTCTGGTTTGCAAAGTCCTACAACATTTGTTCCTACCGGTTTCATGTTCTCAGCATTTTCCTGGAGTCTCTCTAGCAGAAACCCATCTCTTTCCCCCTCTCCCATGTTCTAATAGCTATGATCCAGCAACTGCTATTATTTGGGGAAGGGATCTTCACAGCTCTGAAATTTTAAAAAGACTCATATTTTCAACATACAGAATTCTGCACCCTAGGAGACAAGGACACATAAAAGAGGCAGACCAGGGTAACAGGTTTTTTTTTACAAAGCCAAAAACAGCCCAGCAAGGGGAAGAAAAGCTCAGCTAGAAAAGATCTGTGTTTCAAGTCATTGAGTTGCATCTGACTTTACTACCTCTTCCCCCTCGATTGTTAAGTAAATCACCACTTTCATTAAGAGAATTACAAGATTGTTAATCAAATCTAGCCTTTCCCCTTGACTGTGTTTACTGGAAGCTGGATGGGAAGTTGTAAATGGTGATTGTGTGAACCTGGGATGGTGCAACCATCATCAATGCATGCTGGTTGCCAAGTGCCTGAATATTGATTGTGACACTGCAACACTCACGAGGGTGAGGACTGCTTGTTACCATTTTTTTAGCACCATTGTAATTTCTAACTGTTGTTAAATGAAATTTTGTAAGTCAAGTACTACTTGTATGCTGCTGAGAGTCATTTTCTTGTGAGACAGGCAGCTATACAAATATAATGAATGAATAAACTAACCTTATCAGAGATAACTTTTCTTTTTCCTCTGGTATATTTTACTTCCACTGGGCCTGTACTTACAAGGAGATCATGGCAAGAATTATGCAAGAATTTCTTTACAAGGTTTTTGAGAGATGCTACGTAGCCGAGAGGAACCATGTCTTGGAAACCAAGCTATAAAATAATGCTTCACTTAAAACTGGATGGGAAATTCAGAAATAAAAGAAGCCATTTTTCCTTTCCGCTGCTTTGAATTGGTGACCTGGCTCCTGCACAGTCTTATTAAAGATGATTTGCTGAAACATGATAGTTTGTTGGGTCTGTACAATAGTTAAGACAAAAATTGTGGCTTTTGCAAATCCATAATAGCTGGTTTTGCATAACAAGCGTTATTAGCCTCAAGCAAAGTGCGTCATGACTGTAAGAGATGCCCAGGCCAGGCTACAATTGTAAGCTCTACAATTTTTCTTTCACTCTGAGGTCTGAAATGCGGGTGAAAGAGCCAAAGTTCCCACCCTTTGAAAATAATTTATTGTTCAGCCTTTGCTTAAATTATTATACAGGATTTTGAAAGGGTTGCAGGAAGAAAACACTTCATTTTTTAAAAAGTCAGCTCAGCAATCCTTTAGAGATAAAAAGACTTTAAGTGGGATAAAAATTTGGGGACACATAATGAACAGCAAAAGTAAAAAGTGACAGGAGCATTCTTTTGATAAATTTAGAGTTTATACCCGAAATGACATTATCAATCCATTATAAGCCAAGTTTATTTTCATCCAACATCTTTTCCTCCTACTTTTCCCAATAATAAGCATCTCAGAAAATTAGACTTGATGAACCAATTTGAAGAGATTCTCCTCATTTTATTTAAATCAGAGTACTTACCTGCAGATGAAAGAGTAGCTAAATCTAGGTTTCTACTATCTAAAGAGACTCTGTTTAGTTTTAACTCTATACATAAATGGCATGGATCAGTTTTTACTCCAATTTGAAATTCTGATGGGAGCAACAGGACACAAAACTGCATTGCACTTTGATCCCCATCAAGAAGGGGGAAACCTGAAACCTCAGGATCACATATGGCTCCAAATCCCATTTTAGGTCACACACAGATCAGATGATTTTAAATCAAGGAATGTCCTGAATTGCTTGTGTTAGCCAAAACATTGACTTAATATTAAGAGGTGCCAAACTTAAAACTTTGAATCCACCCCAGAAAATAGCAATAGCCCTTAGGCATATATACTGCTTCATAGTGCTTTACAGCCCTCTCTAAGTGGTTTACAGAGTCAGCATATTGCTCCAAACAATCTGGGTCCTCATTTTACTGACTTCAGAAGAATGGAAGGCTGGGTCAACCTTGAGTCGATCAGGATCGAACTCCTGGCAGTGGGCAGAGTCAGCTTGGAATGCTTCATTCTAAGCACTGCACCATCATGGCTCCTTGCCTATGGGTGTTATCTGGATCCACTTTGCATGATCACTCTGCCCACTGCACCCTCCCCAAAGATTTTAAGTGTAGTTCTCTGTGATCTAAGATGACATCACTTGAGCACATGTTGGCTTGGGAATTCTGGAGTCTTAAAGTTGTCAAGGTTGGGGAATACTATGCTAGAAGTATTTTTAATCTATCTGATCAATCACAAGAAACTGGGCCACTTAAACAAACAAACCTCCCCAAAAAAAGACTTATCTGCAAGAAAATGTTTATTTTTATATTTTTTTTGTAAACCCCACAGAAAAAAAGGAATGCAGCCAAGACCAAGTATTTCAACAGAAAGAGTGCCCAAAAGGACAGCCAAGAAAAATAAAACAATAAAAAATAAAAATAAAAAAATGGGGGAACCTCAACACAAAAAAGTCAATGACAAGAGTTCATGTTTTGCACAAAGATGAAAACCAATGACATTTCTGAGTAACACTTGCATGGTGACAATTACACAAGATGATTCCAAAAAGCAAAATGACAGCAACATGCACACCTGGCTAAAGCTAGGATTTTTTTTAATCTGAAAAAGAATCTGATTTAAAATGATGGACCATTAATACTCATATTTTATTGACTTGCTTGTCCTACTTAATTTGTTTTTAAACAAGGCATACCTGCCAATTATGAAACTTTAAAAAGTGTTTTAAAGAACTTTGTCCTTCCAGAGTCCACTGCATGTTTGCAAAGTCATAATGAATTTGTTTCTCTTTTTAATAATTTTGCTAGTTACTAATACAATTTTGAATCCCTGCCCCACTGCCCCTCCCACCCATACTCAAACCTTAAACACTTCAAAAGTCGCCAGTGCAACACACTTTCCTACCAATGCACAATATACATTTAAACTGAAATCTTTGTGCAATTTTGAGTTTCTTTTTTTAAAAATTCTTAAAAAAACAAACAAATCTCCTTGGCACAATAGCTGAGATTTTATCCCAGCCTCTTTGAAATGAAACTGTGAAACTCAGGATGATAGAAAGCGTAATTGAAATTTGACTTTTTTAAAACAAAAACAAAAACAAAGCAAACCAAAACACCCAAGCTGCCCTTTTTATGAACCAGTCGGACAGTCTCTGGAATACCCTATGTTGCATCACTCTGCTTTTACTACAATACTCCCTCTGTTACAATTCAGCTACAGCATATCCTCATCATCGGAAACACTGTTGGATTTGGTACCCAAAAATGAACAAAAAAGAGATGTAACCACAGATGACATCCAAATCATATTGGTGACCTGCAGTAGACTCTGTAAAATGAGCTTTATTTTTTTTAGCCTACGTGGGAACAAAACGGGAGTGGAGGAAGAGAGATAATTCTTAAATTATCAAATTTCCTCTTGGCATATCTTAGTTTCTCAAGGTCCTGCCAACATTAGCATCTTTCAAGCCATTAACCATCCTGATGGGAACCTTCACACCATTACCAAGAACATGTTATCATCATGTGTTTACTGCCTTCCTTCAAGAAAATGATGCCCTCTTATTACACATTTGGTCCTTAGTGGAGTAAGCAAGTTGATCTCTGGGACATGCTTCCTTCCATTCAGCCCCATCTCACCATCCTCTATCAATGCTTTATTTGGTAACAAACCCTTTCACCATAAAAAAACAAAAAACAGACTAAAGAATTTCCAGCATTATTCCTTGCCATTTTTAATTTGCCGTTTTGGCTTCATTATATTTAAAAGAAATGGGAAGAGAAAGGAGGGTTTAAAATCAAGCAGAGCTGCTATGTTTTTGTTTTTTGTTTTGGTAGTTTCAAGGGGAAACTTTGCAGCCATTCATGTATGCATGGGTGTCTGTGTGAATTCACTTTAACTAAGAAAGAGAAGCAGAATTTGCTGTATGAAAACCAAGAGCTGTGGGTTCTTTTCCCCTTAATCCATTGGCCAAGAAAAAAAATTGTAAAGTTTTGTGAGTTTTTCTAAAAATTTACAAGAAAAAACTGATGGGCAGTTTGAGTCAAACCTTGGTGTTGGGGCCCCCCACTTCCCTTTATTTTTATTTTTAAACAAGAAATCAGTACAGTCTCACACTATACAAATTTCATCTTGACTGCAAGAGATTTTTCTGTGTGATGCCTTCGGTGTGACAGGTGGAAAGTTGGTGCTTACTTCTTCAGGGGTTGATAAACTGAGGCATTAGGATCAAGTCCAGAAGGGCTGGTCTCCACAAATTTGGAAGAATAGTGTGGAGAAACTGGGCTCAGCGTGCTGGTGGCTGCAGTGTATGTTATGCTGGGCATGACTGCCATCACTTCCGCTATCTTCTGTTTTAGGTCCTTGATTTCCTGATCTTTCTGAATTATTTGCCCTGCAAAAAGGAAAGAAACGAAAGAATCGCTCATTTAAAAATACAGACAGACACTCACTTTAAGACATAGGAGAGGAGTAAGCAGAGCTGGAGACAGAGTTAAACACACCATCAGCTTAGAGTCCTTATGTTGCCACAAATGACCCAAGTCTACTTCTCCTTGAATTCCATCCACCCTTATCTAGTGCTAATTTAGTGCTGACCGTTAGCTGACTGGATTCTTGTGCATAGGCTTGAAATAATAAATCTTCTGTACTGCAACTTAATGTAGGGTCTCAATCCTTTGTGCGTGACAGGAAGGGCTTTTCAGCGGTGTCTATACAGTATAGCCCAAAAGGTCAAGACCAGGTTACAATAGTGTAACTGAAGCTATATAGGCACACACAACACACCAACAACAGGTGGAGTTGCAACTGTAGCTCCACCTGCACACGAAGCACACCAACAAGAATGGAGATTCAACTGCACTGTCATCTCTTGGCTTTTTCTTTTAATCACATCTTGTAGAAACCCTGGACCAATATATGGTTTTAAAAAAGTATTATGATAAAAGGCATGTTAAGGGAGGATGGTGTTACAGCATATCAAAGAAAAATAAATATCCAAGTTCAGGGATCTATACTGGTATCACTCAAGAAAGACAATTCTTTCGTTAGCTTTGTGCACCCTCTGCTGGATCAAATGGCAGTTCACAGCACCCGACAAAGCTCCAAGCTAAAACTGGCAAGGGGAGACTGATTTTGCAATCAAAGGGCTCTTCTCTCCTCAGCAATATTTTCTAGGGAGACAGAGAGAGAGGGACACAGAAAGATTTGCTTCTGCTATCCTGGGAGACCAGTGTCATGCCCCTGGTGGAGACTGACTCTGAGGAAGAGGAGGAACAGCCAACAGGAAGTGGCAGTATGGCTCCAGAGGTGGTGGTGGAGGCTGGGGAAGGGCAGAGGCCGGCTGAGCAATTGGAGGAGGATCCAGGCCCATCTCCTATCCATCCCAGGTCACACAGGGAGGAGAGGATCAGAGAAAAGCGTGGTCTGCTCGGGAGGAGAGGGCCATGATCCTCCTCAGGGCTTACAGGTGGGAGCTATGTATAGAAGTGTGCAACTGCACAGTCAGAATTGCTGGACTCAAAGTTTGTGTTTCCCTTGAAGGAGGTTTACCTTTGTTGGAGTTTATCCCAAGGACTTTCCCTGGTTATCTACTTGGAACATATAATTATTTATCTTGGTTTGCTTTGGAACTCTCGCCGAGACAGTTTGTTCTTGTTTTCCTTTCACCTTATTATTTACTTTTGGGACTTTAAACTGTGATTAATAAAACAGTTAAGTTGAAGGCATTGCCGGACTTTAATTCATGTTTTGGGTTTTGGGTTATTTTGAGACACTACGGGTCATCACAACCAGTGTGCCTTTTGTTTCAATGCGGCACTAAGAATCATTTTCTTAAGGTTTGAAAACACAATAATAGTCACAGAGTTAGAGATACAATTCATCTATTTAAGAACAATTTAGCAAGGTATTTTTCTCTTTTCTCAGCATTCCATTGTGCTCAGAACATGAGGAATTCCAGCTGTGCCTGTGCTCTTAATTTCTTAACACTGCATTTTTTGCAATGTCCACACTTTGAATTGCATTTGCAGATCTAATAAAGTTTAATGAACTGTTTTCTAGCACTGCTTGCTGTTATCGTTGGAAAGCCAAAATAACCCTCAACAACAAACAAACTCGGCATCTTCCTTTTTCTGACCCATGTTTGCACTCTCTTCCCCATCTCACCCCATCATTTTTTACTGAGCTTCTTCAAATAGGCAGGACTGAAATCAGAATAACAGAGTTGGAAGGGACCTTGGAGGTCTTCTAGCCCAACCTCTGCTCAGGCAGGAAGCCCTATACCATTTCAGATAAATGGTTGGCTAATCTCCTCTTAAAAACTTCCAGTGTTACAGCACTCACAACTTCAAAACTGATTTGTCTCACTGTCAGGGAATTTATCCTCAGTTCTAAGTTGCTTCTCCCCTTCATTGGTTTCCATCCATTGCTTCTTGTCCTGCCTCCTGGTGCTTGGAGAATAGGTAGACCGCCTTCTCTTGAAAACCCTGACCCTCTTTTCCTGTTTTTAGGGCCTGTACTTTGATTTAAACAAAACAATACCAGAAAACCTCCACTTTCTCCACTTAACTGCTTCAACGTAAGAGAGAAAAAACTGCTATACAATTATTACTTTGCAATTGAGTTTTGGCTATATAGTGTTGGAGACTATGAAGGGCTACAGAAATGGATTAGGAGGCAGCTGTCTTTGGTTATACTGTTGCTTTTCATTTATAACAAGGATTGCTTAATTTGATTAGGATTATCTGGCCATCTCATTTCCCTTCAGAAAAAGAACTGACATTGCTGGAGAAACAAAAAAAAGTGGTTTTGACTTTGGGAAATTCTGAGTAGGCAAGTCTATTGTTTTAGAAAGGACTAACGTACTACCGTGTTTCCCCGAAAATAAGACCTACCCCAAAAGTAAGACCTAGCACTATTTTCTAAACCTGCCCTAATATAAGACCTACCCCGAAAATAAGACCTAGTGTAAATCTCCAGTTCCAGGAAGACTTTTCAGGGAGCAACCGTGCACCATGAAACACCCCCTACACACTCACACCCACTATTTGGCACCATAAATATATAAGACCTACCCCGAAAATAAGACCTAGTGTGTTTTTGGGAGCCAAAAAAAATATAAGACAGTGTCTTATTTTCGGGGAAACACGGTAGGTACGTAAAAGTAAAAAGTTGAGGTTGTATCATTATTTATATTCTACTGCATTAAAAAAAGTTGGAAGTTAATACTTTTTTCTTCCCCACCCCACCCCATCCTTTTTTTCCTGTTTATTCCCTTTCCCATTTCCCTACTGTCTTTCTTTTCATTTGTTTTTCATAGTATGAAAATGTAGCAATTCTTTTAAAAGTAAAAGAACCAATTTCTGAACCAACTGTCCATACTCTACCCAGTTTTAACTGAAGTTCTTACGATTATGGGGGACTTTTATAATGGAAGCTAATTAGCCAGTGAATTATTGTCAGTTTCACCTAAACTCTCTACATCAGCACTGGACAGCTATTGAGGCTTGTGAACAGAAAAATGCCACATGATGAGAGAGTTCCCCTTGAGCCAAACTCTCAGAAAAAGGTTAAACAGATTAAAAAATACTTTTAAGCAGATGGGAGATAAATGGTCAGGTCAGAAAAGATTGCTCTGAGTGTTCATTTCAAAGTTACTTTCAGCAACCAAGAGCCAAAGGGCCATAAGTACAAGGCACCTTTTTCCTTGGCAGTTTTTCCGAATGAAAACTTTCCAGAAATGGGTTTGAAAACACAAGGAAATGCCATCACAGATCACACGGGGATATTCAAAGCTGTGAAGCTTCCACAAGGATTACAGCAGGGGTGGGATGCAAATATTTTTACTACCGGTTCTGTGGGCGTGGCAAGGTGGGCGTGGCCATGTGACTGGGTGGGCATGGCTCCTTCTTTTTTTGGATTAGAGGCAGTCCTCGTTTAGAGGCTAACTTGTTTAGCAACCATACACACAATTATGATGGTGATGAAAATTATTGCATTTATGACCTTCGCACAAAAAGCAAAAGAAAGCTAAAGGAAGATCGTAAGCACATTCATGGTTTCCCTTTGCAATTGCTTCACTTAACGGCTGACTTGCCAGTCCCAATTGTGGTCACTAAATGAGGACTACCTGAACTTTGGGTTCTTACAATGCATCAAAGGCACCCCGAGATTTACTACCGGTCAAGCCCAGGGGGCCCACTTACCTTGAGCTATTTCCAGCTGTCTTTTGGCGTCTCCTAACGCAGAAAAGAGGTCCAATTTGATCCTTGTCTCTGCGCTCAGGCTGTTCTCTAAGTGCTGCGTCTTATCCTGCATGGCTGAAAGGGCCGACATTAATACCTCTGTGTCCTTTTCATTCTCTTTGTATTTCCGCCATTCCTTTCAAAGGAATTAAAGCAGGATTGTTACAAGCGCAGCCACTATTGTGAGACACAAGGGGGAGTAAAAACAAGGGGGTGGGGAAGGGGGCAGAAACTGGGGCAAACACGTGGCTCTCGGCGCTTGGGAATACCTTCTGACCTGCATGTTATTCATTATAATCGGCTAAATCCTGAAAAGGTTAACAGACTGCAGACTAGATTAGAAGGGCTACAGACTACATTAGAAAGGTAAACAAAAATTTGTCGTGATGTTTATTTGTACAATTTTGTATTTTTTACTTTTCTATTTGTATATTTTAATCTTTTGTATTTAATAAAGTTTTTTTGAAAACTAAAAAAAAAAAAGTAAACAAAATCCTGGAAAACCACCTTTCTATCATTGCCAAAAACTTCTGTGTAGTCACCAAGAGTCCAGCTGTACGAACATTTAAGCCATGTTTGAACACCAAAGTAGTTCATGTGGATTGGAAATGGAAATGTTTAGCTGTCGCTAGACAACTTGTTGGGTCCTCCTTTCAGATATATTTCATTACCCAAACCCACTACTGCCTTCCTGCCATCCGCGGCAGTCATGGAATCCCCACTGACTTTCTCCTGCTAGCTTCCCCAATGATTTTGGGGAAGCTGTCAGGAAATGTTGTAAGTGAGGATCATGTCACTGCTGCAGCCTGGCAGCAACGCTGAACAACAACAACGTGGCAATGGCAAAAGGGCAAGAGCGTTCCAAAACGTCATTCCCATGGGAGTAAATGGATTCCCAGTATTCTGTACATTTGAGGTACCCTGGATGAAATAGTTTTGCCTCATGATGCACCATTTCGCCCAGTTAAAGGTTACAGGCAGTCCTCGACTTACAACAGTTCATTTAGTGACCATTCAAAGTTACAACAGCACTGAAAAAAGTGACTTATGGCCATTTTCACATGACCGTTGCAGCATCCCCATGGTCACGTGATTTACATTCTGATGCTTGACAACTGACTCACATTTATGATGGTTGCAATGTCCTGGGGTCATGCAATCAACTTTTGCAACCTTCTGACAAGCAAAGCCAATGAGGAAGCCAATTCACTTGACAACCATGTTACTAATTTAACAAGTGCATGATTCACTTAACAAATGTGACAAGAAAAATGGGGCAAAACTCAGTTAACACATTTCTTACTTAGCAACATAAATTTTGGGCTCTGTTGTGGTCGTAGTTGAGGACTACCTGTATAGTAACAAATAATAACAACAAATAATTCCCTCAACACTGTCAAACTATTTACTAAGTCTGCATTACTATTACTCCTGCCATCCTTCCTTTCACCCATCTACTCCCACTTATGACTGTATGACTGTAACCTTATGATTTATATTGACTGTTTCCTAGTATGATTTGATTGCTTATTGTACCCTATGACTATTATTAAGTGTTGTACCTTGTGATTCTTAACTCTTGATGAATGTATCTTTTCTTTTATGTACACTGAGAGCATTTGCACCAAAGACAAATTCCTTGTGTGTCCAACCACACTTGGCCAATAAATAAAGAATTATAGTCTATTCTAGTGACATAAGCGTCTTAGTAGTATGTACATATTATTTCTTTGCCAAGAGCTTTGAAAAGATTGTGATATATTCCTCTAGGTACCACTGAATGTTGAGTGCAACATTCTGAATGTTGAGTGCAATGTTGAAACACCACATGTTGGCTTGGGGAGGGGAGAAATATTATCAAATGAGGCATATAGGATAATAATTATCCTATAGTGGACAAGGCACACATTGATTTGTGTTTCTCAGGCTCCAAGTTAAAGTAAAAGCATAAATGTCCTGCTCATTCACACGCCATTCTTGTCATTTGCAGTGGATATCTAGAATGTCTCTGAGAAGCCTACATGGTGGAGATAAGCAGAATGCATATTTTCCCCAAAATATTATTCCAATAAATTCTACAGTTAGCATACAAGCCTGGTTGGTAACCCTATTCTCCAGAAATGTCTTTAGTCTCATTTCAAAATAATTCGTGACAATAGCTATAATGACTTCCTTCCTATATTGTATTATTTAATAGTGTTTTAGATAACTAACTTATTGTTTTTTTTAGTTGTGAGCCGCCCCGAGTCCTTTTGGAGAGGGGGCGGCATACAAGTCAAATAAAACTAACTAACTAACTATATTGACCCTTGGTTTGCTTAGCTAATTTCACTAGTTCAACTATAGGTCATACAGAGAACTTTCAAAAAGTGAAGATATTTCATTGGAAATTCATAGGATGTTAAATTCTCAACAAAAAACAAAGGTTATTCAAAACAGTTGTAGATTCTCCCCACCCCTGTTCTATTTAAATTGAAGGCTCTAAACAAAGTGTTTTTTTTTCTTAAATAAGTGGGCAAATAAATGCAACAATTAGTTGTTCAAGTACACTTGATAGTTGCCTTTTCTAGTGTCCTCCAGATCTGCTGGGCAGCTTTCAGTCCCCAATTGCTCTCCCATAGACTGTTTTTACAACAAAGCTATTAGTGCAAGATGCCATAAGGGATCTTGTTTCTCAGACAGCTTGTCACAGATCCTGATGCTGATTTGAGTTGAGGGGGAGTGAATGGCCTAAGGTCACCCAGCCAGCTTCTGTTCCTAAAGGGGACTGAAATTTGGCTCTCCTTCCTCCTTAACTTTTACACCTTGCTTCCTTTGTTTTCACAGCCCTTAGGAAATAAGGTAAATTGCTAACCTTCCCTCCCCATTCTCCCCTGGAAATGCTGCCTCTTCAAAAATGTGAAACTGACATAAAGCTTGTAAACAATGGGTTCCAGACTCTGAAAACGTTTCTAAAAGTTTATTTTTTCTTAAGCACAGTTTACACGTTTTCCCGCAATTACGGTGTCAGTTAGATTATGGCCTTCATCCCTTTTGCACCCACCAAGGTATCTGCTTAGGCAGGATTCATACATTATATAATACGCCAGGATGTAGTAGATTTTGTGAACATAACTTTAGTTTTGGAATATACATCAAGAAAACTTTTTGGACTGGATTAATTTTGAAATTAATTTTGAACTTTAAGGAAATACGTTAGACCTCATTTGAAGATTGTTATTACCCAAACAGTGATGTGTAGGTTAAGAAATGCTTCTCAGTAAGCAAATATTATTGCTGGAAAAGGCATGGAAAAGAAAAAGGCAGCTTTCAGGTTCAGATACTCTTCCCCAAACTGGCACCTTGGAAGTGTGTTAACACTATAGCTTCCATCATTCCCACCATTACCAATCTATGTGTGATGGAATTGTAGCTTCTCAAGCTGATTTAGAGTAAGAAAAGAGTAAAATCCTGGTGTGTCTTTCAAATCTTGCAAACATTTCCATAATTTGAAAGATAACCCTAGAATATTGGCTGAGAGACAGAATCACACAATATTTTGTTACTTTCTCCTTACCTGAACTTTCATTTCTAGATCTCGTATCTGATCTTCTTTCACCTTTATATCAATAGTTAGCTTTTTGCACTCTGTCTCCAGATCTCTGATGCGATTTCGTAATGTCTCAGTGCATTCTCCTCTAGCAAACGAAATAAGGGGAAAGAGAGAAGAGGGCAAGCTTTCAGTCTGCGTTTCTGCTAATTTCATGAATGTATTAAAATAGCAAGATGTGTGGAAAAAAGGATGCAATTGTATGGGCTCTTTTTATAAAACAGCTGAATAGCAGTGCAAAAGAAAACATAATTTGTGAACCATATAATCCTCTGTTAGGTTTGCAGCAGTAGGCTTCCAAAATGTATTTATTTATTATTTATTTTATTTGACTTGTATGCCACCACTCTCCGAAAGGACTCGGGGCAGCTCACAGATAAAAACATAGAACATTAATTTTTAAAAAAGATTAAACCTAACAAGCCAAATCCAACAGTAAAAACCCAATTAAAATCCCACCCTCCCCCACAGGAGGTCAGCCTGTAAGAACAACCAGGTTTTTAGATCATGCCGGAAAGAGGAGAGATCTGGGACCAGCTGGAGCTCAACAGGTAGTTGATTCCATAAGGCAGGAGCCGCTACAGAATAGGCCCTTCCCCGGGGCACCACCAGCTGACATTGTCGTGCGGACGGCACCCCGAGGAGTCCCCGCCTGTGTGCTCGCACAGGGCGATTGGTATTTGATGTCGGCAGGAGACGCTCCCGCAAGTACCCCGAACCCAAGCCATTAAGGACTTTGAATGTTAATACCAACACCTTGAATCTCACCCAGAGGGCAACCGGCAACCAATGCAGCTCGTGCAGGAGGGGCGTAACATGGGAGTACCGGGAAACTCCCATCACAACCCGCGCGGCTGCATTTTGCACCAGCTGGAGCCTCTGGATGGTACGCAAGGGCAGTCCTAAATAGAGAACGTTGCAGTAGTCAAGTCGGGATGTGACAAGTGCATGAGTGACCGTGCGAAATGAGGTTTTGTTTCCTAAAAAAATCAGAAACTGCTCTTTGAACAAGAGGAGAAGGGGAACTTTTACATGTATTTACCTGATATTTGTAATCTTCCCTTCTCAGTTTAATATCTGGGATAGAAAATGCTACAACGAAGACTCTAAATGTGCATATACATTTTTAGCCATATTTAATACTTCACCAGTGGCTGAAAAACTTTGGCATCAGATAAGTTCAGATTAAATCATTTGCATACCCTCTCTGGATTCATCCATCCTGCCACTGATAAGAGAGCAAATTTATAGGCTCTCGTATACTGTAATAAGGCATGTTCTGGTCTGTTAAACTTCAGGCTCTATAAGGGAAGGACTTTGCATGTTTCGATGAGAACAATATGCTTTGAGCACACAAAGGACTAACTTGTCAGGTCATACTAGCTGAGCTTTACAGGTAATCCTCAACCTATGACCAGTCACTTATCAACCGTCTGAAGTTCTGACAAAACTCTCCCAAATCTTATGGCCCAGTTTCAAAGTTCTAATATCACCCTGCCTATTGTCACGTGACTGCATTTTGGACACTTGGCACTGGCATTCATTTATGGGAGGTTGCAGGGTCCCGCAGTCATGTGATTGATTTCTGATTTTTTTTTGCCAGGAACTGGTGTTTACTTCTGGTTTCTGCCAAAAACCAGCCCATAGAGAACAACAGGTTCACTTAATGAGGGGTGCCATATAACTTCCATAATAGTCTTTAAGATAGGTCTGGTGACATGTATGAACATAATTGCCAGGCTCAATTATGATCATAGGTTGAGACCACCTGTACTGTTTCATTCATACAAAGAAGTTTTATTGTCTTGGTAGAACCCCCCCCCCCCAATACATACAGCCTGAAATGCTATAAGCCAGAGTGTTATTTTCTTGGAGTGTCGTTTTTATATTATGGCATAAACATTTGTACACATCATATATCAAATACAAATGAATTGCACAAAACAGCACAAAGCCTTGCTCCTATATCACGTAATTGACTGCTTCCTTTAAAAAAGATAATCAAATTATTGTAAATGGTGAATAAAGGCAAATATGATCAAGGAATTTACAACACAATCAGAAACACAATCATCAATTTTCCAACTGTTTAGGTTTTTTCCTGAACTCATATATAACTGGCTAATTAGATCATGACAGGCATGCCTTAAGCACTCAAAATATTAATCGGAGAAAGAAAGGAGTATTTCTCACCATTACTGTTCTAGCAAATCATTAACTCTTTTTTTTCCACCATTCTTTCCTTCCAAATCTTTGGGTCTAGAACAGGGGTTCCCAATCTTGGCAACTTTAAGACACGTGGACTTCAACTTCCAGAATTCCCCAGCAGTTGAAGTCCATGTGTCTTAAAGTTGCGAAGTTTGAACAACACTGGCCTAGAAGTAAAGAAGCAGCAGGAACCAAGTACCTGGTAGCAGCGGCAAATGCAACAGCCCGAGCAGCTGTTGCTTCCTCCAACTTCTTCCTTTTTTTTTCTTCCATCAACTGCTTTTCTACAAAGGTCCGTGCTTCTTGCTCTGCTTTTAGCTTTTTCTCCAATTGGCTGATGGTCTGCTTATCTTTCTGTTTCATTTGTACAGCATTATGCAGTCTGGAAAAAAAAAAGGATAAAGCCCGTAACGTTGGTGTGCAAAACGGGAAGAAAACCACTCCTCCACCCAACCAGCTTTGAATAGAAAAGAGCTTTATCCCTATGTCTATCTTGAATTACTGACCATTTATAAAGAATCTCAGATAAATTCTTTCAACTGATTGAGGTTTGAACTTCTAGGGTTCTAATGCTGACCTGCATCCCTTTTTCAGAGTTGTTTTTTTAAAGAGAAATTTTACATGATGACATGAATGTGATGCTACTGCTGTGCAAACATTTCCTCAACACATTCAATGCCAAAATTCACAACACATTTTTCAGGAGTAGATTTGGAAGAACTGCCTAACAGTTCAAAGCAAGTCAACAGTGACATCAATGACTTAGAAAGAAAGAGACTATCGGCTGTCCAGCTTCAAGCAGAAGCTGGACAGCCATTTATCAAGCTGTCAGGAAATCTTTGCTTCAGACTTCTGCGCTGCAGAGGGGACAGCATCAACGGCTTAAAAGTCTTTTCTCACTATAATACTGTTAGGATATTATTATCTATTTAATGAACTGAGGAACAAGTGAAAATAACTAGGGACTTAGCCTAAGAGAAGACAATCACACACATGCAGATAGTCTTTGACTTACAACAGCTCATTTAGTGACCATTCAAAGTTACCTCATCACTGAAAAAAGTGACTTATGACCGTTTTACACACTTACAACAAAATCTGGATGTTTGGCAACTGACTCATATTTATGATGGCTAAAGTGTCCTGGGATGACGTGATCCCCTTTTGTGACCTTCTGACAAGCTTAGTCAATGGGGAAGCCAGATTCACTTAACAACCGTGTTACTAACTTTACAGCTGCAGTGATTTACTTAACGGCCGTGGTAAGAAAGGTTGTAAAATGGGGCAAAAATCATTTAACAACTGACTCACTTAGCAACATAAATTTTGGACTCAATTGTAGTTGTAAGTCAAGGACTATCTGAATGTGAATATAACTGATTCAGTATTTATTTACTCACCTATCCTGTAAGTCAGTGTTCCTCAACCTCAGCCATTTTATGAGGTATGGACTTCTATTCCCAGAATTCCCAGCCAGTATGGGGAATTGCTAGCCTGGCTGTGGAATTCTGGGAGTTGAAGTCCATACCTCATAAAATGGCTGAGGTTGAGAAATGCTACTTTAAGTCTTTTATGAGATTTTGAAATATGTGATAAGCCAAGAACATGTTTTAATTGGCCTGAATTATTTGATGGTTCTGTTACCATAACACAGGTATCAAGCTTGCAATGGGCTTGCTGAGGAATATAACCAATTCATTTTTTTGATACAGTATTCCCTTTCAGAGAGCGCTAACACTGGAAATGTTTAAAATTGGGAATGGGGCAGAACCAGGGGGCAGAGTTAAAAGAGGGATTAGACTAGAATCCCTGCATAGCCACAAGCAAACTAAGTCCAACCTCCAAACTAAGTCCAATTCTGTTGAGTCTTATCCAACTCCAAGCAGGTGCTGTTAGTTGAGAAGATTAATGTCAGGAATGAAAGACTAAGTCCACACTGTGAAGATCCAATTAAACGGATTTATTGCTAATCATGCCTATGCACAGGAATCTTCTCAACTAATGATTAGTACCTGCGTGAAGTTATGGTCAATAGAATTCTAGGGGGTTGGGCTTATTTCACCTGTGGCTACATAGGGATTCTAGGCTGATCCCAGTTTTGACTCTGCCCTCAGGCTCTGCCAACTCCTTCTCCTACATGAGGGGAGGGATGTAGATGGATACACTTCCCATTCATTCCAGTCTACTTGCTATAGACCTGTAAAGGAAAATTCAAGGTACAAATAGACCCAACAAAGATGCATACATGCATGTATTCACAAAAAGGAGCAAATGATTATCCAAACGTTCACTGTAGATTCGGGTTAGGTTTGTCTATGCTAAGCAGTTTAGTGTAGCATAGAGGGAATTTCTTGCCTCTCACAAGAGAATCCATATTGTAGCAGAACTAAATCTGGGTGAATGTTTCTGCTACAATATGACCTTTAACTTTCTGTCTGAATTAACTATCATTCTGGGAAAAAGAATCAGGCTCACTTTTTATATTCTCACGGTGTGTTTATTCAGTTCACTGAGTGTCAGTCCCTAATTAATATAGCACTCCTATCTCTGAAAGAACTCTCAAGTATTTAGCTCATAGTCCTTCAATCCCAAAATCTCGGCCAGTAAGACTTTTACAGCTATTAACAATGATAATAAATGTATTTAGAAGTATCTGTTTGATAATATGAGAATATATATAAACAATTGTAATTGAGGACTTTGGAGAAGATGCACAAAAAAATTGGTAACCTACCGACACACTATATGTATGTAACTGGAAAATGGCTTTATATTTTTATGTTTTGTCTAAAAACAAAAAAAAATCTTTAAAAAAAAAACCTTTACAGCTGATGCATTAGCTTCCCACTTGGGACTGTGGGGCAGCCAGCGAAACGCTAAGCGAGAGACAGCTTTAATCTTTCTGACCAAAATGGATGGCACTCAAAACCACTTAATTTTGTCAAGATCCAGATTCTTGAAAATGTTTTAGTTCCTGCACCCTCCCGCCCCCACCCACAGGTACACAGGTAGTCCTCGGCTTATGGCCACAATTAAGCCCAAAATTTCCTTGGCTAACCAAGGACAGTTGTTGTGTGCATCTTGCCCCATTTTGTGATCTTTCTTGCCATAGCTGTTAAGTGAATTACTGCACCTGCTAAGTTAGTAACACAGTTGTTGAATGAATCTAACTTCCCCACCTACTGTGCTTGTCAAAAAGGTGATCATGTGATCCTGGGACACTGCAACCGTCATAAGTCAGTCAGTTGCCAAATGTTTGCATTTTGATCACATGACCATGGGGATGCTGCCAAAGTTGTAATTGTGAAAAATGATCATAAGTCACTTTTTTCAGTGCAATTGTAATTTCGAACGCTAACTAAATGAACTCTTGTGAGTCAAGGACTACCTGTACTAAGTTTCATATAGGATATATTGCAATGGCTCCCATCACAAGTGAAGTAAGTTAAGTACAGTTAGTCCTCGACTTACAACAGTCCATTTAGTGACTGTTCAAAATTACAACACCCTTGAAAAAAGCGTCTTATGACCGTTTTCCCCATCTACAACGGTTGCAGCATCCTCACGGTGACATGATTAAAATTTGGGTCCTTGGCAAGTGTTTCATATTTATGACGGTTACAGTGTCCTGGGGTCATGTGATCAACTTTTGTGACCTTCTGACAAGCAAAGTCAATGGGGGATGCCAGATTCACTAAACAACTGTGTTGCTATCTTAACAGCTGCAGTGATTCACTTAACAACTGTGGCAAGAAAAGCCATAAAATGAGGCAAAATTCAATTAGCAACAGAAATTTTGGGCTCGGTTGTGGTCATAAGTCGAGGACTATCTGTAGCAGATTGTAATTTGAGTGGCAAAACAGAGCATAGCTTCCAATAACTGGTAGTATGGATTCTCAACAGGTTGAACCATAAGATACATCATCTCCAAACTATGTTCTAAAAAGCTGGAGATGGTTCTAAAAACATGATTCAGTTTGCATCATGGTCTGACCACCAAGAGACTGTTCACTTTCTGGTATCCAAGTAGTGCTACGAAGCAGAGACCTTCTGAAGCCAAATTGGAAATGAGTCTCACTAGAAGTGTCACATTAGAACAGACACGTGATTACTGATGATTACGCTGGTGTCTTCCTAGTGACCAGACAGACAGATCTTCTCCAAGATAACCTGGCTTTTTAGATCTCTTGGTGGTATGCCCACTGCTGGTTGATCACAGTGCTGGTTGCTCCTTCTTCTCTTTTCTTCCTTCCATCTTTCTCAGTGCTAGGGACCAAGGGATGGATTTTTGTATGTGTCCAAAATATGGTAATCTGAGTAGGGAAACGGCCTTGAGGGAAATGGCAAGAACTTTTATATAGACAAGAGGAAGAAAAATTCCTTAATTTGGAATGAAAGATTGAAACTCAGGTAGGCTCTTTCCTGATCCATGGGGAGGTAATAGAAGGGGATTAAAGCACAATCAAGCTTGCAAAACTCTTTTATTAAAGACTATATCAACAGACGTCTAGACTTCTTATTGAGTCTGTTACAGACATCTTCTTGTATGTTTGTTCAACTGATATCAGACTGAACATGACAATCAGGCTTGTTAACCTGCTCATATTCTGTATCACAGTTCAAGCATGCACCTGGATAACAGCCTTATTAAAGGAAGATTTATGAGTCTAATTCCTATTATTTGTAACTGGCTGCACTGGAACCACATACGGTGTTTGCTCTGTACCTCCTGACTAGGAATGAAATGCCATTCCTTTTCCATTTCCTATTCTATTGTTCCTCAACAATAAGCAGTATGATTTTTTGATTGAAAGTATGCTATGTCAGTCCCTTTCAATTTGCTGGTGTCAATGTGTGATTGATTCATTTAATATTTCAAAGTGTCGAGCTTTCCTTGTTCTTGTTCCTTGTGATCCTTGTTCCCGCTGTAATTTTGTCTTTTCAGTTTCAATTTTCACTTTCCTGCATGGTAACATCAGCAACTAGACTTCTGGAAGGCTTTAATCAGCTGCATCATAAACACCATTACTGCACCAAAAGATCTTCAGCTCTTCTTCAGTAGCATGGTAAATTCACAGCAAAGATTAATGTACATGACTTTCTCCAACAAAACTGGCTAGAATTTGTCTGGGTACACATTATCTTTAAAGTAGGTTCTCCAGTTTCAGTATTGTCAACACCAACCACCTGTTACAATTGCTCGCAGACTTATTGTTCCAAAAGCATCCCACAATTATTTTCCCAATAGCAACCTATCTGGAAACCTCATTCAGAACATTCTCCACTCTTGGTTGTATGGAAGAGATAAAATGCACTCAAATCATGTTTTTAAAGAGATATTAAGGCAATCAACCAACTACTAGTAATATACATCCCATTATACATGACTCAGGCAGATTTATTTAATTAATAATGATGTTTCTTTTAAATCTAAAATACAATTATCTATATTTTTCTCCTTCCCTCCCATCCTCATACTTGCTCAGAGCAACCCCCTACAAGAAATAAATTGCAGTTTAAGAGGGTTAATTTTAACCTCCCCCTGATTAGACAACATCATGGTCATATTTAGAAATAACAAAGCTTGTTTCATATTAAAAAGCTGTGTATTTAAAACCACTAGAATCTTCCAAATGAGCATAATAGTAGCATATCATTTTTTTCTACCAAAAATTTCAAAGGCAACAATAAAGATACAGAAGAAGAATGAAACAAATCAATATGATTAAACACAATGGAAACACAATTGAAACTGTATTAATAAAAAGAAAACCAAACAAAAAAATTAATAGCCAACAAAGTAACTTAAATCCCAAATGCTTGCTTCAATGAAAAGAACAGCAGCAGGAAAACCAGCCTAGGTAGGGAGTTCCAAGCTTGCAAGTTCATTTCTTACATTCAAACCAATCTTGTCTCTTATGGTGCAAGATCAAGAGAGCTTCTTTTAACAGAAGAGCAGAGTTGGAAGGGGATCTTGGAGGTCTTCTAGTCCAACCCCATGCTCATATCTTTCCGGATAAATGATTGTCTAATCTCTTCTTGAAAACCTCCAGTGATGGAGTACCCACAACTTCTGGCGGCAAGCTGTTTTACTGATTAATTGTTCTAACGGTCAGGAAAGTTCTCCTTAATTCTAGGTTGGATCACTCTTTGATCGTTTTTCATCTGTTATTATTTTTTGTCCTGTCCTCAGCTGTTTTGAAGAATAGGGCGCCCCTTCTTCTCTGTGGCAGCCCTTAAAATATTGAAAGACTTCTTCTACATGTTCCCCCCTTTAAGGATTTTTAATTTCAAATGCAGTCTTTCAAACAGCTATTTAGAGTTTGTTAACTTATACTTCATGCTTTGAACTGAATCTGGAAAGAGATCCATAAATATGGCTGGCTTACAAGATCTAAGCAGATGTATAGACCTGAACTTGGCACTTTCCAAGTGTTGTAACTAGAATATTCAAGAATATTGGAAAAGTCTATATTAAGTGCATTGCTTCCTAACTCTGGTTAACAGGAGATATTGTAGTCCTGTTCAGGCACTTACTAAGACATAGTCATAACCAATCTTGAAAAAAATTAAGCAGTAGACTAGAGAAAACCACAACAATCCCAGAGCTAGACTACACTGGGAATTCTGAAAATAGCTTAGGAGAAAACAACATCAAACACTTCAGTGGCATTGCCAAGAAAAGTATACAGAGGTGCACCCATAATTACCAGGAACTGTACTCAAGGAAGACTTTATGAACTTCAAATATTCTTAAAATTGGGGCACCTCAATTAAACTTGGCACTCCAACAAAATGAAGTCCATTGCTCTCTGACACTTGTGCATTCAACGTAAAAGTCTGCAGGAAAAAAACCTCCATATACACTATGAATGTTGGCTTTCATGAGTCAGCATCCTGACAAGAGAGCAGAACTATCAAGTGGTAGCTGAGAATTCTCTTCATACTCTACATAAATGACCTCTGTGATCATATTAAGAGCAACTGCGTTCTCTTCACTGATGATGTAAAGCTAATCAATACCACTGACAATACTACTACCCTCCCAAAAGACCTCAACTATGTATCAGAATGGTCAATCAAATGGCAACTTCAAATCTCAATAAATAAATGCTTGGTCTTACATACTGGCAAAAAAGATCAGAATATAAAATACAAGCTGAATAGTCAAGACCTTGTTGAGGATCCAAACTCTGTCAAGGACCTTGGAGTACTCATCTCTAATGATCTAAGTGCTAGAGCCCACTGTAACTACATAGCCAAAAAGGCATTAAGAGTTGTTAACATAATCCTATGTAGCTTTTTCTCTGGTAATATCACACTACTAACTAGAGCATACAAAACATTCGCTAGACCTATACTTGAATACAGCTCATCAGCCTGGAACCCGCATTACGTATCTGATATTAATACAGTTGAGAAAGTCCAGAAATATTTCACAAGAACAGTTCTCCACTCCTCTACTCATTGCAGAATACCTTATGCCACCAGACTTGAAACTCTAGACCTAGAAAACTAGAACTATACCGCCTTCGGTCCGATCTAAATATAGTATATAAAATCATACATTGCAATGTCCTACCTGTCATGAATACTTCAGCTTCAACCATAACAATACGAGAGCACACAATAGATACAAACTCAAGGTAAACTGCACCAAACTTGATTGCAGAAAATACGACTTCAGCAACAGAGTGGTCAATGTTTGGAATATTCTACCTGACTCTGTGGTTTCTTCCCCAAACCCCCAAAACTTTAACCTTAGACTGCCTACTATTGACCTCACCCCTTTCCTAAGAGGCCTGTAGGGGGCGTGCATAAGCGCACCAATCGTGCCTACCATCCCTGTCCTATTGTTTCTTTTTATTTTTCTTATACGTATCCATCTCATGTATTCAAAACTATGTTTATACTTATACCTGTCATCTTGTAAGCGATTGACAAATCAAATCAAATCAATCAATCAATCAATCTATCAATAAATAAATAAGGAGAGCTTTGAGGAACAAAAGAGATTTAAATAATTTGGTAGGGAGTTATTATTGGATAGTCATTGTTATCATTAGATTGTGAAAGCAACAAATGATTAAATGTTCTACATATATTTTGAAGCACCATGCATATTAAAAAGATTAAATTTTCTGCAACACATCCATTATTGGCTACAATGGGAGTGTTACTCCAGTTGTGATTACTCCAGAGTAGTCCTATAATTAATAGGGCTGTATCTGAATTGCCAACCTCTAGATGGAGACCATAAGTCTGCTTCAGCTAGTGCAAGGGTCTCCAAAGTGGTATCAATATCAAAATATCAAGTGATTGATATTGTTGTTATTTGTAGTACTATTAGTTAATATTTATTAAATTATTTTCATATAATAAATTCTGCGGGTCAATGAACAGTCTAAAATTTCATGATAAGGTCAGCAAACTGTTTAGGGACCCCTGAACTAGCATAATCTCCTTTATTTCAACCTACAGCAGTATAGATTAACTATATAAACCAACAGGGAACATCCATTGCACAAAACTGTAGCTTTGTGGGCACTAAGAGGACCAAAGTCAGATGCCAAGACTCTTAATATCGGACAGGTCTGTTATGATCACGAGGCAGATATCAACTGCACCTCCCACTGAAAAATTAACAGTTTTCACTCTGTTGGAATGACTGGGGGGTGGATATAAAGATCAAAGATTAAACCTAGAAAAGTATCTTCAATCATATTCTAAATTACCCTATTCATGGCTCTTAAGCCTCTTGTTCATATTGTTAATATAATGGAATGAATTTCATCTAATAATTAGGATAGCAATGGTGAGATGTAAGGTTTAGGAACTATAATTCAGAGTTCTAGAAGCCTCCTCACCACTGTGTAGGGTGCCATAGGAGTCGGTGCTCATTGCCATAGGATGAAGTATTATCAGTATGCTGATGATACCCAATCAAACATCTCTGCCCATGGCATATTAAGTTACGCAATGGTTCCTGAAGGCTGTGAAGTTCCGGATTCCCACTTACAACTAAACCCTGGAAAGACTGAGTGGCTTTGGGTTTGATTCTAGGACAATATCATCTTTAATGCTGGATGGGGTTGCACTTCCCCAAATAGACTCCATGCACAATCTGGGGATAGAGTCTACTAGCCTACTAGGAGGGGCTTTGCTTAACTGCACATTGTGTGCCATTTGTGCCAGTATTTTATCTATCAAATTTTTAAACCACCCATCTCCTTCACAGAGGGACTCTGGGTGGTGTGCAAATGAAATATTAAAAACATTAAAAAAAGGATATAAAATTTAAAAGCTCCTGGACTGAGGAACTGTAATCACAGTCACACGTGCCCTAATCACTTCCTGGTTGGACTACAGTAACAGAGTCTACATGGGGTTGCCCTTTGAAGAGTATCTGAAAACTTCAGCTGGTCCAAACAACTACATGTGTTTCCAGAATAACACAACTGCACCTCTGCTCTGCAAGCTGTAATGGTTAACAACCTGTTTCCTTGCCCAGTTCCAATTGCTAATTTGACCTGATACCTGCATGAAGTGGGGTCAGGTTATTTGAGGGACTGTCTCTCCTTGATTACATCTACCCATCCCACCATATCCATCACAGAGGGCATGCTATGGGTCCCATCTGCTAGGGAAACTCCATTCAGCAGCTCAGGCGAGCCTTTTCTGCTATGCCTTCACTTTATGGAGCATCTTTCTCCTAGGTGAGGGCAGCTTCACTGGCTTTGTCCCTTTTAACTTTTTGGATGACTTTAACTTTCTCCAAAACCTCCTTGCATCGTGAGGCCTGAGAACACCGGTAAAATATTCGGATTGTAATTAACACCTGCTCTTCACTTAATCTTTTCTATTCTGTTTTAGTTTTGTGCCTTTTTATAGTGCAAAAAGTTTTAAATATTAATAACATTAATATTAATTTGTACATTTTGTTTTGAACTTTGTTGTATGCCACTCAGAGCCACTGTGAGATAGGTAACCATATAAATATGACAATATAAATAAAATTATATAAATGGCAATCTAATTAAAACCGAGTTTTAATATACAGAAAGGCCAGTCAATTTCATCTCTTGACTTATGACCACAATTGTGTGGTAATTGGAATTTTGGTTGCTAAGCAATGCAGTCATTAAGCAAATTATTAAGTAACAATTTCACAATCATTTTGACCATGGGCATTAATCAAATCATGTGTTTGCTAAGTGAATCATGCGATTGTTAAACAAATCTGGCTTCCCTTGGAGCTGAAGAGGTTGCAAATTGCAATCACATGACCACAGGATGCTGCAACTGTAGTAAATGTGAGCCCATTGCCAAGCGCCCACATTTTGTGCTGGTTAGACAGTATATGGTTAGTTTAGGAATGAGAGCTGCCCCCTTAAGGGAATGCTTCATGGGAAATGTAGTTAATGCCATTTGGGAGATGTAGTTTGTGTCACGTGGTCATATCTGTAATCCTGATTGGTCACTGAATGATCTCTGGTTGGGCAGAGGGAGTTTTGGGGCATTCTTACCTGGACCCCAGCATTGTGCTGGAGTTTTCCTTTGCTGTAACACTATGGGATGAAGATAACCATCTTTTCACACCATTGAGGCAACTATTGGGGCAAAGATTGGACATTAGATGAATCTCAACATAACTATAAGTTATACTTTGAGGATGCCTAATAAAATCCAATAAACTAACTTTGCATGGAAGCCTTTGTAGTGTTGAACTGCTTGTCCCGGGCTGTCCCAGAAGCGTGGGGCATGAAAGTCAAAAATGAAAGTGACTTCCGGGTTGAGCCTTCTCGAGAACAGGCGGCGGTTTGTGATTGTCCACGACCGCAGCCTGCTCTTGCGTGGAGAGCCCGATCCTGCAAGGTTCGGGGCTGAAGCTGCCTCGTAGGGGCGCGGAGAAGGGGAAATCTGCCAGCCAGAGTGAGGGGAGCCGCATCTCCCCCCTTTTGGGTCTGGTCTTTTCCCTCCGAAGACGTCAAGAAGAAGGTGGTCAAAATGGCCACCTCGAAGAGAAGGTCTCAACGGGACTAAGATTGGTGCAGGAGGAAGAGAGAAGTCGACAGCAGAGGAACCGGGAGTATCGGATGGTAAGATCAAGGCACCCCGGGATTAAGATAAAGATGAGTTTTTAAAAAAGAGAAACAGAAGCGGGCAGTTCCAAGTGAAGAAAAAATAAGTAAAATATTTTGACAGCTATAAGGGGCTTCGAACCGGGAAAGGAAGAAGCCAGCGTAAGAATTTAAGTTTGGGGCTCGGAAAACTTTGATTATCAAAATAAAAGAAAAGGGTTAAGACTCTGTGCAGAAAGTGCCACTTTGTGGAGAAAAATTGGAAGTTAAAGAAGTAAGAAACTATCTTGTTCCTTTGTGGATTGGAGTTGCTACATTTTAAAGAGACGCAGGACTTATAGAAAGTGAAAGCTTGAATACACAAAGACGGATTGCCGGACTAATTGGCAATATTGATATAGACTCTGGACCTGGGTTAGGATTATAGAAAATTTAAAGAAGAAGAAATAAGGAAAATTAAAATTTTGGTGGTCATCAAAGAATTAAAAATGGAGTTTAAAAGTATGAAAGAACTGTTACAGAAGTGACTGAACTAATTGGCATGTTGCAGAAAATATGGGCATTCAAATGCTGAACAAAGAGAAGAAGCCGTGGAAAGGTGGAGCCACAAGAGAAAACATCTTAAAAGACAATTAACACAAATAAAGGGAAAGGAAGGTGGTTAAAAAAACGGAACCTAAGAAAGTATCTAAAAAGGGAACATTTACGAAATTAAGCATGTTAGAAAGGTTCAGAAGGAAAGGAACAGAAAGGTAAAGAGAGAGAGGGATTCAAACTGGATAGAGAAGGGAGAGCAGGATAATAGGGAGGAGAAGTGAAAGCACAAGCGAAAGCCATTTTAAGAAGACAATTAACACAAAGATTAATACAAATAAAAGGGAAAGGGAGGATGGTTAAAAAAATGAAACTTAAGAAGGTAATTAAAAAGGAACATTTATGAAATTAGGCATGTTAGAAAGGTCCAGAAGGATAGAGTGCAGAAAGGTAAAGAGAGAGAGGGATTCAAACTGGATAGAGAGGGGGATAGGGGACAAAAGAGAGGAGAAGGAACAAGAAACAAGAACAAAAGATAGAGAGACATGGGAATTACATAATAAAAGAAACTTGTTTGCACAGAGACAATGGCTAGCGTATTTAAAAGGGGGTTCTGCATGAAGAAATGGTAATAAGAATATATTGTAATTATAAAAGTGTAAAACAATAGGGGTTACTGACAATTTTACTGGTAAAAGGTCACATTTTTCATTTCTTATCTACAAAAGAAAGCTAAATGATGATTAGATGAATTGAATTGATTGAAATGATTTTAGAAAATGCCTAAAATGAGATTTGTCAATAACCAAGATTAGTTATTTTTATTATTATTTTGGAACTATAAATAAATTTTAGGGGGATATGTGTTGCAGAACCCAACCGATTAGAGATATATTGTAAGGGAGCTTTTTTCCATTTTCTTTTTCTTTTTTTCTATCTTTCGTTTTAAAGGGAATGATTATGATTATGTTACTATATTAACCACTGAGGTGTCACTCTCGAAGTAGTAAAGGGGGCAAGTCTAGGTTTTTTCATTCTTTTTAGTGTTAACATGGGTACGGATTTAGAATTATGGAGAGAATAGGTGATGAAAGGGCAAATCTGACGGACAAAAGAATTCTGTAAATGATTAACAGTATTAACAATGTGAAGATAATTAAAGGATAGATATGGATGAACTTTATCTTTAATATGATGGGCAAATATATTGTTATTTGTAAGATTTATACATGAAGTTTTTAAAATATATATGTATATTTGCAATTAACTTGAAATGAACTGGGGGCTATACAGATTGAGATTAAGATTTGAGATTAGGATTAATTTCTTTGGAATAGAAGTGAAGTTAAATGTTTAAAATGAATATAGATCTACTGTCACATTTGCATGTAAAAGTGATGACTCGGGACCATGCTGTCTACTGAAAAGAGCTGTTTTAAAAAATTGTTAAAAATTGAATAAAATTTGTTTAAAAAAAAAAAAAGAAAGTCAAAAATGAAAGTAACTGTGAGGGTGGTATGGATAGTCGTAACTTCAAAGATGGGTTGTAAGTTACTTTTCTCAGTACTGTTGTAAGTTTGAACCATTGTTAAAGAATGCTCATAAGTTGAAGGCTATCTGCACAAGCTTTTAAAATACAGAGGTCCTGAGGACAGCTAACCATTATTTGTGATTGTACCTCTGGCCTGCCTTCTGCCACTGAGATACACAAATGATCTGAACAACTTCAGCATGTCAATGCATGAATTGACAGGGCTGCATTGATGCTCACAAATCCATAGGACTGTCAACTATAATGGTGAGAAGAGTTTCAATTTCTTCTTTAAAAGTTACATTTCTATAGTTAAACTTTGAGAGTATTTTTGAGAATAGGTTGACAACTTCTGCTGAAATTGTGTGAATTCTCTTCTATCCAAAAGGCCAAAAATAAGGGGCAAGTAAGACTTCTATTTTTATCTTTTCAATGATGGAAATTACTGAAAATGCTTTCTGGAGAAAATTGTTTTGCCCTATTTACCACTTTGTAGGTATCAAATGAAATCTATTTTATATTAGAAAGCCTATGAGATGGAGTTGAATTTTTTTCTTTTGTTTTACTGTTGTGAAATGGTGTTATTCATTGGTTTTTTTGTGTTTTAATGGCTTTGATCTGCTTTCATTATTTGAGCAGAATGTATGCACGTATCCATAACTAAAATAATGCTCACAAAAGATAGCTACACATAATTTTCATAATTAATGTCATTCCATTGTTCATTACCCATCTTACAATAATAATGAAATATGCATAAAGCATATCCTGGATGACAATTAAATGGGGAGAAAATTAAATATGCTGCAGACATATAGTAGTAAGAGTTTAGTCTGGCAAGATTCTGTCTATTGTCTGTAAGCAAATAAAGAAGTGAACTCTGGCTGAATTGCTCTTCGTTGTTCTTGGGCTTAGCCAAATGCCCATCTTCCCAGATTAACCCTTACTACTCTCACTCTAACAGATATACTCTACGGAGTTGCTATTGTGACTCTCTTCTACTGTCTCCAATCCAGCTATGGGCTGTGCTGTCTTGTCTCCCCCACCCTTCTGGAAGGTACTCCCCTCCTTCCTGGGAAACTGCCACTTCACTGTAGAACTAGTCCATCATACTGGTTCCCGCTCTGTGGGCACCATCACTAACACTACCTGTATGTAATATTCCTGCTGTAGTGGATAGGAATATAATCTTAATACTAACTCTACTTTATAAACTTGGAATGCATAGATAAGAGAAAAGCTTTGAACTTTCTGAACTTCAAGTGTTGCTGAAAAGTTAATTTGGTGTTGCTGGAAAGAAACTACCCCTCTGGACTTAAAATCCTGAACCTAAAAGGTGTGTGAGGAATGGTCAAATTTGGTAACCCAGATGCACTGCCAAATCTGCTTACAATTCTTAGTGTCTCATTCTCAAGCACCATGTTATTAAAACATGCTTTCTTCTTTCTTTGTCTCATGTTCTTGGTCATAGAAAGCATAAGCGTAATCTTTTGTAGAGTCTCCCAAGTTAAAAAGCACACACTAGAGTTGAGGATCCATTACTAACTTTGGTATGAAATGTATGTTGACTTTAATTTCTAGTGTCCTTTTCTTTTTTGTTTTGGGGTATGGGAATTGGACAAGATGTTGATGTCTGTTTTGATACCACAGTAGCCAGTCATAGCTAATGCAGATACAGAAGTAAATAGTGACAGCCATGATGTGCAACTGGAACGACTGCACAATCCTGATACACACCACAATTTTTACTATTAGAACAAGAGTAACAAATATATTTGGTGGAAGTTGGTAGTCTTACTTGCAGGAGCAAAGAAGAGTCAACAAACTCTTCCCTGCAAATGGAGAGATTTATTTTGTTAGTCTATAAAACCAGTTACATGGTAGACTTTTGCTAAGGATCATTAATGGGTGAGGTTAAGCATCCTTCTATTAATTCTCTTCTACAAATCTCTCCATTTACCTGTTTGGAAATGTGCCAGATTAATGTAAAAATAAAACAAAAAGAAACAAAAATACTCAGGGAAAGTTGTGCTGATGAAAAAAATATGTTGACCATCTACCAAAGGAAGGAAAAGGTTGCTTAACAGATCTCTAATGAATACAAATTTCACAGTTTGTAATCACCAAAGACAGAATTTAAGATGAACTCATTCACTGTAACAAGGTGTAGTATTTGGTTATGTCTTAGAGTTTAATATGAAGCCAGCCACTCTGATTTGTAAATTCTTTATGATTAAAGGATTGGAGTTGTGTGAATATAAACAATTACAGCTTTCTTAATAAGCCAGCTGCTTGTGAGTCCAGCTGTTATGTCTCATGCCTGCCTGTATAAACTCATATTGAGAGGATATCTAAGGTTAGTCTCAAAAGTGTTTCCCTCATTGGTGACTAAATATTTTGAGTTCTTATTTAGGATATATTAATGACTTGTATTTGTTCACTGAAATGTGTGAATTGCTTCAAAAATCCTGTATCAACATAATATGCTAAAAATAAAAACTCTCTCCATATCTGACTTTCATCCCATATCTGACAAAGGAACTCCCAATCATATAAAAATATAAAGTAGCACTTGGAAACAATTATTCCTTGCCATTTTTGCGATGAAAAAAATTTATGCTTGCCAAAACTGCTTAATTGGATACCTTTTTGGAACACTACTTGCTACTGTTCTTTATTAATTTACTGAAATTCCATAAACGGCAATTAGAACTACTGGTCAATAGAAATAGATTGTCATTTTGTAAAAAAAAAATCATAAAAGTAGTGGCAAAAACTTGATGTGAGCTCCTGATGGACATATTTATGTAGCTCCTGATCTCTTTTCAAGGCTGAGAGTAATCTGGAATTTATTTTCCCTCAGAAAGGAATTAAAATACCTATTTTTATACTGCCATAACTGGTTTAATATGCCAGCATGTTGCTTTAATATATTTTTAAATGTTGCACATTATTGTTTTTTGTAAAGGTCGTATAAAAAACTATCAGCAGTAAATCTCAATAAGAGATTAGAGAGCTGAACTGAAGAGAATCTAATTGAATAAAATAAGGAAAGATAATTGAATTAAAGATTCAACAGAAGAGATTCATTACCTAGTCAGATAATGAAACATGCGTAAGCAAATAACCAGGTTCAGAAAGCATCAATAACTCCACAATAGTAACTTTTTAGTATTTATTACTCACTACCACTCTCTGGATGTTTATTATTATTTCTTATTTTTTTTACTAGTTTCTTCTCTTTCTCAGAAGCCGTGTATGCCTATGCTATATGCCAGGGATGGGCAACTATGGCCCCTTTAGACCCATGAACTTCAATTCCCAGAAATCCCGAGCCAGCATGGAATTCTGTGAGTTGAAGTCCACAGGTCATAAAGGAGCCCTAATTGCCCACTCCTGCTATAAGCCATACCCAGAAGTATTTCTTATATACATTATTGGGGGGGGGGTAGTGATACGTAACAAATTACACAATACAAATGTATTATTCTTTAAAATGCCACAAGACTCAGTTAACTTCTGTGTCACTTCTCTTTGCACAAAGAAAAATCACAAAGGTGTGTAAAATTGTAATAATACATCCAAGGCTTAGATATGGGTCCACACAAAATTAGCAAACCTAAAAAAGTGGTAGTATAAATCACTGCTGACAATAAAATGTTTGAGAATTCATGCTTTATCAAGAAGACCTTCTAGTAGATAAAAGAAGAATGAAGAGACTTGTAAGGTGGGAGGAAAATGGGGAAGAGAACTGAGCTTATCTACTGATAGCTTTGTAATAAAATGAAAAGCTTGGATCTCTGGCTGAGAAAATACAGGTAATCTTTGACTTATAACCACAACTGAGCCCAAAAATTCTGCTGCTAAGTGTGACATTTGTTAAGTGAGTTTTGCTCCATTTTATGACTTTCCTTGTTAAATGAATCACTGCAACTGTTCAGTTAGTAACATGGTTATTAAGTGAATCTGGCTACCTCATTGACTTTGTGTATCAGGTCATGAAAGGTGATCCCATGACCTCAGGACGCTGCAGCCCTCATAAATATGAATCAGTTGCCAAGTGTCTGAATTTTGATCACGTGACCACGGGGATGCTGCAATGGTCAAAAGTGTGAAAAGTAGTCCTACGTCTTTTTATAGTGCTGTTGTAACTTGGGACAGTCACCAAATGAACTATTGTAAGTTGAGGACTACCTGTATATCAACCAGAGAAATTTATTTACCAAAAATTGTACAGCCACTCTTAATGTGAATGGCTGTTAACTTGGGCATTCTCTGAAAAATGGGTGCTTTCCAATTATGCGACAGTTCCAATTGCTAGAATTTATGCCTGCATAGGTTAGTGGAGCCTTACCTGTTAGGCAAAATTCCTGCAAGGTGATCTATTTCTGAAATCTTATTCTGTGGCTCAGTCTTGTGTTCTAAATGTCCACGTTTGTAAATGTAAATGTTTTATTAGAGATAAGTGAAGGACTGTCAATATATTTCATAGACTGAATAAATTTCAAAGATTGAATAAACTGAATAAATGTGCAGGAACCTCCAGCTAGACTGGAAGGAGGTGTTAAGAGGGAGTCGAGTTTAGAGTCCTCGCACTACAGAAAGTGGCAAAGGCCTGACTACGCCCAGAATCCCTGAAGCCGTATCTGACTGTTCCCAGGGAAATGAAGTCAGTCTGGCAAGATTCTTGTAACTAGCAATAAAACTTCAATTTGAGATTCTTCACGAGTGATTATGGTTGCTTCTATTTGACAATAAATCTATTTCTCTGATGCTAAGGATAACATTACTGATCCCAATAATAACACAGCTAGAGGACAGAAGGAGTATGCAGGTCTGACGTAGGAGTTAGTTCCATTGACGTAGTCTTAAGATTTGGTGAAATATGCTACAGTTGGCTTGGATGTCTCACCTGAAGTAGTCGTCAACTTATGGTCAACTTATGACCACAAATGAGTCCAAAATTTCTGTTGCTAAGTGAGTTTTGCCTCATTTTATGACTTTTCTCACCGCATTTGTTAAGTGAATCACTGCAGTTCTTAAATTAGTAACACAGTTGTTAAGTGAATCTGGCTTCCCCATTGATTTTGCTTCTTAGAAGGTCGCAAAAGGGGATCACATGACCCCTGGGATACTGCAACCATCATAAATGTGAGTCAGTGGTCAAATATCCGAATGTAAATCACGTGACCATGGGGATGCTGCAATGGTCATACGTGTGAAAAATGGTCATGAATCACTTTTTTCAGTGCCATTGTAACTTCAAATGGTCACTAAATGAATAGTTGTAATTCAAGGACTATCTGTAATTCATTGTTCAGATTTTCACACCATAAACATCTACAACATGGCCTCCACTTTGATATTTACGTGATTCTGATCTTGACCTCAAGTACCATCTATCTAATGTGTGCATACCCACACAGTCACTCTGAAAGGTTATTGCCCAGATTTTTAATTATAATCTTTTCTTCCATTTCTGATTAGTTAAACTTCTATTCCTAGAATTCCCCAGTCAGTGTTGGAGAAACCAGAAAAATTAAATGGAGAAATCAGCATCATCACATGCAAGACATCAGCGGATTTCAGGAATCCCAGTCGTCGTTGTTTTTTAAAACCATGAATAAACTACTCTAATTACAGTAAGGACCAAGAATGACCAGTGGCCACAGAATGGTGACTAAAAACTGGGCAGAGAGGATATAAAATGGGGAAGAAAAAAATTATCCAAGAAGGAAACAAGACTGTTTAAACGGTACACTAAGAACAATCCACATTAGAGTGGTTCTTTTTTTTTATGACAGATCCCATTTGCTACTGAAAAGCAAAATATTTATTTAAAATCATTTATATTCTTTTCTTCTTCCATGATAAAATGAGACTGGTATATACTAAAAATTTTAAATCATAACAATAAAACTCATCTAAGGATATTTTACTGAAGTTTACCCTTTTAGTCTCATGTCCAGAATGGCTATCAGGTAAAAATAAGCCTAGAATATTAATTTACTCCAGCAACATCAGGATCTCTGGCTCCACACTCTATCTTCCCCATCAAAGAAAAACCAAGCCTAGGCAAATAATTCTGCAATATCTTAGATAATGGTTTTAAAGCAACATATTTACATTTTAGCTGATAACATCAAAATAATAAAATTGTTGTTTGTAACTCAGGCCAAAGCTTTCCAAAGCCAAGACTACAACCTTCAGATTTCCCATGTCGGGCAGGAATTTTGGGACTAATATTCTGAACACATCTGGAAGATATCAAGTTGAGGAACAGGTTTTACATATTCAGTACACAATAGTAGCAAATTAAATGTACATGGGTGGTCAGAGAGGATTCAAATTGAATGCACTTAGGTATTTTGAGAAGAAACCTTAATCTTCTTGGTGGATACCAGGACTGCCGGCTACACTAGAAGTGCCAATAACTATGCTGGAAGAAAGCAATGACAATTTCTACAAAAACAAATTACATGTCCATGAAATCTACAGGGGTTGAACTACTCAAAAGAGATTCTGTGTGCAATCAGTGGTACATAACAGTATATTCACCTCCATCAGTGAAGGGTAAGATGGAAGAATTGAATTTGTGAACATTTATGGAATGTTCACAAATAGATCAGTTCCAAAATCTTGTGGTGAACCTTTTCATCATTTTTCTTCATGCCAAATTGTAAACATGCATTTTTTCTTTACCTCTCTCTAACATAAAAGTTTTACCCAGACTTCAAAAGGTCATCTTATTTAGTAGAAGCCAATTAATTTGCACAGGCTCTCAAAAACCTCTCCTGTATGAGCCTGCACGTCAAGGCCACTATGATTGACAACTGTAATCATCTGCTTATTTATTCTTAGCAATAAAACACCAACTCAAAAAATTCTGCACTAAGTAAACTATAATTAATCATGTGCCAAACTAAAGCCTGTATATTCTATCCTGTTATGCCAATCTGACTACTAGACTGCATGAATACAGGTAGTCCTCAGCTTACAACCAAAATTGAGCCCAAAATTTCTGCCGCTAAGTGAGACAGTTAAGTGAATTTTGTCCTGTTTTATTAACTTTCTTGCCACAGTTATTAAGTGAATCACTGCAGTTGTTAAGTTATTAACATGGTTGTTAAGTAAATCTGGCTTCCCCATTGACTTTGCTTGTTGGCAGGTCACAAAAGGTGATCACATGATCCTGGGACACTCCAACTGTTATAAATATGAGCCAATTGCCAAGCATCTGAATTTTGATCACATGGCCACGGGGATGCTGCAAAAATAATGTGTGAAAAACGATCATAAGTCACTTTTCTTCAGTGCTGTTGTAACTTCAAATGGCCACTAAGGAAACTGTTGTAAATCAAGGGCTTCCTGTATAGCCCATCAAAGCTAACAGAACCAAATCTTAACAATGGACACATCTAAATACATAGCATGCACCCCTCCTAACGTAAGTTTTCCCCCTCAAAACAGAGCACTTTCACTTACTGGTAAACAAACAGTAAATAGATAAGGGTGTTGTGGTGAAGACAGATCAGTAACATATCAAACTTACCTTACCAGTGCATCTGGTTTGCTTAGCTGGTTATTGGGGATACAATTTTCCATTAAGTCTTTATGTGTGCTTGGGCTCTTGCTAGTGCACTTCTGTTTTTTCTCATTCTTAGCTGATGAGGAAGGGATGCTTCCATTAGTTGCACTGTGGTTGTGAGGTGAGGAGTTCACAACTCCACTAGCATTTTTGTAATTTTTGGATGAGGCAGTGCATGAGTCCTCTTTTAAGAGGTTTTCTGTACTTCCCACAAGATCATTATTTAATCTTTTACTGTTGATATGGTTCTCCATATATTCAATTTCCTGTATTTTAGAGTCTACAGGTTGCAAAATATTGTTATTTATTCCAAGGTTATGTTTTTTGGCATCCTTGTCTTTTTCTTTCCCCTTTTCTCTGTATTCTAGTTCCGGTAAAGTTGTAGATATTTTTTTATTAGCTGGAATGCCACCATTGTGTTGCAAAAGTATTGATGAATCCATCTCAGGCAATCCTTTGGCTGCTGAAATATCCAGAACGAAGGAAGGGAGGAAGAAAAAGACAACATTTAAAATTTAAGTCAGAAGTAGCATTTATTCTCAATATTCCATTTACAATCAAATTACATTAGTTCTATTATTCCCCTACATCAAATAAAATGTTTTTCCTTCAGTTACATTGCAAAAAATAAATTAAAATTCCCAATAGTTTCCAAATTAATGGATTCCTGAGACTGATTCCTGTGTTGCATCAACCAGGGCATTTCAGTAAAATTGAAAATAATTTTTTAAAAATTCATCTAATCCTCTTTCTAAATTCAGAGAAAATGTATACCAGTTTAAGAAATGTCCAGCTGCTACTTTGTATGATAAATGAATATAAAATAACAACAATAATAAAAATAATAATGTTGAAACAAAAATACATCAATTTTAGTCGAGATTTTATGTCCAAATAGATAGAATCCTGGAACTTGGGTAAGCAAGTTACAGCTCTAAAGCCAGATCCTGTTCCCAGCCAAACTTCCTCTAGTTTCTCCATCTAATAGCAAGAAACATTTTTGAACATGATTTTCAAATATTAAAGTTTTAGGACATTATTTTAATGAACGAAACCATGTTTAAATTACTAAGAGAAATAATCAAGTAACTGCAGAAGACTTTAGAAAATAAGAAACATGCATTTGCCCCTGCTATAACATAATTTTATTATCTGATTTAAATCAAAGGCATAAAATGCTATAGGAGTCTGATTAATACCAAAATGCAGTAATAAGCAGTATACAATGCTATTGCTGAGCACACTGATCATTGTCAACTGTAATGTATTTCTTAACCCATATCCTGTACTCTGTAGTTATGATTAAGAAATACTTTTCAAACCGCCTCCAACAAGGCTAATTTTACTTTATTAGAGTATTGTCTGTATAAACATAGAACAATCAGTTACAAAGAGGCTACACAGCATCTTACAACAAACTATACTCCAGTAGCAAAAGATTCAATATGGGTATATTCACAGACATTTCAGCCTTTATTCTTCACAGTACGATAAGACTAAATATGACCTACATTACTAGTTTATTGTTTAAAATCCTTATCGGTCAATAGTCTCAAGTTAAGAATTATTAATTACTGCAAAGTCCAGTGAAAGTAATGAATCTCTCCACATACCCAACACAGGATCAGGTCATTAATTTATGTTCAGATATTTATTTCCAAATTTCTTTTCATTCTGTACTATCAAAGAGCATACACAACCATCATTCAATTAGTACACTGAATATGATTAACATATAAATATTAAACAATTTATCATGAAAGGTTATTAAGTCACAAAATGTACATGCTCTCCATGTGTTTAACAAAGGATTTACTAGTCTTTAATTTTTCCTGAAAAATAGAGAACTCTAAATGTCATTGATTTTTTCCCCCAATTCACTGGTGACACACAGAATGTGAATTGCCTGTGGCTTTCATACCTCCCATTCCAAACACTATGAATCAGGGACCTATTCCTTTCCTGTCCCCCTTGAGAATGATCGCCTCCATTTCTTTTTTGAATTGGTGTGTGTGTGTTTATCCTTGTAACAGTGTTCCTATCCTTGCACACAAGTGTGAAAATCTCCTGACTGAAACCTGGACATCAAAGCTGGAATTTACACAATGTGACCTGTGTGCAGATCTATGGCATTTAGAAAGACATATTCTGCTGAATTAAAAAAAATCACACAGAAAACAATTTGACCAATAAACAGTATATTACAAAGAAAATATTATCTAACAAATCTGTGTAAGGACGTACGTCAGTCTTTATTAATAATAACAACATTGTTATTCTTGGTAAAATATTCTGCAAATATATAAATAAAAAATTATCTTCTGCTCATTTCCCCTCCTCTCTTTTTAGTATCTTCAAGTCAGTCTTGACTCCTGGGCCCTGAACATTTTTGGCAGCATTTTCTGAAGTGGTTTCTCATTGCCTTCTTCCTAGGTTGAGAGAGAATGACTGGCCCAAAATCACCCAACTAGCTCTGTGCCTATTGGTGGGGTTAGAATTCACACACACTCATTTTCTAGCCTGGTCCTTAACCACTATATGAATATCATTTATGCTTAAGAATCTAGAAAAAGAGAAGCAGATGAAATCACATTTGCAAAAGTGGTATAGAATCAGCTTTGTCCCACTTCTGTGACTTTGCAAACTGAACAGGAAAACAGGGAGCAGTGCAACCCACTGACTGGAAAGATTTACCTACTGATTGTGTACCATGGTAATACTTAAATCTGGAGTAGAGATATCAACTGCTAAGGTATGGTATGTATTTGAGCATAATTTGGGCATAATTTCCCAGCAGTGAAAGGACAAGTGAAAAAGAGGAAACTCAGAATTAAGACCATTTAGCACAGGGTTGTCAAACTCACGGCCCGTGGGCCGGATGCGTCATGTGCTAACCACGCCCACGCCTAATTTAGCAAAGGGAAAAGTCCCGATATGTCACGTGACACCGCTGTGACATGAGTTTGACACCCCTGATCTAGCAATATAAAATCTCCTAGTCAACAGAATAGAGGGGGGAGGAAGAGTTTCTAAATTTGAGAAGACAATTTGGAAGACTTAACCACTAGTAACAATAGCGATAGCAAGAGCACTTAGACTTATATACCACTTCACAGTGCTTTACAGCCCTCTCTAAGTGGTTTACAGAGTCAGCATAATGCCCCCAACAACCTGGGTCCTCATTTACTGACCTCGGAAGAATGGAAGGCTGAGTCAACCTTGAACCAGAGATTCGAACTGCAAAATTGCAGGCAGCCGGCAGTCAGCAGAAGTAGTTTGCAGTACTGCATTCTAACCACTGTAGTGGTTAATATGACACATACTAAACCTGGACAAGTCTAGTATGTTCCATCTTCCAAGGATGTTTGGATTAGAAACTGCTGAAGAACCTGCTGTAAACATGTGATTGGTTGGTTCTAACTGTAGCTAAGTTGGGGGTGGGTGGGGAAGAGAGGAACTTGGTGGATTTAAATTATGGCTTTTTATTGCTGTATTCCACCTGGAGTCACCACATATGAGTCGGGCAATGAAATAAATTTGTTTAATAACTAAATAATTAACAGATAAGTTACTAGAGTAGCAGAATCAGCAATGGTACAAGATTTCGGAGATCAATAGTAACATTATCATAGTAAATAATGTGTGACCTAAATTAGACAACTGCACAAAATTCTAGACAAAGGAGCATGCACACACTGTTGTAAAATTAATCACTATCTAGAGAATTCCAGAAATAGGAAGTTTACTCATAGGTAATCTCATTCCTTTAAAAGCCTGTCAGCTGAAGGGAAAAAAGGAGAGAGATAGACAGAAGGAAGTCTTCTCTCCTAGGAAAAATGAATAATGTACCTTTACTTATCCTGGGGCATGATCAAAGATTCAGCAGGTGCTTTTTGTAGAGAAAGGCAAATGGAATGCCTCCAAAGAAATTCTGCATATACACTTACAGACTACACAGGGAAAAATCCTTAAACTGTATAAAACTGTGCTGTGGTGCCCTGATTGAAGAAGCCATGGTTTGAATTTAAAGAGAAGAGGGGAGTGAACCATTGATTCATAAGATGGGTTCCAAATCTGCAAACCATTAAGTCTAGGGAGATTCTCAGTCATCCAGGTCATGGTTGCCCCAAAGGTGCTTTTTTCAAGAGGCAACTGGACTCTCTGGTTTTTCTTTGAAGACTTTTCACTTCTCATCCAAGAAGAAGCTGAAGAAGCTTCTTGGATGAGAAGCGAAACGTCTTCAAAGAAAAACCAGAGAGTCCAGTTGCCTCTTGAAAAAAGCACCTTTGGTGAAAACCATTACTTCTATCCAAGGCCTGTGTTAGAACCTACCTTCTTCTGCTTCTCTTTCTTGCCTTTGTAGCATCTGTTGTTCAGGGGGTAATGCTTGCTGAAGGAGTTGCATGTAAAATTCGTTTTCTTTCTGCACTTCCTTTTGTTTTCGTAATCGCATTTTATAGCTGACATAACTTTTGAAGCCAAAGCCCAAAGTCACAACAGGGTATCCAATACTTGAGGGGAAAAAAACAAGACAGACTTTACTAATTAAGACAGGACTATCCAAGCAAATTAATATAATAATCTAGAATATGACAAAGGGAAATCACAATGGAGATATCAAAGAATTATCCTTAGAAGCACACTTGTCTACAGAGGAAGAAAGACAAAGATATTCAGTCACTTTTCAGCCATCCAGTTCAAGTGCATCTTCCATAAGAGCTTGGCGTGGCTGCTGTTTAACTTGGCTGCTAAGTCTCCACTGTTATGAGAAACAGAATTCATTTTTAAATATTGGGAAGGTGCAGTTGAAATTATTGAAAGATTTTATAATTTCCCCCATTAGGTGTTTTAAAACACACAGAATAATACATTAATTTTCTACATTTATTATTTATGAATTAAAATAATACATTTTAGAGTAAAAACTAAAGTTCTGCAGCTACACATTTTGCTCATGTTTGGAAGCTGAACTTTTTTGAGACTTATACAATCTCAGCATAACCCAGAGCGCCAGTTTGGTACAGTGGTTAGGGTGCTGGTCTAGAAACCAGGAGTCTGTGAGTTCTACTGTCATATTAGGCATGAAAAATTGGCTAGGTGATTTTGGGCTGGTCCCTGTCTCTCACAGGGTGGCTGTTGTGGAGAAAATAGGAGGCAGAATGAATGTTATGTATGCTGACCGCCTTTAGTTATCTATAAGATAATAATGGAGGGGAGGGGGAGAGATCCCTAATAAATAAATAAACCTCTATGAAATTTTGCCCCATTTTATGACCTTTCTTGCCACTGTTGTTAAGTTAGTAACATGGTTAAGTGAATCTGGCTTCCCCAATTATTTTACCTGTCAGAAGGTTGGAAAAGGTGATCATATGACCTCTGGGATACTGCAACCATTATAAATGCATGCTAGTTGCCAAACACCTGAATTTTGATCACATGACCATGGAGATATTGCAACAGTCATGTGGAAATTGATCATAAATCACTTTTTTCAGTGCCATTGTAACTTCAAACAGTCACTAAATGAATGGTTGTAAGTAAAAAAACTACCTGTAATCATATCCAGAGTTAAATACAACTTTTAGAAGTCACTACCACTATCACTATCACCACAACACCATTTTTATGCTGGTCTATGACTCTAATAAAGATTTGATTTGAGAACACTATTTTTATGTCCTTCTAGTCAGACTATAAATAGTAATGACAAAATACAGCTATGTGGTCTGGGAACTTGATTAAAAGGGGAATTATAAAAGTTGAGAATAAAAATCATGATTACAAAACATGCTGTACAAAGCTGATCTGCATATGGCATCTTCTTAAATTTCCCTTTCAGTACAGCCATGGTTAACACACGGAAACATGCTCAGCAAACACAATGGTTTTTAATACACCATAATTTCTAATTTCAATCAATAGTTTAATCATATTAATTTGATTCAAACAACATCTGCTACCCCAGGTCCTTGTGAAGGACTCAGTAAAAATGCCAAATCTAGTTTAAACTGGCTGACTATGTGACCAACCATAATAATTTGATACGGTACTTGTAATCTGACTTATTATGGAACTTATATTTGTATAATGAAACCTGGTATCTTGCTTTCCCACCTAGTTCCAATTTAAATCCTATACCAATCCTGTACCTGATGAAGAAAAAAAAATGCAGTTCCTGATTTTATTTTTTACTACCACAGGTAACATGACATTCATCCTACAATACATAAATCTCTTTTAAATTTTGGCACCTTCAAGTAATTTAAATATCTAGTTGTCTTTTAAGGAAATATGAAAAACTGGTTTGAATGTTATTGTATCAATGAGGGCCGGGGAATAATGCAAATCCAGTTTCCCATGTTGCTTGTTCAAAGTCAGCTGGGAAGGTTGCAAATGGTGAACACCTGACTCCAGGACATTGCAACCATCACAAATGCTGGTTGCCAAGCACCAAATTTGGATCATGTGATTCTGGGGATACTACGCTGGTTTAAGTACGAGGACCAGTCACAAATCAGTTTTCTCAGTGCCAGTGTAACCTTGAATGGTTGTTAAACAAATGGTTGTAAGTTGAGGACTAGCCTATAGATAGGCTAGGGGTCCAATCCAACAGGGCATCCTTATGTTCTTACAGGTAGTCCTTGAAATACGATCCCAATTGAGCCCAACATTTCTGTTGTTAAAGCAAGACAGCTGTTAAGTTAATTTTGCCCCATTTTATGATATTTCTTGCCACAGTTGTTAAGTGAATCATGGCAATTGTTAAATTAGTAACACAGTTGTTAAATGAAGCTACTTTCCATTGTTTGTCAGAAGCTTGCAAAAGAGAATCACGTGACTCCTGCAACTATCATAAATACATGCCAGTAGTCAAGCGGTCAAATTTTGATCATGTGATCATGATGGATAGTCGTGAGAAAAATGGTCGTAAGTCATTCGTTATCGTGCCACTGTAACTTTGAATGGTTACTAAACGGGCTGTTGTAAGTCAAGGACTACCTGTATTTCAAAGCATTGCTTAAGAGAAGAAAAATACTGGAATGTACACTTACCAGTGTGCAGCAAAAGGTCGACAAAGGTCTACATGAAAGTTTTTGAGATCCTTAAATCTGATTGCTGCTTCAATATAAACAAACAGTATCCATAGTGATACTGTTGGTAAACACACGCCTCTCTCTGTTGGAAACAGAAAACAAGCCAAGCATCAACATTAAAAAAAGCAAAAGAAAAAAGAAAATTAGACTTCTTAAAATAGCATGTGTAATTATGAAGTGGAAAAACCTATGCTATGACTGTGCAAAGCTAACATCCCTTACTCTTCTTTGTACAGAGACCCAAAATGACATGGAGGTTAAGATGTTGGACTGAGATTAGGAAACCAAGTTTCCAGTCCTCCCGTGGGCCCAGAAGCCAGTGGGCTGATCTTGGGCAATGACATCCTTTCAGCACAAGCTCTGCAATAAGTCAGCTGAAGAGCAAAACCCCTTATTGAATCATCCAATTGATAAACATTGCTAAAAGAACTAAGTAAGGGGTGGGGAACTATGGCCCTTTAATAATTTGTGAACTTCAACTCCCAGAATTCCTCAGGCTCAGGAATTCTGGGAATTGCACAAGTCATAAAAGGGCCATAGTTCCCCACTTTGAACTAAGTGAATGCAGTGCAAAATCAAGTAGACACGAAACTATGTAGAAGCAGCATTAATAACAACTAATTATCATTAATTCAAAACAAGTCGTCTGAACCTCTCTACGGCAAAGCTCATGTCCTGCATTGCTGGGATCTGTCATCATATATGCTATAATATAACCCCTATAACACCCAGCCAGCCTTGGCCTTGCCTGATAGGAATTAGGGACAGTTTTTTTTTCAACTTTTCTGGCGATCAAAAGGATGGTTTACTGTAAGGTTAATAATGAACTTTACTACCTAAAGATAAGAAGAAAAACAAAGCCAGTAACCTGCAAGAATTCTAAACATCAAGACACTTTGGAGTTTCCCACACAATTTCCAATTCATTAGGCTGAATCCCAAAACATGAGATCTGACATTCTCAATCAACATTTTAAATTTGAAGACCATAGGCTTCTGTTCCTTTTGCTCTTGCAAGTCACAGGGTGGATTATGAGGTAGGGTGTGTTTTGATGATATAGTTAATTATTGCCAAAGCATGGATGAATAGTGACTCCCTGATAGCTATCCTGAAGCACTATTACGTGCATTCACTAAGAGATGTTTTACAAAGAAATAAGATGCATGAACAGGTCTACCATCTTATGCATAATTTGGAAGAGAGCTCCTATATTTTAGACTGTGAAATACCTGTACCGGTAGTCCTCAACTTACGAACACAACTGAGCCCAAAATTTCTATTGTTAAAAGAGAAATTTGCTAAATGAGTTTGCTTCATTTCACAATTTCTCTCACCTCATTTGTTAAGTGAATTGTGTAGATCTTAAATTAGTAACAGGGTTGTTAAGTGAATCTGGTTTACCCAGTGACTTTGCTCGTCAGAAGGTCATAAAAGGAGATCACATGACCCCAGGACACTGCAACCATCATAAATATGAGCCAGTTGCCAAATGTCTGAATTTTGATCATGTGACTACAGGGATGCTGGAGTGTGAAAAAGTTACTTTTCTCAGCGCCATTTATAACTTTGAACGGTCATTAAATGGACTACCTGTAATGAGATTTCAAGAGTAAACCTGGTGTCACTGGCAAACGCGAGGCCAATTTGACAGGGACCACATGTGATTTTTTTTAGACAAAAACAGGACGATTATTTTACAACTTATTCTTAGATTTAACAGGCAGTTTAATAAATAGGAAGACTTACCCGTATGCCAGACATACTGTACCCAAACATATGTGCTGGCAGCAAAAAACAACCACTGTATTGGTATGAATAGCAGACATATGATATTTGATGTGAATGCTACACAAACGAAAAATACTGAAAATGCCTAAAGAGAATCAAAGGGTTGGGGAGAAGAGAAACATGAGAAAGTCCATTAGGTTTTGTTTTAAGATAGTGAATAGATTTCACTGAAGGCATTGCAGTTGCATCTGTCTGTCTGTCTGTCTGTCTATAGTTCATCCTTACAAAGATTCAACATTCTACCAAGACAGCCATATAACAGCAATTTCCCCCTAATTATTAATAATTTCATGGCTAACATTTTATTGCAACTTTATAGAAAAGAATTTCCTTTTGTAAATACTGGTCATGCCCCTAATTTTCTCTCACATGGAATTCTGAATGTTTGCTTCAGTATAATTTACCAAATGACTTGCTGAAGTAGCATGGTTGTCTTTAATTCAAATTTGTTTCAGCCAATAACTATAAGCACCCTTCAACCTACAGTACTAGAATTCCACAAAAGTTTATCTATCAGGGCTCTTGCATGAAAATAATGTACATGAGTTATACATGAATTCAATGGGATTCACACAGGAACAAAAATGTAACTTTAGTATTATCTTTCCTTTATCTTCATCACTGTCTATATCACTGTTTCTCAACCTTGGCAACCATGCTGGCTGGGGAATTCTGGGAGTTGAAGTCCACAGACCTTAAAGCTGCTAAGATTGAGAAACACTGCTCCGTATGAACGGAGGCACTGTTTTTATTTTTCAGAACACAAAGGTAATTGCTAGATAAATTTACTCTGCATTGTAAGTAGCAATTTGAACCAGAGTATGCTAGTTGGATAAATTCATATTGATTATTTTTAAAGTCTTATGCTGCTTGTCAAAACAGATTAAATATTATCTGTTTATTTTGATTTATTCAATTTACACTCATAGAACAATATGTAAAAAGATAGTTATTGTGTAAAAGCTAACTGAAAGAAAAGGGAAAGACAATAAGCAAGTAGGATTTTTTTTATCCAGTGGCATAGAGTTTCTTGCTAAATCAGAATGCATATATTTGATTTTATATCTTTCCACCCAATAAAATCTTCACGGTTGCTAACTTTTTTTTTTAATTCCCCAAAATTAAAACGATTCTGTTATTCTATTATTAGAAATCTGGCAAAAGAGATGTGCTTTTAAAATGTTTTTGCTGCGGTGCTTTTAAGGGTATTGTCAGGATTGCTGCAACATACAAAAGGTTATTTCTCTGCTTATAATAACCATTCTAATCCAGTATTAACCATGTTTGGTAACTATGAGACAAATGACTATTAGATATTGAGAGACAGTCTGTCTGTATTCTTCCCGTCCTTTTGTCTCATGTTACTTGGTGTTCTCAAAATATCTGTTAGATCCAAAGCCTGCAATCCAAAGAGCTGCTTACACCAGAAGTCCTTTCCCCCTTCAAGTTCCTCAAGCCCTGGAAAAAAATTGCTTCTGAACATCAAGGGACCCTATTAAAACAGCACCCAGGGTACAGAAGGGGATGTTCTGCAGCTGAAAATAGAGACAAGCAATCCTCCTCTTTTTGCAAATAACTTTTTCAGAGCTATATATCAAACAAGACTCCAACTGAGAAATACATTAGAGAGCTACTAATGCTAATGCTAGTAATAACAATAAACAGCAGATAAATACTTTTTCTATTTTTATACATACCAATCCCTGGTATCTGAAAGAATCATAAACACTCCGGATGAAAAGCCAGAATGGCCACAAATATTCGAATCTGAATTCCAAAACAAAGTCAGCCACCAACACAAGAGCCCAAACTACCAGGAACTTCAGATACAGGAAAGTACTGAAAGGAAAGAGGGAAAAAAACCATTAATTTAGCATGTAGACAAAACTAGCAAAGCGATTTCATTTCTTATTCAAAGTAAGCACATATGGGTCTGTATTAATAAACACAGAAGGAAGTTCAAGTAAAAACAAAAAAAAGTTACATAACTGAAATTTGCAAGCGTAATCTACACTGTGTTATACAAAAGCCAACAAAAGTACATGGACAGTTGGTAGAGAAGGGACATTTAAAGAGCTAATGGAATAAAACTTCTAAAAAGTGCCTGTGTTCTGTTTCTTCCTCCAGAGAATAACTTCAACATTCAGCACTTTCATCTTTCAAAATGAAGCATGTCTGCCATAGTTGTAGTTTGAATTATGGTCCTGTGATATCAATCTGCAATGCTCATTTTATTTGCCTTCTGCACAAAGATGCAGAAACACTGAAATTTTGCTCCGTTTGCAGTCCATGCAAAATACAGATTATACTGAAGAAGACTGAAATTATATGGTTTAGTGTCATATAATATATATCCCAGTTCCAATAAATGCTCAGATAATTAGTAGCAAGCATCAAAAATACTCTATTTGATATTGAAGAATCAACAAAACTACACTGAGGTGAGTCTGTTAAAAGCACACATCCTTTTTGAGTAAAAGCTATTATCTGGGGGGGGGTTAGGTTTCCACATCATGGCATTGCCTGCTGCTTGGCTGTTTCCACTTGCTTTTTTGATTAAGGATTTTTTAAAAATGTGCCTGATAGCATTGGCTTATTTTTCTAACAAATCGAAGTTAGAAGGTGTGGTATGTCCTTGGCTTCCAATATTTGGCTTATTTGTAAGATGTAAGACAGAGTTTCTGATTTACATGTGATTTACAGAGTTTCTGATTTATAGTAAGTAACTTACAAAGGGAAAATTTGCTTTTTCATTCTCATTGGCAGGAAGAACTTAGCCCTGTTGATGTTGGAAGCGAGCCATTATCTTTGCCAAGGTTACCCTACAGAATTGATTTTATCAGACCTGGGTACATCTTTATTTGTAGATGCCTGAATTCACATTTTTTTTCTGTGTCAAAAACTGCCAGTTTCTACTACAAAATTATGTGAATTGATTCTTTTGTATTATCAATAGTTCAAAGGATAGGCAGCTACTTGTAAAACTTCAGTTCCCTTAACAATCAGTTTTCCTTAACATTGTACTAATTTCTGAATTACTAAGTATCACATATTTTTCTCAAAGCTCACCTTCCACGTTCACCCCAGGGAGCTAGTGAATATTGTTATAGAATTTGTGATTTTTATGATCCATCTTCAATGCAGTTGCAAGCATAGTTGTGGAACTGAAGCTGTGACATTCACCTTGGGGAATGACTTCTGTCACCAGAACAGTGGGAATGCAGTCTTGTAAATTTTCCTAGCAAAGGAATATTTTCAGAGCAAGAGCCACATTTGATTTTTGAGTAGCATTTTGGGGATTCCAAAAATAGGCTAAGCTGGAACAAATGATCAGATCATGACAAATGTGGCATCTACCTTAATTAAAAAGTGATTACTTTACATCACACCTGATAAAATTTAATATTTTTCCCCTGGGTTAAATGAAAAGTTACAAACTGGTGACAAATTTGGGCAAGGCCTTGAGGCCATGCTTTTCACTGAACATGTGTTAGCCTCGGGTTATGCATTTTTGCAACAACTAACAGCAATCTTTGATATCATTGATTGTGCTGTTTCCTGCTAAGCTGCACAGGTTGGGAATGAGAATAGTCTTACAGAAATAAGTTTTATTTTCTAACTAAATGGAGGAATTCTATTTGACTCCTTAAGACAACGGAATTTTGGAATCTGACAAATACCCTTTTAATTCTCATACATTAAATCATTTGACATTGTTACCTGGATATTTGGGCTAAAGTGCCATTGTCATAAAAATGATACTCGGTATTTGTTCTCCTTCTGATTTCCATCAAATTCAAAAGAGGTCCTATACTGCATGCTATTGATCAGTGGTTGGGGGTGCAGTACTAGATTGGTTAAAAGCCATTTACTGGTAATTGAGACTCAATTTAGTCAAGAGGGAGACATTATTACAGGATAGATGATTTGTTTAGCTCAGTAGCCTTTATCCTAACTCCACTTGCCTTCTACAGTTCACAGTTCAGGGGTACTTACTAATCTAGTTTACATACAACAGAAAGCAAGCTATTGCTGGTGACTTAGTCCTGTAAAAGACAGCGTTGAGTACACAGCAAAGCACAACCAGGTGGATCTCACAGCAAACCATCTCATAGCAAACCGTTTTTTTTTTTTTAACCAAATTTTATTCAATTTTTAACAATTTTTTAAAGCAGCTCTTTTCAGTAGACAGCATGTTCCCGAGTCATCACTTTTACATGCAAATGTGACAGTAGATCTATATTCCTTTTAAACATTTGACTTCACTTCTATTCCATTTTAGCGGACAAAGGGTCAAAAAAATTAATCCTAATCTCAAATCTTAATCTCATTCTGTATAGCCCCCAGTTCATTTCGAGTTAATTGCAAATATACATATATATTTTAAAAGCTTCATGTATAAATCTTACAAATAACAATATATTTGCCCATCATATTAAAGATAAAGTTCATCCATGTCTAACCTTTAATTATCTTCACATTGTTAATACTCTTTTATCATTTACAGAATTCTTTTGTCCGTCAGATTTGCCCTTTCATCACATATTCTCACCATAATTCTAAATCCATACCCATGTTAACACTAAAAAATGAAAAAGAAACCTAGACTTGCACCCCTTTTACTACTTTGAAAGTGACACCTCAGTGGTTAATATAGTAACATAATCATAATCATTCCCTTCAAAACGAAAGATAGAGAAAAAGAAAAAGAAAATGGAAAAAAGCTCCCTTACAATATATCTCTAATCGGTTGGGTTCTGCAACACATATCCCCCTAAAATTTATTTATGGTTCCAAAATAATAATAAAAATAACTAATCTTGGTTATTGACAAATCCCATTTTATGCACTTTCTAAAATCATTTCAATTAATTCAATTCATCTAATCATCATTTAGCTTTCTTTTATAGATAAGAAATGAAAAATGTGACCTTTTACCAGTAAAATTGTCAGTAACCCCTATTGTTTTACACTTTTATAATTACAATAGATTCTTATTACCATTTCTTCATGCAGAACCCCCCTTTTAAATACGTCAGCCATTGTCTCTATACAAACAAGTTTCTCTTTTGTTATGTAATTCCTGTATCTCTCTTCTTTTGTTCTTGTTTCTTGTTCCTTCTCTCTCTTTTATCCCGCTATCTCCCTTCTCTATCCAGTTTGAATCCCTCTCTCTCTCTTTACCTTTCTGCTCTCTATCCTTCTGGACCTTTCTAACATGCCTAGTTTCATAAATGTTCCTTTTTAATTACCTTCTTAAGTTTCATTTTTTGACCATCCTCCCTTTCCCTTTTATTTGTATTAATCTTTGTGTTAATTGTCTTCTTAAAATAGCTTTCGCTTGTGCTGGCTCCCTTCTCCTCCCTATTATCCTGCTCTCCCCCTTCTCTATCCAGTTTGAATCCTCTCTCTCTCTTTACCTTTCTGTTCCCTTTCCTTCTGAACCTTTCTGGCATGCTTAATTTCGTAAATGTTCCCCTTTTTAGATACTTTCTTAGGTTCCGTTTTTTTAGCCACCCTTCCTTTCCCTTTTATTTGTATTAATCTTTGTATTAATTGTCTTTTTAAAATGGCTTTCTCCTGCGCTGGCTCCACCCTTTCCACGGCTTCTTCTTTATTCAGCACCCGAATGCCCATATTTTCTGCAACATGCCAAGTTAGTTCAGTCACTTCCTGTAACAGTTCTTTCATACTTTTAAACTCCATTTTTAATTCTTTGGATGACCACCAAAATTTTAATTTTCCTTGTTTCTTCTTCTTTAAATTTTCTATGATCCTAACCCAGGTCCAGAATCTATATCAATATTACCAATCAGTCCGGCAATCCGTCTTTGTGTATTCAAGCTTTCACTTTCTATAAGTCCTGCGTCTCTTTAAAATGTAGCAACTCCAATCCACAAAGGAACAAGATAGTTTCTTACTTCTTTAGCTTCCAATTTTTCTCCACAAAGTGGCACTTTCTGCACAGAGTCTTAACCCTTTCCTTTTATTTTAATAATCAAAGTTTTCCGAGCCCCAAACTTAAGTTCTTACGCTGGCTTCTTCCTTTCCCAGTTCGAAGCCCCTTATAGCTGTCAGAAATATTTTACTTATTTTTCTTCACTTGGAACTGCGCCGCTTCTGTTTCTCTTTTTCAAAAACTCATCTTTATCTTAATCCCAGGGTGCCTTGATCTTACCATCCGATACTCCCGGTTCCTCTGCTGTCGACTTCTCTCTTTCCTCCTGCACCAATCTTAGTCCGTTGAGACCTTCTCTTGAGGTGGCCATTTTGACCACCGCTTCTTAACGTCTTGGAGGAAGAGACCAGACCCAAAAGGGGAGATCGGCTCCCCTCACTCTGGCTGGCAGATTTCCCTTTCTCCGCCGCCCCTACGAGGCAGCTTCAGCCCCGAACCTTGCAGGATCGGGGCTCTCCGACGCAAGAGCCAGGCTGCGGTCGAGGACGATCACAAACCGCCGCCTGTTCTCGAGAAGGCTCAACCCGGAAGTCAGCAAACCGTTTTTTGTAGAATAGCTCAATTAAGTGGTGGTTTGCATGGATTTGCAATTTGTTGAAAGTTAACACAGAAATATTGAATTAGTGAACCAAAGCAAGAACTTTTTGGCGAACTGAACTGAAGGACAGGACATGCATTGCTAGTGTCCAAACCTCAAGATTGTGACAGCTTTGAGAAATTGCTAGAAGTCTGGTTTTTTTAATGGATCATGTGATTATTCAAATAGGCTTCCCCATAAAACAATGTTGTCAATTTCAAAAGCTGAATAAAATATTTTAAAGTATTTATCTGTTATAAAACAAATTTTCCTGACCATTCAAATGCTGATTATCCTTGAATAATAGATTAAACACTTTTTCATAGTTTTTTTTACTTTCTGTAAAATAATGCCCATGCTGGAATCCTTAACAGAATAATAATTTATCTACATGATTAGAATTACTGACCCAATTGCTCAAGGCTGTCCAAATATTTACTATATAATAAACACTATAGTATACCACATAGTATATGTATATATCACTACACAACAGCAAATGCTTCAGACTTCTGTTCCAAACTACAATCTTCAGAGATAGGCCATGGTCTAGTAAAGCAGCTGATTAAATGAATTAAGGCAAACTTAAATGTTAATGAAAGAGTTACTGCAAACTTAATATTACTGATCTTTTAAATGATTAATGAATTAAAGAATATTGGGTCCATGCATTTTCTTCACTTCCAAAGTAATCATACCCTGAAAGTGAAGATAAATAAATACTTAGAAATACAAAGAAGTAATTTCTTTTAAAAATGACTATATTTGTAAATGGAAAGAGATTGATAAAATTATAAACATTTATGTTCCTTATATTGTATTTGTCCAAAAAGAGAGAAAATGCTATTACAAACATTTTAAAATACCCAGAGTAGGCTTTCTACGCAATGCAGATTACACCATAACAAAGGGAGATCCTATGTATCAGGTTTGCCTTTATAGTGATAGATTGAAACAATTTATGAGGTTAATACCAGTAAACTGGCATTGTGGTTTTATATTCTGTAAGCCGTCTTGAGTCGCCATGGTCGAATAGGCAATATAAGTTCAATAAGCAAGCAAGCAAACAAACAAACAAACTGCATCTTCATAGTAAAAGCAAAGCTGAAAAGTGAGAAGAAATTTGCACAGGAGAATAAAGAGGAGAAGCCAAGAGCCTGATAAAGTACTGCTTGCCTCTATACACATTTAACCAAAACAGAGTAAAGGAAACTAGGAGAAGGAAATGTGAGAATGAAGAGAAAACAGAAGAAAATCTCCTGCTTTTGGGGGGAAAGTGATGGTAGTTTAACTCTTTCAAGAAATATAAAAAAGGCACTAGAAAAGAAATACAATCCATAATCCCAGAAAGAAATCAGGAATTTCTTTTTTTCAGTTCTTTTCCTGTGCCACAATGCTGTCCTATGAAATCACTGTCAGGGGAATTATGAAGTTAAGATTTTTAACCTATCCATTTACATCTCAAAAAATATCATCTCACTCAATTTATGAACTCGGGTCAAGACACAAAACCAGCAAAAAACATGCTGTAACAACAATACTGAATCACAAATGTAGCACTTAGCATTAGCACATCCAATCAAACATCAAGCATTAATGCTCTCTATCCTCATGCAATTTCCTCTCTTTAACAAACCATAGTTCAGATTGCAGCCTGAGATCTGTAAGAACCAAGACAGCTGAAAATCAGGAATTAATGCAAACTAGAGGAGGAGTGAGGAAGAGCATTCATGTAACCCCCCAAACACGCCTTGGCATTATAAAATGGCTTTTCCAGTGATGCCATGTTAACTTTAAAGCTAGATCAAACTAGATCAATATTAAGGCAAAGGATCTTAGGTATAGGGTTGTAATTTAATTGTATATTTGTCATAATTATAAACTAAGCACCTAAACCACCTTCATATTTATATCATATCAGTCCCCAAATTCAGGTAAGCCTTATCTTTAGCCCAATTTAATATTTTCTGTGGGGTCCTTGGTGCTCTGAGCTTTGTTGCTTTCTTGCAGACATTTCATTACCTAACTAACTAATATCATCAGTACTAGAATGGGCGTTGGTACTTACCTGATACGCCCTTTCTTAGTGAGCTGCGGAGAGCATCCAGACAGTGGGAGGTGCTTAGTCTCTCTGTTCTTGATAGGCTGGGCTTTACTGAAGGACGTTGTTACTCCACCTCCTCTCCTCCCGTACGTCCCCCAGTTTAGCAAAGACGAAGAGCCGGCCAATGGTGCCGACAGGGAGACCCCAAGCTAGCTCAAGGGGAACCAGTGGACAAGAGGTCGGAACAGGAAGAACCCACCCCAGACGGAAAAGAAGGGAGGGGCTGGATGCTCTTCGCAGCTCACCGAGAAAGGGTGTATCAGGTAAGTACCAACACCCATTCTCCAGCGAGCTGCTCCGAGCATCCAGACAGTGGGACATACCAAAGCTGGGCCTGTCCTACGGGAGGGACTCCGTCTGGGCCAAAGACACACCCTGAGCCGAGTGGACCTTTTGAAACACTTGCCTGCCAAAGGAAGCATCAGCAGAAGCAAAGACGTCAACCTAGTAATGCCTGACAAAGGGCGATGGCGAGACCCAGGTAGCAGCCTTGCAGATCTCGGAGATAGGAGCCTGTGTGGCCCAGGCAGCGGACGTAGCCACACTCTGAGTAGAGTGAACAGTGATAGCGGGAGGAACCGGCAGGGACTGTGACAGGTAGGCTTTTGCAATGGTGGCCCGTAACCAGCGACCAATGGTAGAGGAAGACACTTACCACCCTTGGGAGGTCGAACTGAATGAAACAAATAGAGCCTCAGACTTCCGAAACGGAACCGTTCTCTTAAGATAGACGTGCAAGGCCCTGCGGACGTCCAGCCGATGCCACTGGTGTTCCAGGCCATGCGAAGGTCACGGACAGAAGTCCGGGAGAACCAGCTCCTGTGCCCTGTGGAAGGCCGAATTCACCTTCGGCATGAAAGTCAGATCAGGACACAGCACCACTCTGTCAGCGTGGAAATCGCAGAGATCACTACGACACGACAAGGCGGCCACCTCAGAGATGCACCGTGCCGATGTAACCGCAACCAGAAAAACTACCTTGTAGGTCAGGAATTGGAGACTGATTGACGACAGAGGCTCAAAGGGGTCCTTTGTGAGAGATGTGAGAACCAAGGTACGGTCCCATGTTGGAAAACGCTGAATGACAGGCGGGCACAAATTGGTCGCGGCCTGAAGAAAGGCCCTGATCCGAGGGTGGTGCGAAATGGAGGAAAGACCAGGCCAATGCACTACAGATGCAATGGCCGCCACCTGTCGCTTCAGAGTGTTCAGTGAGAGACCCTTGTCTAAGCCTGCTTGAAGAAAATCCAACACCTGAGCAACCGATGGAAGAAACGGGTCCGCCTCATGAGAGAGGCACCAAGTAGAGAAGGACTTCAATGAGTCCTCGTATATCCTGGTAGTGGACAGTTTCGAGGTGCCTGGATGGTGGTGATGACCTTTGAGGAGAGATTCTCTGCCTTTAAATGTTGCCCTTCAGCCTCCAAACGGCTAGTTGAAGCCACTGGGGGTCTGGGTGCAGGATCGGACCTTGGGTGAGACAAACTTTGTCAGGGATCCTCCAAGGTGCCTCCATGGAGAGGCTGCGAAGGTCCACAAACCACGGCCTTCTGGGCCAAAAAGGAGAGACTAAGATCAGGGAGGCCTTCTCCGCCAAGAGCTTTGGAATTACCCTGGGTATCAGAGGAATGGGGGGGAATGCATATAGCAGACCGGGAGGCCAAGGACAGCGAAGAGCATTGACGTTCTCCGCACCTGGGGCTGGGTATCTGGACACAAACCTGCGAAGATGAGCATTCAGGGGAGAGGCAAACAGGTCCACGCTTGGGCATCCAAATCTGAGCGTTAGCTCGTGAAACAAGTCAGGGTGAAGGCGCCACTCGGAAGGATCCACTGTTGCTCTGCTGAGCCAATCCGCTTGAGTGTTGTCCACGCCCGAGATATGCTCCACTTTTATGGAACCTAGATGACGTTCTGCCCAAAGACACAGCCTCTCTGCCTCCTTCATCAGGAGGACAGAGTGGGTACCCCCTTGCCTGTTCACATGTGCTTTTGCCATGATATTGTCTGTGAGAATGAGAACATGATTCCGATGGATGCGAGGAAGGAAATTGCGGAGGGCGAGATGGATCGCTCTGAGCTCTAGTCAGTTTATACTGTTCCGCTGTTCGTCCGCTGACCAGCGACCTTGACATGACAGAGACTACAGATGTGCGCCCCATCCGAACAGACTGGTGTCTGTGGTAATTATGAGCCTTTCTGGCTCCTGTAGAGGAGATCCTTTGTTGATGGACGGATTTGTCCACCAAAGTAGGGAGAGCCTCACCTTTGTAGGCACCCGGACCCTTGCTGCGGAGTTGCTGCGACCTGACCTTTGATATGGCAGGAGAAACCACTGGAGCATCCTAGCGTGGAATCGAGCCCAGGGAACAATGGAAATGGAAGAATTCAATTTACCTAACAATATTGACTAAAGGGGCCTGCCTCGAGTATCTAATACATTGGGCCAAGTTCCTTATGCTCTCTAAACCATCTGGGGAGAGGAAGACTTTTTCCTCAAGAGTATCAATTATTGCCCCCAGATGGGTTAACCGGGTTGACGGCGAGAGATGGCTCTTCTTCCAATTAATGGAAAACCCATGTTGCTGTAAAACCTGCAACGTAACTCTGGTGTCCATGTGAGCCTGTCTAGCTGAATGGGATAGAATTAGGATATCGTCCAGATAGCACTGGAGTCTGACTGGAATCCCCCTACGGTGAGCCGCCAGGGCTGCCAGAACCTTCGTTAGCGTCCTCGGGGCTGAGGAAAGACCGAAGGGAAGGGCAACATACTTGTAATGGTGATTATTATAAGAAAATCTAAGAAATTTCGAGTGGGCAGGCCGAATTGGTATGTGCAGATACGCCTCTGTCAAATCGATGGAAGTTAAGTAATCCCCTCGTCTGACACTAAGGAGGATAGACTGGAGGGTGCTCATCTTAAATTTACAATAGACCAATGAGCGGTTAAGCCGTTTGAGGTCCAAGATCGCTCTCCAGCCCCCCGAGGCTTTAGGCACAATAAATAGTAAAGAATAGAAACCCTGTCCCTGTTGGTCCTTGGGAACGGTTGAATGGCCCTGATATGTAGCAAGTGGTTAATTGACTCCATCAGGGCCCTCTTAGCAGGGACCCTAGAAATCGGGCATTGCATAAAGAAACTTGGGGGCAGAAAGGAATTCTAGCTAGTCCAAAGCGAATGGTGTTGCGCACCCAGGCATCAGAGGTGGACAACTCCCAGCGGTCAGCAAAGAAGTGAAGCGTCCCACCTATAGGGGCAGATCCCTTGATCAGAGGGATCTGAGATCCACTTCGGTCCCCTGAACCCCTGCCCTGACCCCCTGACTCCTGTCTGAAAAATCCGACCTGTCTGACTGTTGGATGCCCTGTAACCCGATCCCTGAGGTTCCTGGAGGAGAAAGAGGTCTGGAAGTAGGGACGGGAGGGCCCTGCAAAAGGGCTGAGAGAACCTGTTGTCAGAATGACGAAGAAGGAAGGGAGGATTTTCATTTGTTCCTAGTCTCTACCAATAGAGGATCTAGGGCAGGTCCAAATAATTTATTAACCGACACGGGGAGGAAGCAGTTTCCATTTATTCTTACTATCTGCCTGCCAATGCTTACAATAGTCTACGGGCAGTAACCTGTGGGCAATGGCCCTGGCTGAAAATTTCTGGAATGAAAAGTAGCATCGGAGAATTCTGTAGCTGCAATTAGTTTTGCTATGTCCTGGTGAGCCCTAATATTGGAACTTGGAATGGTATCCACCTGAGAGATGCCCGGTGAAAAAAGATGCTGCCGTGGCTGCCTTGATGGCCCAGGCATCTGCTTGATGGGCTTTACGAGGGCAATCTCGCCTTCTTATCATCTGTCTTTAGGGCATCCTCCGCCTCAGTGGGAACAGTGGAAGAGGAGGCCAGGGCTATCACCGGATCATCGAACCTAGGGGTGCCCAAATTGTTAGAATTCAGGATCCAGATTGAAAATTTTTTATCAAAATTTGAAGGGGCGGGAAAGATGTTGCTGACAACCACTGTTTGTGGAGGAGGTCCGAAAACATTTTGGGGACGGAATAACATCCTCCTAGTTAACTGGCTGAGAGACCAGATCCTCTCCATCCTCAGAATCTGTAGGATGTGAAACTGAGGGGAGCTCCGAATCACGGGCTGTGGTTTTGCCTTGGAATGGACTTGAACAACTGTGGTTGGAAGAGGCC
>CM019160.1:9548409-9678665 GCA_009733165.1 Naja naja | reverse complement strand
TAATTATTGCCAAAGCATGGATGAATAGTGACTCCTGATAGCTATCCTGAAACTATTACGCATGCATTCACTAAGAATGTTTTACAAAGAAATAAGATGCATGAACAGGTCTACCATCTTATGCATAATTTGGAAGAGAGCTCCTATATTTTAGACTGTGAAATACCTGTACCGGTAGTCCTCAACTTACGAACACAACTGAGCCCAAAATTTCTATTGTTAAAAGAGAAATTTGCTAAATGATTTGCTTCATTTCACAATTTCACCTCATTTGTTAAGTGAATTGTGTAGATCTTAAATTAGTAACAGGGTTGTTAAGTGAATCTGGTTTACCCAGTGACTTTGCTCGTCAGAAGGTCATAAAGGAGATCACATGACCCCAGGACACTGCAACCATCATAAATATGAGCCAGTTGCCAAATGTCTGAATTTTGATCATGTGACTACAGGGATGCTGGAGTGTGAAAAGTTACTTTTCTCAGCCATTTATTTTGAGCGGTCATTAAATGGACTACCTGTAATGAGATTTCAAGAGTAAACCTGGTGTCACTGGCAAAGCAGTAATTTGACAGGGACCACATGTGATTTTTTTAGACAAAAACAGGACGATTATTTTACAACTTATTCTTAGATTTAACAGGCAGTTTAATAAATAGGAAGACTTACCCGTATGCCAGACATACTGTACCCAAACATATGTGCTGGCAGCAAAAAAACCACTGTATTGGTATGAATAGCAGACATATGATATTTGATGTGAATGCTACACAAACGAAAAATACTGAAAATGCCTAAAGAGAATCAAAGGGTTGGGAGAAGAGAACATGAGAAAGTCCATTAGGTTTTGTTTTAAGATAGTGAATAGATTTCACTGAAGGCATTGCAGTTGCATCTGTCTGTCTGTCTGTCTGTCTATAGTTCATCCTTACAAAGATTCAACATTCTACCAAGACAGCCATATAACAGCAATTTCCCCTAATTATTAATAATTTCATGGCTAACATTTTATTGCAACTTTATAGAAAAGAATTTCCTTTTGTAAATACTGGTCATGCCCCTAATTTTCTCTCACATGGAATTCTGAATGTTTGCTTCAGTATAATTTACCAAATGACTTGCTGAAGTAGCATGGTTGTCTTTAATTCAAATTTGTTTCAGCCAATAACTATAAGCACCCTTCAACCTACAGTACTAGAATTCCACAAAGTTTATCTATCAGGGCTCTTGCATGAAAATAATGTACATGAGTTATACATGAATTCAATGGGATTCACACAGGAACAAAAATGTAACTTTAGTATTATCTTTCCTTTATCTTCATCACTGTCTATATCACTGTTTCTCAACCTTGGCAACCATGCTGGCTGGGAATTCTGGGAGTTGAAGTCCACAGACCTTAAAGCTGCTAAGATTGAGAACACTGCTCGTATAGAGGAGGCACTGTTTTTTATTTTCAGAACACAAAGGTAATTGCTAGATAAATTTACTCTGCATTGTAAGTAGCAATTTGAACCAGAGTATGCTAGTTGGATAAATTCATATTGATTATTTTTAAAGTCTTATGCTGCTTGTCAAAACAGATTAAATATTATCTGTTTATTTTGATTTATTCAATTTACACTCATAGAACAATATGTAAAATAGTTATTGTGTAAAAGCTAACTGAAAGAAGGGAAAGACAATAAGCAAGTAGGATTTTTTTATCCAGTGGCATAGAGTTTCTTGCTAAATCAGAATGCATATATTTGATTTTATATCTTTCCACCCAATAAAATCTTCACGGTTGCTAACTTTTTTTAATTTGGATTCTGTTATTCTATTATTAGAAATCTGGCAAAGAGATGTGCTTTTAAAATGTTTTGCTTAAGGTGCTTTTAGGGTATTGTCATGACAACATAAAGGTTATTATCTCTAAATAACCATTCTAATCCAGTATTAACCATGTTCAGGTGAACTATGATACATGGATTAGGATATTGTCATTCTGATCTTCCCACCTTTCGTCGTTGGCTCAAAATTGTTAGATCCAAAAGCCTGCAATCCAAAGAGCTGCTTACACCAGAAGTCCTTTCCCCTTCAAGTTCCTCAAGCCCTGGAAAAAATTGCTTCTGAACATCAAGGGACCCTATTAAAACAGCACCCAGGGTACAGAAGGGGATGTTCTGCAGCTGAAAATAGAGACAAGCAATCCTCCTCTTTTTGCAAATAACTTTTTCAGAGCTATATATCAAACAAGACTCCAACTGAGAAATACATTAGAGAGCTACTAATGCTAATGCTAGTAATAACAATAAACAGCAGATAAATACTTTTTCTATTTTATACATACCAATCCCTGGTATCTGAAAGAATCATAAACACTCGGATGAAAAGCCAGAATGGCCACAAATATTCGAATCTGAATTCCAAAACAAAGTCAGCCACCAACACAAGAGCCCAAACCAGGAACTTCAGATACAGGAAAGTACTGAAAGGAAAGAGAAAAAACCATTAATTTAGCATGTAGACAAAACTAGCAAAGATTTCATTTCTTATTCAAATAAGCACATATGGGTCTGTATTAATAAACACAGAAGGAAGTTCAAGTAAAAACAAAAAAAAGTTACATAACTGAAATTTGCAAGCGTAATCTACACTGTGTTATACAAAAGCCAACAAAAGTACATGGACAGTTGGTAGAGAAGGGACATTTAAAGAGCTAATGGAATAAAACTTCTAAAAAGCCTGTGTTCTGTTTCTTCCTCCAGAGAATAACTTCAACATTCAGCACTTTCATCTTTCAAAATGAAGCATGTCTGCCATAGTTGTAGTTTGAATTATGGTCCTGTGATATCAATCTGCAATGCTCATTTTATTTGCCTTCTGCACAAAGATGCAGAAACACTGAAATTTTGCTCCGCTTGCAGTCCATGCAAAATACAGATTATACTGAAGAAGACTGAAATTATATGGTTTAGTGTCATATAATATATATCCCAGTTCAATAAATGCTCAGATAATTAGTAGCAAGCATCAAAATACTCTATTTGATATTGAAGAATCAACAAAACTACACTGAGGTGAGTCTGTTAAAAGCACACATCCTTTTTGAGTAAAAGCTATTATCTTGGGGGGGGGTGTTAGGTTTCCACATCATGGCATTGCCTGCTGCTTGGCTGTTTCCACTTGCTTTTTTGATTAAGGATTTTTTAAAAATGTGCCTGATAGCATTGGCTTATTTTTCTAACAAATCGAAGTTAGAAGGTGTGGTATGTCCTTGGCTTCCAATATTTGGCTTATTTGTAAGATGTAAGACAGTTTCTGATTTACATGTGATTTACAGAGTTTTTGATTTATAGTAAGTAACTTACAAAGGGAAAATTTGCTTTTCATTCTCATTGGCAGGAAGAACTTAGCCCTGTTGATGTTGGAAGCGAGCCATTATCTTTGCCAAGGTTACCCTACAGTATTGATTTTATCAGACCTGGGTACATCTTTATTTGTAGATGCCTGAATTCACATTTTTTTCTGTGTCAAAACTGCCAGTTTCTACTACAAAATTATGTGAATTGATTCTTTTGTATTATCAATAGTTCAAAGGATAGGCAGCTACTTGTAAAACTTCAGTTCCCTTAACAATCAGTTTTCCCTAACATTGTACTAATTTCTGAATTACTAAGTATCACATATTTTTCTCAAAGCTCACCTTCCACGTTCACCCCAGGGAGCTAGTGAATATTGTTATAGAATTTGTGATTTTTATGATCCATCTTCAATGCAGTTGCAAGCATAGTTGTGGAACTGAAGCTGTGACATTCACCTTGGGGAATGACTTCTGTCACCAGAACAGTGGGAATGCAGTCTTGTAAATTTTCCTAGCAAAGGAATATTTTCAGAGCAAGAGCCACATTTGATTTTTGAGTAGCATTTTGGGGATTCCAAAATAGGCTAGCTGGAACAAATGATCAGATCATGACAAATGTGGCATCTACCTTAATTAAAAGTGATTACTTTATATCACACCTGATAAAATTTAATATTTTTCCCCTGGGTTAAATGAAAGTTACAAACTGGTGACAAATTTGGGCAAGGCCTTGAGGCCATGCTTTTCACTGAACATGTGTTAGCCTCGGGTTATGCATTTTTGCAACAACTAACAGCAATCTTTGATATCATTGATTGTGCTGTTTCCTGCTAAGCTGCACAGGTTGGGAATGAGAATAGTCTTACAGAAATAAGTTTTATTTTCTAACTAAATGGAGAATTCTATTTGACTCCTTAAGACAACGAATTTTGGAATCTGACAAATACCCTTTAATTCTCATACATTAAATCATTTGACATTGTTACCTGGATATTTGGGCTAAAGTGCCATTGTCATAAAAATGATACTCGGTATTTGTTCTCCTTCTGATTTCCATCAAATTCAAAAGAGGTCCTATACTGCATGCTATTGATCAGTGGTTGGGGGTGCAGTACTAGATTGGTTAAAAGCCATTTACTGGTAATTGAGACTCAATTTAGTCAAGAGGGAGACATTATTACAGGATAGATGATTTGTTTAGCTCAGTAGCCTTTATCCTAACTCCACTTGCCTTCTACAGTTCACAGTTCAGGGGTACTTACTAATCTAGTTTACATACAACAGAAAGCAAGCTATTGCTGGTGACTTAGCCCTGTAAAAGGCAGCGTTGAGTACACAGCAAAGCACAACCAGGTGGATCTCACAGCAAACCATCTCATAGCAAACCGTTTTTTTGTAGAATAGCTCAATTAAGTGGTGGTTTGCATGGATTTGCAATTTGTTGAAAGTTAACACAGAAATATTGAATTAGTGAACCAAAGCAAGAACTTTTTGGCGAACTGAACTGAAGGACAGGACATGCATTGCTAGTGTCCAAACCTCAAGATTGTGACAGCTTTGAGAAATTGCTAGAAGTCTGGTTTTTAATGGATCATGTGATTATTCAAATAGGCTTCCCCATAAAACAATGTTGTCAATTTCAAAAGCTGAATAAAATATTTTAAAGTATTTATCTGTTATAAAACAAATTTTCCTGACCATTCAAATGCTGATTATCCTTGAATAATAGATTAAACACTTTTTCATAGTTTTTTTTTACTTTCTGTAAAATAATGCCCATGCTGGAATCCTTAACAGAATAATAATTTATCTACATGATTAGAATTACTGACCCAATTGCTCAAGGCTGTCCAAATATTTACTATATAATAAACACTATAGTATACCACATAGTATATGTATATATCACTACACAACAGCAAATGCTTCAGACTTCTGTTCCAAAGTACAATCTTCAGAGATAGGCCCTGGTCTAGTAAAGCAGCTGATTAAATGAATTAAGACAAACTTAAATGTTAATGAAAGAGTTACTGCAAACTTAATATTACTGATCTTTTAAATGATTAATGAATTAAAGAATATTGGGTCCATGCATTTTCTTCACTTCCAAAGTAATCATACCCTGAAAGTGAAGATAAATAAATACTTAGAAATACAAAGAAGTAATTTCTTTTAAAAATGACTATATTTATAAATGGAAAGAGATTGATAAAATTATAAACATTTATGTTCCTTATATTGTATTTGTCCAAAAAGAGAGAAAATGCTATTACAAACATTTTAAAATACCCAGAGTAGGCTTTCTACGCAATGCAGATTACACCATAACAAAGGGAGATCCTATCTATCAGGTTTGCCTTTATAGTGATAGATTGAAACAATTTATGAGGTTAATACCAGTAAACTGGCATTGTGGTTTTATATTCTGTAAGCCGTCTTGAGTGCCATGGTCGAATAGGCAATATAAGTTCAATAAGCAAGCAAGCAAGCAAACAAACAAACTGCATCTTCATAGTAAAAGCAAAGCTGAAAAGTGAGAAGAAATTTGCACAGGAGAATAAAGAGGAGAAGCCAAGAGCCTGATGAAGTACTGCTTGCCTCTATACACATTTAACCAAAACAGAGTAAAGGAAACTAGGAGAATGTGAGAATGAAGAGAAAACAGAAGAAAATCTCCTGCTTTTGGGGAAAGTGATGGTAGTTTAACTCTTTCAAGAAATATAAAAAGGCACTAGAAAAAAATACAATCCATAATCCCAGAAAGAAATCAGGAATTTCTTTTTTCAGTTCTTTTCCTGTGCCACAATGCTGTCCTATGAAATCACTGTCAGGGGAATTATGAAGTTAAGATTTTTAACCTATCCATTTACATCTCAAAAATATCATCTCACTCAATTTATGAACTCGGTCAAGACACAAAACCAGCAAAAACATGCTGTAACAACAATACTGAATCACAAATGTAGCACTTAGCATTAGCACATCCAATCAAACATCAAGCATTAATGCTCTCTATCCTCATGCAATTTCCTCTCTTTAACAAACCATAGTTCAGATTGCAGCCTGAGATCTGTAAGAACCAAGACAGCTGAAAATCAGGAATTAATGCAAACTAGAGGAGGAGTGAGGAAGAGCATTCATGTAACCCCCAAAACCTTGGCATTATAAAATGGCTTTTCCAGTGATGCCATGTTAACTTTAAAGCTAGATCAAACTAGATCAATATTAAGGCAAAGGATCTTAGGTATAGGGTTGTAATTTAATTGTATATTTGTCATAATTATAAACTAAGCACCTAAACCACCTTCATATTTATATCATATCAGTCCCCAAATTCAGGTAAGCCTTATCTTTAGCCCAATTTAATATTTTCTGTGGGGTCCTTGGTGCTCTGAGCTTTGTTGCTTTCTTGCAGACATTTCATTACCTAACTAACTAATATCATCAGTACTAGAATGGGCGTTGGTACTTACCTGATCGCCCTTTCTTAGTGAGCTGGAGAGCATCCAGACAGTGGGAGGTGCTTAGTCTCTCTGTTCTTGATAGGCTGGGCTTTACTGAAGGTTGTTACTCCACCTCCTCTCCTCGTCCCCCCAGTTTAGCAAAGCGAAGAGCGGCCAATGGTGCCGACAGGAGACCCCAAGCTAGCTCAAGGGGAACCAGTGGACAAGAGGTCGAACAGGAAGAACCCGCCCCAGACGAAAAGAAGGGAGGGGCTGGATGCTCTTCAGCTCACCGAGAAAGGGTGTATCAGGTAGTACCAACCCATTCTCCAGCAGCTGCTCCGAGCATCCAGACAGTGGGACATACCAAAGCTGGGCCTGTCCTACGGGAGGGACTCCGTCTGGGCCAAAGACACACCCTGAGCGAGTGGACCTTTTGAAACACTTGCCTGCCAAAGGAAGCATCAGCAGAAGCAAAGACGTCAACCTAGTAATGCCTGACAAAGGGCGATGGCGAGACCCAGGTAGCAGCCTTGCAGATCTCGGAGATAGGAGCCTGTGTGGCCCAGGCAGCGGACGTAGCCACACTCTGAGTAGAGTGAACAGTGATAGGGAGGAACCGGCAGGGACTGTGACAGGTAGGCTTTTGCAATGGTGGCCCGTAACCAGCGACCAATGGTAGAGGAAGACACTTACCACCCTTGGGAGGTCGAACTGAATGAAACAAATAGAGCCTCAGACTTAAAGGAACCGTTCTCTTAAGATAGGCGTGCAAGGCCCTGCGGACGTCCAGCCGATGCCACTGGTGTTCCAGGCCATGCGAAGGTCACGGACAGAAGTCCGGGAGAACCAGCTCCTGTGCCCTGTGGAAGGCTGAATTCACCCGCATGAAAGTCGGATCAGGACACAGCACCACTGTCAGTGGAAATCGCAGAGATCACTCGACCGCGACAAGGCGCCACCTCAGAGATGCACCGTGCGATGTAACCGCAACCAGAAAAACTACCTTGTAGGTCAGGAATTGGAGACTGATTGACGACAGAGGCTCAAAGGGTCCTTTGTGAGATGTGAGAACCAAGGTGCGGTCCCATGTTGGAAAACTGAATGACAGGCGGCACAAATTGGTCGCGCCTGAAGAAAGGCCCTGATCCGAGGGTGGTGCGAAATGGAGGAAAGACCAGGCCAATGCACTACAGATGCAATGGCCGCCACATGTCGCTTCAGAGTGTTCAGTGAGAGACCCTTGTCTAAGCCTGCTTGAAGAAAATCCAACACCTGAGCAACCGATGGAAGAAACGGGTCCGCCTCATGAGAGGCACCAAGTAGAGAAGGACTTCCAATGAGTCCTCAGTATATCCTGGTAGTGGACAGTTTCGAGGTGCCTGGATGGTGGTGATGACCTTTGAGGAGAGATTCTCTGCCTTTAAATGTTGCCCTTCAGCCTCCAAACGGCTAGTTGAAGCCACTGGGGGTCCGGGTGCAGGATCGGACCTTGGGTGAGACAAACTTTGTCAGGGATCCTCCAAGGTGCCTCCATGGAGAGGCTGCGAAGGTCCACAAACCACGGCCTTCTGGGCCAAAAAGGAGAGACTAAGATCAGGGAGGCCTTCTCCGCCAAGAGCTTTGGAATTACCCTGGGTATCAGAGGAATGGGGGGGAATGCATATAGCAGACCGGGAGGCCAAGGACAGCAAAGAGCATTGACGTTCTCCGCACCTGGGGCCGGGTATCTGGACACAAACCTGCGAAGATGAGCATTCAGGGGAGAGGCAAACAGGTCCACGCTTGGGCATCCAAATCTGAGCGTTAGCTCGTGAAACAAGTCAGGGTGAAGGCCACTGGAAGGATCCACTGTTGCTCTGCTGAGCCAATCCGCTTGAGTGTTGTCCACGCCCGAGATATGCTCCACTTTTATGGAACCTAGATGACGTTCTGCCCAAAGACACAGCCTCTCTGCCTCCTTCATCAGGAGGACAGAGTGGGTACCCCCTTGCCTGTTCACATGTGCTTTTGCCATGATATTGTCTGTGAGAATGAGAACATGATTCCGATGGATGCAGGAAGGAAATTATGAGGGCGAGATGGATCGCTCTGAGCTCTAGTCAGTTTATACTGTTCGCTGTTAGTCGCTGACCAGCGACCTTGACATGACAGAGACTACAGATGTGCGCCCCATCCGAACAGACTGGTGTCTGTGGTAATTATGAGCCTTTCTGGCTCCTGTAGAGGAGATCCAAAGTAGGGAGAGCCTCACCTTTGTAGGCACCCGGACCCTTGCTGCGGAGTTGCTGCGACCTGACCTTTGATATGGCAGGAGAAACCACTGGAGCATCCTAGCGTGGAATCGAGCCCAGGGAACAATGGAAATGGAAGAATTCAATTTACCTAACAATGTTGACTAAAGGGGCCTGCCTCGAGTATCTAATACGTTGGGCCAAGTTCCTTATGCTCTCTAAACGATCTGGGGAGAGGAAGACTTTTCCTCAAGAGTATCAATTATTGCCCCAGATGGGTCAACCGGTTGACGGCGAGATGGCTCTTCTTCCAATTAATGGAAAACCCATGTTGCTGTAAAACCTGCAACGTAACTCTGGTGTCCATGTGAGCCTGTCTAGCTGAATGGGATAGAATTAGGATATCGTCCAGATAGCACTGGAGTCTGAACTGCCAGAATGCCCCCTACCGGGAAGGGCAACATACTCATAATGGTGAAAATCTAAGAAATTTCGAGTGGGCAGGCCGAATTGGTATGTGCAGATACGCCTCTGTCAAATCGATGGAAGTTAAGTAATCCCCTGCCTGACACTAAGGAGGATAGACTGGAGGGTGCTCATCTTAAATTTACAATAGACCAATGAGCGGTTAAGCCGTTTGAGGTCCAAGATCGCTCTCCAGCCCCCCGAGGCTTTAGGCACAATAAATAGTAAAGAATAGAAACCCTGTCCCTGTTGGTCCTTGGGAACCGTTGAATGGCCCTGATATGTAGCAAGTGGTTAATTATGACTCCATCAGGGCCCTCTTAGCAGGGACCCTAGAAATCGGGCATTGCATAAAGAAACTTGGGGGGGCAGAAAGGAATTCTAACGCTAGTCCAAAACGAATGGTGTTGCGCACCCAGGCATCAGAGGTGGACAACTCCCAGCGGTCAGCAAAGAAGTGAAGGCGTCCACCTATAGGGGTCAGATCCCTTTGATCAGAGGGATCTACGAGATCCTCGACTCGGCGGTCCCCTGAACCCTCTCTTGCCCTGACCCCCCCTTCGACTCCTGTCTGAAAAATCCGACCTGTCTGACTGTTGGATGCCCCTGTAACCCGATCCCCTGAGGTTCCTGGAGGAGAAAGAGGTCTGGAAGTAGGGACGGGAGGGGCCCCTGCAAAAGGGCTGAGAGAACCTGTTGTCAGAATGACGAAGAAGGGAAGGGAGGATTTTTCATTTGTTCCTAGTCTCTACCAATAGAGGATCTAGGGCAGGTCCAAATAATTTATTAACCGACACCGGGGAGGAAACGAGTTTCCATTTATTCTTACTATCTGCCTGCCAATGCTTCGGCCACAATAGTCTACGGGCAGTAACCTGTGAGGCAATGGCCCTGGCTGAAAATTTTACGGAATGAAAAGTAGCATCGGCGGAGAATTCTGTAGCTGCAATTAGTTTTGCTATGTCCTGGTGAGCCCTAATATTGGAACTTGGAATGGTATCGCCACCTGAGAGATGCCCCGGTGAAAAAAGATGCTGCCGTGGCTGCCTTGATGGCCCAGGCATCTGCTTGATGGGCTTTACGTAGGGCAATCTCGGCCTTCTTATCATCTGTCTTTAGGGCATCCTCCGCCTCAGTGGGAACAGTGGAAGAGGAGGCCAGGGCTATCACCGGATCATCGACCTCGGGGGTGCCCAAATTGTTAGCGAATTCAGGATCCAGATTGAAAATTTTTTTATCAAAATTTGAAGGGGCCGGGAAAGATGTTGCTGACAACCACTGTTTGTGGAGGAGGTCCAAAACATTTTGGGGACCGAATAACATCCTCCTCGTTAACTGGCTGAGAGAAGACCAGATCCTCCTCATCCTCAGAATCTGTAGGATGTGAAACTGAGGGGCTCGGAATGGCTGTGGTTTTGCCTTGGAAAGAATGGACTTGAACAACTGTGGTTGGAAGAGGCCCGTGAAAGTTGGTTGGTCTGGTTTTACGTCCTCGTCATCAGACATCCCTCTTTCTGTGGCCGGGAGCCCAAGGGGGTCCTCACTCTGCTGAACAGAGACCGAGTCAATCTGAGCAAGGGGGTCCACTTCTTCCCCCTCTTCCTGATCCTGATTGAAATGAGGATGAAAACCTCTAAATTGAGATACCTGGGAAATGACCGAGGCTGCTCTGACGCAAGACCTCACTGAATGTGAGTCCCCTTCAGATCTGAGTGTTTGTCTGGCTGCAAGAGACTGCTGAACCCCTGCCACGATTCCCCTGGAAACTGCCATTTCCATCCACGTCTTCATGGTTTCAGGAACCCCCTCTGGGAGGAATTCTTCCTGGCGCAATCCAGCCACCATAGAGGTGAAGGCTTCCGGCGCCCTCCTTGAGGGACGTGTGCTTGATATGACTGAAGGGCTGGGTCTGGGAGACGTGGAGGGGTGTAAAGGTCTAGGGATGGAAGAGGTTGGGGAGGCGGGGTAGGGTCCGGGAAGTGAACTGATTCCTCAGAAGCCTTGGTATTCTTTTGGATCTGTTTTTCCAGTGCCTTCTGGCGTCTGGATGCATCCTTTTGAGCGGCCTTAGATAGGCCTATCAGATTTGTCTGGGCCACATGTTTTGTTGCCACTCCTACTTGCCATTTCCTGTCTCAGAAAAACTGATATAATAATAGAATAAGATTGGCAGCCGCCTAGACGGTTGGCACGTCCGGGGTCCCGCTCCAGCAGCTGGGCCAGGCACCCCAAAAAAGATACTCCCCTTTTTGAAATTGTGTAGAGGCTCCTGAATGAAGCAATATGTATTACAATTATTGCTATTATTCAGAATGGTGAGACACCCACACTACAGATAGAAATAATTAGTGTGGATCAGGGTGAGAGAGAGAGAGAGAGCCTCAAAAAAGGAAATCAATGCAAGCCAAATTGAGAACTCAGTTATAGGGCAGAAGAATAGATTTTGGCCCTTGTCAACAGCTCCCGCAGGCCCAGGCCTGGGGATTAGTTGATCATATATTGCTGTGCTAATATATAACAAGGTAATAATTACCACAATATTTTGGCAGGAAAAAAACACACCTGTGAGAGTGGCAACAATACAGAGCTCACTCAGACAAAAACAATGTTTTGCAGAGAGGGCAAGACTAACCCCTGGTCCCTTATACAAAAGAGAGTCTGGGGGGGCAGAAGAACAGAAGGAATTAATCCTCTCACAGGGAACTGGAACAAATCCAGGCAGGGCCCTCACGAAGCCTCGTGGGCACGCCCTGAGAGACGGGAAGGGCGCACTTGCAAGCCGCCACTTCTCCCAAGAAGCAAAAACAGCGCCAAATGCTCCTCGGCGCCAGCACAGCACTGCCGACTGGCGCTTTTAAGTGAGAGCGGCAGAAACGGGGGAATCGGGACTCCTGCGCCCGTACCCCCAGCGTTCTCAGTGGGGCGGATTCACAGAATCTGAGGCATCCCTCAATAAGAGAGGGGCGATTGGGCAGTAAAGAAAAAGGCAAGTAGGGGAAAATGAAACTAAGGCTGGGAGAAAGGGAGAATCGAAACTGAAGCCTCCCCAAAACCGCCAAAGCGGCTAGCCAGCAGCGCCTTCCCCACTGCAGAAAAAAATGCAGTCGGGTCTGATACAACAGCAGAACAGTTTAGAAGCCAAATTGAAGCTGTGAGGAAATTTGAGAAAAAATCCAATTGAGAAGAGAAAGAGTAGCTGCCTATGAACAGAAGGCTGAGCTAAACTCGGGAGGAGAGGAGGTGGAGTAACAACGTCCTTCAGTAAAGCCCAGCCTATCAAAAACGGAGAGACTAAGCACCTCCCACTGTCTGGATGCTTGGAGCAGCTCGCTGGAGAAGGGAATGCTCTCTGTTTATATACTAGTGGCTTGCCTTGTCAGTGCTGGTGGGAGTGTTGGTGATTCCTTGAATAGGAGGTTGTTTACTGTCAGCTTGTTTGTCTTGATAATTCCTTGATTGGGGTATATTTTCTCCAGTTGTTTTGGAAGGGAAATATGATAAAACCGCTTTTGAAACTTGATACTGCCCCTGTGACACAGGTGCCATAGAAACCACAGCACATGTTATTTTGTATTGTCAGTTCTACAGGGACATTCACCACCTGTTGATTACCCCCTTTTAAACTAAATTTCCTGGGCACGCCAGTATTTTAAACTTGCATTATTTGTTAGATAACCAGGACAAATCTATTTCTCTAAAAGTAGCAAAATTCTGCTACATTATGTCTAACCTTTGCCCACAAACGGTTGCCAACAATCCTTAAAATTAGGAGTTAACTTTGCTTTGTTTTACTGAATATACCGTGTTTCCCCGAAAATAAGACACTGTCTTATATTTTTTTGGCTCCCAAAAACACACTAGGTCTTATTTTCGAGGTAGGTCTTATATTAGGGCAGGTTTAGAAAATAGTGCTAGGTCTTACTTTCAGGGTAGGTCTTATTTTCGGGGAAACACGGTATTTGGTCAATGATGGAAACAAAGTTTCTGCCTGCCTGCCTGCCTGCCTGGGCGTTGTTACATTAGAATTAATCTAGCAAAGCTTTCCAATCTGGCATGCTCATGTTTACAGAATCAATTACCTTCAGTGGTGAAATTTAAACAAATAATGCTTTAAATATTGATTATTTCATTGGGAATGCAAGAGAAAACAAAAACAGAGTGCAGAAATACTGGATAGTGTAGGTGTGGATCAAATATGGTAGTTAGAAAGCCATACAACAGCATCTGTTTGCAAAAAGGAAAAATGTATATAGCAAATAAAAGCATAGGGAATTTCCAGTCTAATATAGGAAACTTATCTAATAAAAATAATTTAAAAACCTGCAAATTTTGTTCTAGGGCTTATTTGGCAAGATAAAACATTTCTCCTACATTGGAATTATTGCTGAATTACAAGCTTGATATTGTAAACTCTGTTGTAGAGACAGAGTTCCTAGAAATAGCACTCAGTGCAATTCCTCTTCAAAACATCGCAGTCGAAGTATCTGGATTTAAACTTTCTTCCTTTAGAACACATGAAAAGCTGAAATAGAAAAGCTGTATCCTCTCATTGCAGAAAGAAGAGCTGTAAGGCTATTATCTATCAGTAAATATTAAGGTAAGCTTCTGATGGATAGATTAGACTGCAGTTAATTTTCTTCATTTTTATTAAAATGACTGATCTTAAGTCAGATATATTATAGTATCAGAAAGAATAGACGTGAAGTTTGTATTATTGTACAAACTTCATTCTAACTTAGCTTGCCCATAACATCTAATCATTATCAGAAAGGTAACTTTTCTCAAAAGTGCTTAGGACAATGTTTCTAAGTTTTAGCAGCATCAAGATATGTGAATTTCAATTCCCAGAATTCCCCAGCTGGCATTCTAAGCATTGAAATCTACACATCTTAGAAGTTGTTGACGTTGAGAAACATTGGCTTAGGACAGTCTCCAAGGAACAAAAATTTCAGAGTATGTTATATTATCTACTACAATAAGGGGTATTACATTCAGCAGCAAATAAATATTCCCAAAAGTAAGTCTAATTAATTTTTAAAAACCAACTGCATCAGGAATCAGAAAAGTTGTACATAAAAAAACAATACTACTCCTGATCTTTGCATTTACTTTTTAGTTACACTGTCATGAAGGTCATTTCCAATGTTCAAGACAAAATAGTATAATGTTCTATTTTAATATTCATTACCTTCATTGCAAATGGTTTTAAAATGCACCTGAATGGAAAACAGTACAAAAACATATCTAACATTATTGAAATACCATGAGGCAGTACACTTCTAAGTTAACAAAATCTAGCCACTCAAAGTTGCCAAGTTTGGAAAGGTCTGGTTTAAAGCATCTAGCTACACAATGGGAGATGCGTTCTAGTCCTGCCCTTCTAGCATGAAATCCTCTTTGTACAGTAACTTTAGGCCAGTCCCTGTTTTTCAACACTAAGAAAAAGACAGTGGTAAACTACTTCTAAAACTGTTGCCAAGAAAACTGCTTAGACTTGTCCAGGCAGTTGACAGAAGCCAGGAATGACCGCCCCCCACAAAAAGTTCAGGTAATTCTATATACATGAGTGAACAGGTGGCAGAGAATGGATGAAAGAGCTATCCTTCTCTTTAATAAGCAGAGAAATAAGTGAGCTGCCAAAGGAAAGAGCTCTTCCTATATCAAAGATAGAAACATATCAAGAATCTCCTCTGCCAGCCCCCAGAAAGCTAGTGAAGGATTTTTCAAGTTAGCAAATGTTTGTGGATTTAGTTACAAGACTGGACTAGCTAATAAGATTTTGGACAGAAGTTAAGATTTTTCCTAAGAATTTCCAGGCATTTTCTATCATCAAAAGATTGTGATGAACTATCTCAGTAATGCGCAGTCCTCTCATCTTGCTTTCTGGCTGTTCTTTGCTATTAGCATGTTTTTCTGAATGACAAATTAAACCACGCACCCAGTCCCCCACAATCTATTAGCTATTCTGTTTGTTTGCCAATAACCCACAAAATGGCTTGTCATATTATCCAAACATGCTCACAGTGATATGAATGAATATGTGTGTCTGTTTTAGTTAATGATTGATGGAAAGATAGAAACACCAATAAAAGTACCACTCCCGCCCACAACTTCTGTGGGAAAGGCAGGCCTATTTTACCAAAAAGAGTATAACAGGTAGTCCTCAAATTACAACAGTTCGCTTAGTGACTGTTCAAAGTCACAATGGTACTGAAAAAAATGACTTATGACCATTTTTCACACTTATGATTGTTGTAGCATCCCCATGGTCACATAATTTACATTTGGATGCTTGACAGCTGACTCACATTTATGACGGTTGCAGTGTCCCAGGGTCAAGTGATCACCTTTTGCAATCTTCTAAAAGCAATTGACAAAATAAATAAATAAAAATCAATAAAAAATCAATGGGAAAACCAGATTCACTTAACAACCATGTTAACTAATTTAATACCTGCAGTGATTCACTTAACTGTGGCAAGGAAAGTCATAAAATGGGGCAAAATTCACTTAACAAATTTCTCTCTTAGCAACATAAATTTTGGGTTCAATTGTGGTTGTAAGTTGAGGATTACCTGTAGTTAAGCTAGATTTGCAGAGGCCCAGGAGGTTCAAGTGCCTCCTCAAAGAAGCTCACCAATGGGAAGAAAACTGAGGTATTCACCAGATATGTAACATACTAATTAATAAATTAATATCCATACTTTCTCCTTATACAACAGTGTTACCAACTTCCACAATTTTATGATATATAGACTTCAATTCCCAGAATTCCCAATCCAGCAGGCTTGGCAGTTGAAATCCATAAATTTTAAAGTTGTTGAGTGTGAGAAACACTGGAACAGAATAAGTAACTGACAGACAGGTTTACATAAAGGAAATAATTAAAATGAGTAAGCCACAGCATGGAATTTTCTAACATGCTCAAGAAAAATTATTTAACAACATTCTTTGCTTATGGACAAAATACCCTCTGCCAAGAAGCAACCAGAGCTCTTTGGAACTGCTGCAATGACATTCTACCTAGATTTTCTAGGCTCCATGGAAAATGCTACTGTTAGAGGGAGGGATGCTTCATTTGTGAAGGAAGCAAATTGTCCAATGATCTGCAATATATATTTCATAATATATGACAGAGGAATAATCCAAGAAATGGAAATAAAATCTGAACTTCTTTCAAAATTAAACCTGACAGAGGTAGTCATTAAGCACTACTACCTGTACAAGAACAGAAAGATATACAACAGAACCATTCATCATATTTGAAATCAAAAGTTAAGGATCCCAAGACATCGTTCAAATATAAACATTAAAAATTACAGATCAAGATATGTATCAAACGGCATTAAGCCACTCTAAAACAAACTTGTCTATTTGACAAAGAAATTGAAATAATTATGTTCTACTCAACAAAAATCAAATAAATTGCAGTTTTGCCACAAACACACTTTGCTATATACAAAAGGTTCTACAACAAGCAAGAAGAATGTAATTATATGTCAGGTTTTAAATAAATGCAAAGATGTGGTGGGAGTGGAATAATCTAATATAAAAGCTAATCCATGAAAGGAACTTTGAGTATTTACCAATATTCACTGCATTATGTATTATTAGTCACTAAAATTTCTGCAGTATAAAGCTACTGAACAAAAGAAGCAGTCATCTCACATCAAAGCAGATTTGCCAGTAAGGCACAGATGTTACTATCTATTAGCATTTTTTTATCCACCACTTCCTTTCACACATGATAGTTATTTGTGGCCACAGGGGGAGTTGGATACTGAGCAAGCTTTTGTCGGGCTCCTCTCGGGTCTTCCTGGAGGCAATTCTTAATTCCCACAAGGGTGTGGTTGTTTATAAGCTCGTTCCAGTGCACAACTGCATATCAGATGTGGCATTAAGAAAGCAAATTTAGACATTGTAGAGAATTATTCTCCAACAATAATGCATTCAGAAAAGACACATGGTATATTATCCTCCAGATGGCATTCTTTCAGGGCATAGGCAGGTTGAAAATCCCAACTTGTCTGAAAGACGAAATGGAACAACTCACCACAGTCAACTTTCCATAGCCAACTAGTTGCGGCCAAGTCATCATGGCCAACTTACTGTGGGACAAATTGCTATGGTCAACTCACTGCAGGACAACTCACCACAATTAATTCACCACAACTCACAATTAATTCAATTTAATTAATTAAAATAAATAAAAAATATTTTATTTTTTGTCATTCAGGTTTCATTTTATCCCTCCTTTTACATCCATTCTTTAATTATACTATTCCACCATTTCTTTGATATTAGTGTAACTCTTGTCCCACAGCGAGTTGTCCTGTGGCGAGTTGGCCATGGTGTGTTGTCCAGTGGTGAGTTGGCCATTGCAAGTTGGCTGTAGTGAGTTGGCTGTGGCGAATTGTCATGGACCCCTGACCATTACACCATTACACAGATTCTAAATTGGTATATTTGCAAGGACATTTCTACTTTGCTCCACATTTTTCTCTATGGGGAAAACTTGCACCAGGGATATAAAAGAGGCAGGAACCTGTTCAATTCCTCATAGACCAAAAGTTTTTCATCCTTGACCTACAACATAAAGTAAGCAACCACGAAGCATTGGAAAATAGGCCCCCATTCTTTCACCACAGAAATTTCTGCCCCCTCCTCAAGAATAGGGAATGTTCAGCAGTTAAAGAAAATGGAGGCATTAACTACTGTATAATCATCATTGTACAAGAGGTTATTTATCAGCTCAATTGAAGCCAGGATCACCAATCCTACATGTGCTACCAAAGAAACACCACATTAACAATCTATTTCAAAATCTTGTACAATCTTCTTTAAATGCACAGTTGTTACTTGTTTTTCTGTTGTTTCATCTTTGCATGTATGTTATTAGAAAACATATAAATATGCAATTTCTTAAATTCTACTAGAAGAATTTGGAACTCTTGGTCTACTTTCTCACTGCCAAACATAAGACCTTATCGTTCCTATTTGCTCTGCTATAAAGAGATTATTTAGGAACAAACTATTCATTACACAGAGATTCTTGTGGGCATTGTTCAGTTGTGACAAGGAAAGAAGGATTCTCTTATGGCTTTCATCACAAGTTCATCACACTACTTCACCTACGATGTGGCCTGCATTTAAAGTGCAGCTACAGTATGAGTACATCAAATCTGCTGCTTCTCTAAGGCAAGTCAAAAAGTATTCCCTATCTCAACTGACAATATTCAAACCCTGAATAAGATTATTTGCAGCTTTTTCCTAAAACTATAATTTACAAAGCCAGGATAGGTGAGATAAAAATTAAAAAATATGCAGGTAGTCCTCAACTTATGTCTTCCGTTAATGATTGTTCAAAGTCACAAAAGCACTGAAAAAAGTGACTTACGACTGTTTTTCACACTTACAACCACTGCAGAATCCCCATGGTCATGTGATCAACTTTTGCAACCTACTGACAGGCAAAATCAATGGGAAAGCTAGATTCATTTAACTGTGTTACTAACTTAACAACTGCATGGATTCACAACTGGCAAGAAAGGTTGTAAAATAGGGAAAATTCACAACTGTGTCACTTAGCAATAGAAAGTTTGAGCTCAGTTGTGGTCATAAGCTGAGGACTACCAGTACTTCCATTGCTCAACCCTTCTTTTTTTAAAAAGCAATTTACAACATGTCAGCAAGATATACTTACAAGAGCTATTGGTAAAAACAAAAATAAGGCTCCCTTGCTGTACCTTATCTCTGAGGCCTACATGACCATGTTGATGTTGTTTTCTTGACAGAAGTACAGCATGAAAAAATGTAGCAGTTCAGATAAAGTAGTGTGATTCTCTACTTTTGAAGACACACATGGGATTGAAATAACTGAAGATAAGAATCAAAACTCTGGCACCCCATTATTATTTCTTCCGTAACAAAGCAGTCGAGATGCAACTTGCAAGACTAACGTGCTCTAGAATTGCATTGTAAATTCAGAAGAACATTCCCATAACATTTTAGCTCTATTCAAAAAGGAACATTTTATCATTTCTGAACTGCATTTATTCATCCACCTAGATGAATACTTTAGAGCAGAGTTTCTCAGCCTCAGCATCTTTAAGATGTGTGGACTTCAACTCCCATAATTCTTCAGTCAGCACATTTGACAGTACTGTTGTGGAGTAGATATATGTATATTTCAGTGCTTAAGATAAACCAAAACACTAGCTCAAGCAATCAAGATACAAAAAAGATTTTTTAAAAAAAACAACATATTATTTAGCAAGTTATTGCTATGCAGCAACTTATGCACTTTATTCTACCCATGGAATCAGAGATGACCAAAAATGGCCAAACCAGGAGTAAGAAAATATCACCAGCTGTGCAAGACTTTTTCAAGCCAACCACTTAGATTTTCCTCAATCTTCTTGCCCAGGCACTCCTCCAAAAAATTCTGTGTTATCACACAGTCTGGCTGGGCCATTCCTCCCTTTAGAACTAGGAAAATTTAGTGTGGCATCTCTCCAAAGTGGCACCTCATTTCCAGATGTGCAGCACTAAGCCGATTTCTTGATTCTCTGACCCAACTTGGGTAGGCTCCGAGACTGAAAAGCATATTAATCCAAATTAAATTATAAAGCAGTTTACTCTGAAAGGCTCAGAACTGCACTCTACATTGAGATCAGTGCAGGAATCGCAATGCTTTAATATTATCCACAACAGGTTTTTCATAAGACGGTAATATCTATTCTACATTCATTTGCTTCTACCTACTACCCACTACATACAGAGGCCAAGTGTACTATAAATAGAATCAGTACATTATCACAGCCTATGATTTTCAACAATCTGCTCCACAGTTCTTTCTGAACATTTGCTATTTCTCTTCAAGAATCTTTTAGCCATATAGCTAAACTCAATATTCCTCCCATTTTCTTATATCGAAGAAATAACCCTGTGCCAAACGAACATCAAGAAAACTCCACATTAAAAAAATAGACCCAAAATTTAGTGGCTTTGCTGAAGATAGCATTAACAATCATCCTTAAGCAAGGTTAAGTCTTAGCATAAAATACCTTTATAATTATTCTTCATTGCAGCATGGTATAATTCAAACTATTCTGTTGCCCTAATTACACCCACGTTTAAAGCATATCTTGTATTTGATACTTAGAAAGTAAAGATTAAACAACAATTGCAAAATACAATTGTTGCAACAAATACAACATAACTGTTGCAACATGCCTAGTGGTAATTGTGGCTACCAGTACTTTAACACCGAAGAGCCTATGGACATGATGTAAGATCAGATCTATAACTGTCCTTGTTTTTCTAACACTATTATTGTTTGCTGTTCTCTGAAAACCAGGTTCAAAACCTCACACGTATAACCTTTTGGACTATCTGTTTGAGCTGCATCATTTAGTATTTTTGTTCCAAAAAAAAGCTATTATTATCAGGAGCGTAATCAGTCTTCGAAATGGTTGTGGAAAAGCTTTAGACTTTAATATGTATAATATGGCTTATAACTTTGAGTTGTTGTTTTTTTACAATATAGTGCTGATTCCATAGCTTTGACTGCATTTATTAATATTTTGTATTTCTTAACCACCTATCTCTCTCATTTTTCCTGATTTAACTTAATGGATCTGCCTCTTTGTTATTCAGAATTGTGTATGAACATGATAGCTTGGGCACAGATACAACATGAACATTTCATGCAAAATCAAAGCAGAACTCATCCGATACCAAGTAGTCCTTGCTGGAAGAATCTCCTGCTACATATAAGTGTGGTGGTGCCTTTCCAACTTAGATACTGCTAAGTCTCACCACTTACACTTTTTGATGTAAAAAAAAACCTAATCAAACGATAAATTGTTCATAGCAAAGTGTTTTTTAAAGCAGGTCTATGAGTCCAAAGATGCAGCCATGAGCACAACCAACTTTTGATTCTCCTTAATTTGAGAAACAATGAGATAAGTTAACTGATCTGATATCTGACCTCTATATAAAAATACAAAGACCCTCCTCCTTCCAAAAAATGAATACAGGACTGTATCAGAAATGATGGAATAACACAATTTAAAAATCTGGTAATGATTGTTCCCCTAGCCCATTGCAGCAAAAATAGCCTCCAAATATGTACAACATTTATTTGAGCCACAGCTATTTCAGGCCCTAATCCTTGTACAAGAATGCATTTGCTTGCTTGGTACCAAAATTATCATTTCTTTTTTTAGTGGAAATTATTCAGGGTGGGTGGGTGGGAAATCCTGACTAAACTATGGTAATACCTTTTAAAAATGAATTGCTGAATAACAAATAATATGCATTCGTATTATATATATGACTGATGTATCAACACTTTTTCTCAGAGGAGAAAAAAAAGAGAAATATTTTGCACACAACCCTGAGCAACAAGTCCATATGCCAATGGAGCCTTCCATTTATTTTTCTTAAGCAGCAGCCAGAGATCCCAATCTTGCCAATCACATAGCTAAGGACTTTGAGTACTGTTTTGGAATGGGGGGAAGGCTTAGGAATAGGTTTTCAGCAATTCAAAATTAATACCACTGCTATGTACATCCATTTGGCTGCTGCAGCAGGGTGCCAAGATAGCATGGCATACTCCATTTGTTTGGCTGGCATCAACTGGATCTTTCCCGCCCAGAGAGGTCTCCTTCCAATGACTACCCTATCTTGTCTTTATTAATGATTTATTCATCTATGTAATACAATCTATCAATACATCCCACTATAAAGAGCAGGGAAACTGAAAAATGGAGTGGAAGCGAGAGGGAGGAATCTAAAGATAGAAATCATGTAAGGCTTTGGCTTAGTTCTACTAGTAAGAATCAAAATAGAATCCACAGCCTTTCCAGAAAAGGTGAGTTTTGGGATAAACATAAAGTAAGTAGGAGATTACAATACGGCATTGTTTGACAACACAAGAGGTCCTGTATATGCCCAAGGAATGTGCTTTTTGTTCTTCTACTCTTCTACCTACTTCTTCTACTTTCATGAAGAATATTTCTTCTCAAAACATTCTCATGTAAGGCAATGGCAAACCACTTCTGTAACAATGCCACAAAAGCACATGGAGGCGTCCACCATTATTTTACTATGACTTTAGACTGTAAATAGGTATGGTAATCTGATTTTTTAAAAATGCCTAGAAAATAGTAATCCATACACATACATTTACTAATCTAAGAAAACTAGTAAGTTGTTTTAGCCACGAAAAGAAGCCATTTTTTTGGCTTAACATGTAAACTATTTTGTCTCTTTAAAATGGTAAAAAAATGCCCCTTCTAACCCCTCCTTCTTCCATCTGCAGCAATGAAATGATCACATTGCTTGTAGGAAATCCAGGATTGCTTATGGCTATCAGACAAGTTACTCCACAGTGCATCCAATCCAAGTAGCTACTTGAAGCCCGTCACAATATTTACAGAGGCTAATTTAGCATAAAATTTCTCAAGTTTTTCAAATTCTTTGATGTCAACATGACAATTCTGTAATTATGCTAGCTCTAACAAAACATGGAATTATAGAAATATTTTCAACCAGTATTCAACATTTATGTAAGATCATGTCCATTTTCAGTAAGCTTATAACAGCTTTCTAAAATAGATCAGTATTATCACATTTATTATTTATTCCAAGTCTTCCACTGTGATAGAATGCTGAGATAATGCTTTAGAGTCACTTCCTGACTTTATAGCTGAACTAAGATTTAAACTAACATGCCAATAAGAGGTGATTAGTACCCTCCAGAAATGTTGACTTCCATATGATAGTTGGAAGTCTGGTAGTGTAATTCTGCACAAGGCTGTTGAAACCTGATTTATACCCAATGCAGCTTTAGCACTTCAACTAGAAGTTAATGGTAATATTCTGCCATATTAAGCTTAAGGAAGCACAGGGATCTGGTACAAAGCTAAGCTCATGCATTAACCTAATAAATTAATCATATGTCTGAAACATCTACCAATCAATGGGGAAGCAGAACATAAATCTTGCCATTTTTAGCCCCATGTTTGAAACAAAAAACAGGATTACTAAGTCACCCCATCTCTGTGGCCTGGCCAAGAAGCACAACAAGATCTGGGCTGAAGGTTGGGTCATGATCTCTAGGACCACACCGAACTTGGTCTGCAGCATGTACTGTATATAGCAAGTGTACACTCTGACACTGTCTTTGCTGGCATCTGCAGGGAACATGAGTCCTGTATATGCCCAAGCAAGTCTTCTGCCACTCAAGATAAAAAAAGCTATACTTTAAGTCTGTCATTCCAAAACATTACCATCTAAGAGAACAGGGGACTTAAATAATGGTATGCTCATTCTTAACAGTATGTGACAAAAATAACCATCATAGGTTAGATTTACAGACATGCAGATTGGTATTAATTCTGTTGCTGGAAGGGCCATGCCTGCTTCTTTATAGGAAGAGATTATCTTAGTATTATAAACATAAATGAGCAATCAGAGAAGAGAGCTAGTCAGGAGATACCAATAACTAGAGCTGGCCTCTATTTGGAATCATAATTTTTCAAAGCAAGCAGTTGATACTTTTATTTGATCTTGACTGGGCTAACTTTGTTAGATCAATGAAGAAACGAGCCCTGTCCAGTGCATTTCGATAGCCGGAAAATAACTAGGCCAGACCTATGTTTGCTTCTGTGAAAGATCTGGTTAGCCTTGGTTTTTCTCCTAGCAATCTTTTAAAAAGCCTCAGATTGTTTTTATAAAATTTTGTTTTGTGTAAGTAATAATTAGGAGAATACATGTAGTGATACTGTCTGCCCTGTAAACTGTTCTCCTATACATTTAAAGAGTACCACTCACTATGGGCCTTGGTGGCTCAGGCTGTTAAATGCCTGCATTTAAGTTCCAGCTGCCTACAATTACTGTAGGCTTCAATCCCACCAGGCTCAAGGTTGACTCAGCCTTCCATCCTCTTGGGGTAGGTAAATTGAGGACCCAAGATTGTTGGGGGAAATAAGCTGACTTTGTAAAAATGCCGCTTAGTAATAAGCGGGCATATACAATGGAAGGAAGGCTACTGCTAAGTGCATTGGGTTGTATCCCAAAAATTGTAAGCCGCCCTGAGTCTTCGGAGAAGGGCAGGATATAAATGTAATTAAAAAATTATATATAGAGCACGCACCAGAAATATGTGAAAAATATATAAATGAGCCTGGAAAATAATAACTGCTGTTCTTAAGCAGTTAGCTATGCAATATTACTTAACAGAACTTCAATTCAAATGGGCAAATTTCCTTTGGGGGAATATAGATTTTTCACATCTGGGTCTCATTTAAGTTATTCTTTATGAGAGTTATTAATGTGTGACTTTTCTGAAAACAAAACTCATATAGCAGTGGGTATTCATTGATATTGTGATCTCTTTTCCTTTCCCAGTCATTGTGAAAACAACTCCTCAGGCTTAGCCAATGACAAGTATAATTTGACTGCCAAACTTTGTATCTATTAGGCCCTTTGTAGTTATATAAACTGACAGCAATATAGCATTTTCTGCAAATTGTGCAGTAACTTCACTGAGAAACTATTGAAATTCATGGTTAGAAAAGGTGAATGAAGTATTGTGTTCAGCTAATGATGATTACTTAAAAATACTACTGCGTATAAAGTGCAAAAACTAAATCACCATAGAAAATTCCAATTCTTTAATATCTTTCTCACCAAAGAATACAAACCATTTTTGGTATAGTACCAAAAAAGAAAATAATGCAGGAAAAAACAGACATGGAAAATTGAAAAACCCAATTGTGATTCCCTGACTTGGGAAGGAAGTCTGAAGTTAAAAGTCTCCAGAAAAGTTATAGTAGTTACAAAAAGGAAAAGCCCATCATTTAAAACTATAAAGCCAAAAAAAAAAGACTTTTGGGTAAGGGACTGTGGCAAATAATAAAGGGGTAGGGAAGTAAACACAAGAAAACTAAGCATAAATAAAAACAAAAGATGTGTAAAACTGTTGTAGAGAAGGACTGGGGAATGTAATTTCTGAGGAAATAGTAAAAAGCAGAAGATCATAATAAATGAGTCGAGTCATTATCAAGGTTCATTGACAAGGAAAACTAATGGCATGTGGGGGGCACTAGAGTAACTTAGCAAAGTACAATGGGAGGAATGAAAAGGCAAAGCCAGGCTCATTAATGTAGAGAAGGGCTATGGGAAGAAGTCCTTAAACAACATCTACAGAAAAGAGTTAACACCATAGGACACAAGTACAAAGATAGGATAAAAAAATTACAGAATCAGAACTACAGAAAACTCTCTCAATGTAGAGCAGAAGCAAGAAAACGAGTGTCCTCTGGATTTGAGGACTAGAGAAGCTATGATTTCTAGCCAAGGGATCCAAGAGTATTGGCCAAAGTTACTGCTCTCTCTTGTTCATCCTTTCAAGAGGTGGCTGTTTCACTGGATGATGTTATGAATAAATGAGTAGGAAAGCAAAATAATCCCTGAAAAGGTTGCCAAATGGAATAGTTGAGAAGAATCTAAAAGTAACATGGGGGGAAATGTTCTTTATGAGGGAAACTATAGATGGCTTCTAATTGTTAGAATAGAATAACAGAGTTGGAAGGGACCCTGGAGGCCTTCTAGTCCAACCCCCTGCATAGGCAGGAAACCCTACACCACTTCAGACAAATGGTTATCCAATCTCTTCTTAAAAACTTCCACTGTTGGAGCATCCACAACTTCTGGAGGCAAGTTGTTCCACTGATTAATTGTTCCAACTATCAGGAAATTTCTCCCTATTTCTAAGTTACTTCTCTCTTTGAATTGTTGGATTGGTAGTGTTTGTTTATTTATAAAATTCATTTGCTGCCCATCTGGTACCTAACGATTCTGGGCAGCTTACAACACAGAAAGCTTACAACATAGATTTGAGAGCATCAGAACAATCTGATGAGGCCTAAGCAACGATGGACTGTAACCACGTGGGACACCACTATTAGGGAAGGCTGTTCCAGAGGAAAGACAGGCTCTCAGGGCAAGATTCCTGGTGTAGGTGTGGTGTAACTAGACAGAGGACCAACCACAGGAAAGGAATGACTTCACACAAGAATCTTGCAGAAGATCACAAGTTACTTGTCTTCTACCGTTAAAGCAGTGTTTCTCAACCTGGCCAACTTTAAGCTGGGTTCATTTCAACTCTCAGAATTGGTGTGTGGGATTCCAATTTGGGAGCTGGAATCCCACACACCTTAAAAAGTTGCCAAAGTTGAGAAACACTGAAGAATACAAGAACTACGGGAGCAGTAGACCCAGGAGAAAAGACTTCCATTGGGTGCAGGTGTCTAAGCTTGAAGGGCAGAAGGTGCATATACAGGGGAGGCAGAAATGGGGCTTTAGGAAAAGAATTTCTGTCCACAGACCACACTGTTCACGGAAGACTCTTTAAAAAGCTGCTCTCAGAATTGTGGCTTAAAGTAGCTTGTAAGGTAGAAGAACCTCCCCCTAAAAAAAGGGTTTAAAACCTGGAGACAGTTATGTACAAAACGGACTTCTGACTTAAAACACTGCTTCGCCGCTTTATCCAAGGTGGGTCACAAACATCTTATTCCCTCCAGACCAACTATTATCCCCCCCACCCACTCACCCAGGTGCTCTCCAGAGGCACAGGACTACAAAACCAATCCCACCAAGCCAGCAACCCTTTGAATCAGGCCAGCTGCAGCCCTAAAAGCCGGAGGACGCCTTGCTGGTAGCAGACTGGAGTTTGGAAAGGAAAGGAAAACTCTCCCCCCCCCAAGGCCCCTTTCCAGAAGCTTTGGCACTGGGGGGGGAGGGGAAGTTAGTGGGGGGGACAGCCACCCCACCCCCCAAGCTGGTGCCCCGCAAGCAGGCTGCACTACAACTCTCATGCTTCCCTCCCCTTCTTATGAAGAGGCGCGCGGGGGGGTGTTGAGGCCGCCGAAAAGACCCTCCGGGCCGGCTGCGGACGATGGGAAAGGCGCCTCAGCGCTTCTGAAGGCGACGCTGGCTGGGAAGGGACGCCCGGCGGGTCAGGGAGGCGGCTCCGAGCGCGCCACGGATCCAGGGAGCCGCCGGGGCTTATTGGAAAGGGTCTGAGGAGAGCCCAGCGCGGGCCTGAGGGGAGTCGAGGAGGGCGGCGGCAGGCCCGGGGGCAGTGGCGGGGTTCAGCCCCGCCTGAGGGGAGCGCGTCGGCCGGGACGGGGACGGGGCGGCTCCTCGGCGCCGCTGACAGGCCGGGGCGGGGCCGGCGGGAGAGGCAGGTGCGGCCCTACCTGCCGTAGATGCCCTCCGTGATGCGGTTCCGCTTCAGCGGCCGCCGGAGTTTGCTGCAGTCGGCGCTCCGGCGCTTCATTCTCCCGCCCGGCTCGGGGGGGTCCCAACCTGGCCTGCTGGCGGCGGCGGCGGCAGCTGCTCCTCCTGCCCCGCCCGGGTCACGGCGACAACATCCGAGCGCGTCGGTCCGCCGAAGCTCCGCGCGGAGGCCCAGAAAGACTCCCGCTCCCGTTTGGTGCTCCGGCGCTCTGTCTCCCCGCCCCTTCCTCCCTCCCCTCTTTTTTCCCTCTCGGAAACAAAGAAATAAAAAATAATTTCAGATCCGTCCCTCCCCGCCGCCGCGGCCCCGCGCGCAGGCTCCACGCCTCGCCCCGCCTCCTTTCAAGCCGAGGCCAATCCGCTGAGGGCCAAACATGAGGGCGATGCTGGGAAGAATCAATCAGCGCGGGGCGAGGGAGAAGAGAGACGGGCGAGCTGGCCAATCAAGCGGAGCGGCAGCGACCGACCGCCCTTTCCTAAGATAACAAGGACCGCCCAGTCGCGCGAACCACCGGCCTGAAAGTCCGTGACAGAAAGGATTGAAGAGCAGCATGTCCAATCCTGGGGCGGAGTTAGAGTAGAGGGGCGGGGCAGTCTCAATATTTCCCAATGGGAGAGAAAGAAAGGTGTTTTTTTTTCCTTCTCTTTGATCTCAACCTTTTGGTTTGGGATTAGGGTACGGTTCTCTACGATTAATTGACGTAAATGCTGACCAATAAACTCCTGCCGTCATCCGTGGCCCGAAGATAAGAAGAGGCAAAGAATAATGCTCCCGCTACTTTCTAAAACAGGCTCGCGGACGGATCCGCCCACTTACAAAAGTGATGATTTATTGAGCCAATAAAAATGGCGCTCTCGACAGAAAGGGCACTGAAGACGACCAATAGAGTTCTGGGCTAAGTGGGACTAGGCGTAATAGCCGTACAAAGTGCCCTGGGAAATCGAGTCTTGGCCAATTTGGGTAGGAGTTACCCCCCTGTAGCCTTTTGTTAAGGTGGCTGGATATCTATTGTGAACTGGAGGGTTGCTTACCTGTCAAATTTTGCCATTCCTTTGGTGTTCACATAATTATATTCCTCTTTTTCAAAATACGAATTTATCTTTCCTCATCCTGGACTGTTTTATTGGGAACTAAGTTGGATCAGGTTTGAGAGATGGATTTCTCTTGGTGTAAACGTATTTGTTACTCAGAAGTTTACTCCTGGAAAAAAAGTTTATCTGCTTGTGGGGTTTACTTCTGAATCAACCATTTATAGGATTGGGATGGAGTTAAGAAAAATACACTGGCTATGAAAAAGCAAGGCATTGTTTTGCATTTACAGCTAAATAAATAAAGTGGCTTATGAAATATGCTGCAGAAACAATCCAATAAACCAACATAGAAAGGGCTTGTGGGAGGCTGAAAGATTTCAAAGGAAGAAACCCAAACTACTGTGACATGGAGTTCCACAGACTGGTTGCTCATGTAGAAAAGGACATAATTGTTTTTCCCTGATGCTGCAACAAAAAGCTACAAGTAAGCATGGCAAGAATGTTACTCTGAGCTTACTCCATCATGAAAGAGTAAAATATGAGTGTAATCTATGAGGAAACCCCCATGTATGAGGACTTAACAGATGTAAATTGATTATCATCACTGAAAGACTTAACTTTGCAGAAACTGAGTATGAAAAAGACTTGTAGTCAATAATAAAGGTTTTTGAACCAAGGAAGATGAACTGTATAATTTTCTGCAATATTGTCTTTAATCTTGTGGGTTTTTTCCCCCTTGGCTACTGCTGCCATTCCACTGGCTTTATTTTAGATTGCTTGAAGCCTGTCAACAAGGCTCCTTCAAGAGCCAAGTAAAGGCTAGCTAAAAGAAGGGCAGAATCTGGAGAGTTGCCCTGAAATTTAAATATGCACTACAGGTGATCATTTAGCGATCATTTGCAGTTACAGTGTTGATGAAAAAGTAACCTAGGGACCAATCTTCATGTTTACACCTTTGCAAGTCTAAAGCAAAGTAAAGCTAAAACAACACTGTGAGCACAGTTGTGGTTTTGTATAATGACTTATTTGCTTAACAACCAGCTTGCCAACCTTAACTGGTCACTAAATGACTATCTAACCAGAATTTATCCAAGTCCATAGTAATTTGTAATGACTGGCTCATACCACTTACATAGGTAGTCCTCAACTTATGACCACAATTGAACCCAAAACTTATGTTGCTAAGCGAGACATTTGTCAGTAACATGGTTGTTAAGTGAAACTGGCTTCCTTATTGACTTTGCTTGTCAGAAGGTCACAAAAGGGGATCACTTGACCCCCTGGGACACTGCAACGTTGTAAACATGAACCAGTTGCCAAACATCTGAATTTTGATCACATGATCAAAAGATCATAACTCTGAAAACCAGTCATGTCACTTTTTTCAGTGCTGTTACAACTTTGAACAGTCACTAAATGCACTGTTGTAAGTCAAGGACTATCTGTATATAGGTTGGAAAAAGAAAACTATCCATAGCTACTTGCTGAGTTCTTCTTGGTTAGGTGCGACCTGCTTAAACGCATGTCAATTTGGAACTTTGCTGTTGTTCCTGGGAGGAATTAGCCAGGAAAATGCAATTACAGCATCGTCCTGCTTGTCTCCTCTGAGTTCAGATAAGTGCACCTTATGTCAGGCTTGCAAAATTGATGAAAACATGTAAGTGTCTACTTCTGGGAGGTTTTCAATAGTACACATTTTGGTATGACCTCATGGTTGCAGACAATCAGCTTGCTCAATACTAATCAAGCATCTGTCAGCACAGGTCAGGCAGTCCCCTGGCCTGTCTTAGATAAGGGTTATGTGCTTTGCTAATTCCTTCTAAGAACTCTTATCTCCTTCACAGCTTTCTCTTTTCTTTCTTTCTTTTTCTTTTCCAGTGGAGACTCCTGGAACGTTTGAACCCAAGGGGCTGTGTTCACTCTTGCCTGGTCCTTTTTGATTGCCTTTCTTTTAAGCCACGATGTCTTCTCAGTATCTTCCCAATCTCCGGATTCGTCTGCCTGTGCTCCTTCTTCTTTTGGAAGCTGCTTTAATCCTTATATTTGGCTTCTTCGTTTCTTACGACCACAGTCAACATCTTGCCAGAGACTACCCAGGTAAGGTGGCTTGCTATCAGCGTTGAAGACTGTCTTCTGTATCATTGGAAGGTTAAGTAAAGGCTGGTATATCAGGGAAGTTCCTTCTCTGGAAAGCCAGTTGTGTTGTGTATTGCAGCTTCTCAGCTGTGAGGAATTCAACACTGTTAATTGAGTACAGCCCCAGTTGGGAGGAGAGGGTATAGTGCAAGGGTTCCCAAACTTGGCAACTTTAAGACTTGTGGACTTCAACTCCCAGAATTCTCCAGCCAGCTATGCTGGGAGTTGAAGTCCACAAGTCTTAAAGTTGCCAAGTTTGGAGACCTCTGGTATAATGAAACAGATATAGTACATATTTCCTTCGTGTCTGTAGAGATTCTCAGTCATCCAGGTCGTAGTTGTCCCAAAGGTGCTTTTTCAGGAGGCAACTGAGCTTTGTTTTTCCTTTTGAAGATGTTTCCTTCCAGATCCTTCCATTTCCACTATCCTGTCAGAGCTGAAGAAGCTTCTTGGATGAGAAGCGAAATGTCTTCACAAAAAAAACAGTCCAGTTGCCTCCTGAAAAAGCATCTTTGGGACATCTCCTTCATCTTTAGGTAAAATTAAAGGAGATGCATAGTTGAGTCCCTGAAGAGCACAATCTAGAGATGCATGGTCCAAATTTGAGGATAGCCTCTGCTCCCCCAAAACTTCAGATTTGGCACCACCCCAACCTTCTGCCAAATTGCTGTCAGATTCTACTTTTTAAAAATGAAGGGTGAAATTACTATTTACTTATATCTCATCTTTGTATTTTTTTATGAATAATTCAAAATAACAGGCATACTTAATACTCCTTCCTCTTCCTGTTTTCCCCTCCACAACAACCCTGTGAGGTGGGTTGGGCTGAGAGAGAAGAACTGGCCCAAAGTCATCCTGCTGGCTTTCATGCCTAACCCCGTACTAGAACTCACAGTCTCCTGCTTTCTGATCTGGTGCCATCAGATCTAACTAGCGTTGATTGAACTGCATTTACTTTAACTATTATCTAGTTTTGGTTCTTATTCTGTGTCCTGTCTGCTATTTAGAGTCAAATAAAACCCTTGGCCTGAAAGGAGCTTTGTAGGGCTCAGTAGTCTGGTTGCGTTAAAGCATTTTCTCTTGTGCTTAGTTAACATGGTAGGGTATGGATCTGGAGCACAAAGTACCTTACTTTGTTGTGTGATCAAAAATGTCAAGATGATGCTTAGCATCCTGGCACATCTTTTCCATTCAAAAGTCCCAGATTCAACTCCCTACCTATGACTGAGCAAAAGACCCCAAAAGCTCCAGTCAAGATTAGGAAGTTTCTGACGTGACAAAATTAACTGTTGCTAAAGGAGAAGTAGTGGTTTTAACATCAGGTCATTGGACAGAGGGAGCCAGATACAATGTCTCCATGCTCAGAAACACTTGCTTGTTCTAATGGAGCTGCTTTGAAATACAGCAGCACAGAAAGGCATGTGAGAAATATGTAAGGGATGTACTATAATTTGAGTGAAATTACAGCTGGACAGCAAATATCCCAATAGTCATTAGATGGCAGCAAATCCTCTTAATGCTTTGCTGCCATCTAGTGGCTTTCTGTTACCTTGCAACTCAGATCTGGAACTAACTACAGTAAAATAATGATTTCAGACAATGATAGTGTAGGTATCTATGGAGATTCTCAGTCATCCAGGAGGTCATGGTTGACCCAAAAGTGATTTTTCAAGAGGCAGCTGGACTTTCTGGTTTTTCTTTGAAGACGTTTCGCTTCTCATCCAAGAAGCTTCTTCAGCTCTGAATACCCTCTGATCCTTTGGGATAGTACAGGTAGTCCTCAACTTACAACAGTTTGTTTAGTGACCATTTGAAGTTACAACAGCACTGAAAAAAAACTTGCGACCATTTTTCACACTTATGACCATTGCAGCAAATCCATGGTCATGTGATTTACATTCAGATGCTTGACAACTGGTTCATATTTATGACAGTTGCAGTATTTTGCAGGGTTGTGTGATCACCTTTTGTGACCTGACAAGCAAAGTCAATGGGCAAGTCAGATTCACTTAACAATAGTGTTACTAATGTAACAACTGCAGTGATTCACTTAACAAACGTTGCAAGAAAAGTTTGGAAAATGGAGCAAAACTCACTTAACAACTTTCTCATTTAGCATAAATTTTGGGCTCAATTGTGGTCATAAGTTGAGGACTACTTGCAGTAGTAAACGCCTATGGAGATTCTCCATAGTAACAGCAACAGTAATAATAGTAGTAGCAGCAGCATTTCTGGGGAAGACAGCTTTACTTTAACTCTTTCCATCAAAGTGATACTTAGCAAAAGCCATTTGATGGATAGCACTGCGTGATTTTGCTGGGGGAAGCAAGCCTACATATATTGCAGCTGAGTTCACTCACTTTGATAAATCATGATATGGTTTTGTCTGGTTTTGATTACATTTCCCATTCTTGGCAACTTCCAAACACCTGGATCTCTCCACCAGTGATGGGATTCAAATATTTTTATTACTGGTTCTGCAGGGGATGGTTTAGTAGGCAGGGGAAGGATACTGTAATCTCTCGTCAGAGGTGGTTTTGCTCACTTCTTGAACTTCTCAATGCTATGGGCTATAACTTCTCAGAACTGGTCAGAACCTGCTGACCACCACCTCTCTCCACCCAGAATTATTTCCAACTTTTAAGAAGTTAGTTATCAGATGGCTATATAAATATTTTAAATGAATAAAAGTTCAGATATCTAGAAGTTTGAAGTTAGCAGCAAACACTGAAAGTTTTGAATTCTCCCATTGCAGTTTGAGAACCATGCTTTATGACTTAGCAGTATATGCAAATTGGGCAACTGTGATCTCCATGAATCATGGTTACAGCACATTATGGCTTATAGCACAGAACCTTCTTTTGAAAAAGAGGAGGTAAGGGAGAGTGATGTGTATGTATTTATAAATATGTGCATACATATAAAGGACAGAGAACAGTACGTTCCTTGTCTTTCCTGAACATATATGTGCATAGGGAGGCCCTTTCTACCTATTATATGGGGTGCCTAGGATCCAAAACTTGGAAGTCCATTGGTTTAAGATCCAACTGACAGATAGCACCAATCAGTGATTGGATTGATGCATCAGTTTAAGCTGGGTTGGGGAATGATGGTCCCTTTATGACCTGTGAACTTCGACTCCCAGAATTCCTGAGCCAGCCAAGTTGTAAAGGGGTCACCGTTCCCCACTTTTGCTCTAAACCATGATTTGTGAATAAACCACTATGGCTAGGATCACATAGCAAGCTGAGTTGAAACCAAACAAACCTCATTAAGGCTCAGTATGATGTGGTGTTTAGAGCTGGGTCTCCTGGATGGGGCTACCCACCGGGCCTCCTTGACACAAGTGTTCTGTGTTCCCTACAGTATTTCAAGATGTCAACCTCATGGTGATTTTGGGGTTCGCCTATTTTCTGGCCTTCCTGCACAGATACGGCTTCAGCAGCACTGGATTCAACCTTCTCCTTGCTGCCCTCGACGTACAGTGGGCCGTGATTGTCGATGGATTCCTCTTTCACTTCTCCGCTGGGAAAATAAGGATAAATCTGCAAAGGTAGAGGTCAAAGGACATGGAGCTTGGTTTTCTGCTAGGAATTCTGTCTGCTTCATCTCATAGGGTTAAGGGAAAATGGGAGAAAGGAGCATTGGGTATGCTCACTGCCTCGAGTTACCTATAAAAGCAAGATAAAACCCTTAATTAAAAAAGCCAGTGATTTCAGTGGGAACTTCCACAGGCTGTTCTTTGCACCACTCTAGAATCAGTCTGGGGAATACACCTTGTGCATTGCTTTCTACATTCTGCAGCTGAGCCAGTTAATTTCCAATAGATGAGAACTCCGGCAGGTTTCCTGCTCTTGATCATTGTCTGCAGGGAATGGTAAAAAAAAAAAAGGAAAAAGTGTGGGGGTTAAAAATGGCTGCAACAGTGCAATCAAAGCTCCACCTGTTTGTTATGTGTAACATACATTAAAAAAAAAAACAAGCAGAGCTCCAATCTCACCGTTGTAGCCACTATCTTGATTTTTCCTTTCTTATATCTTGTGGATGCTCCTGAATTGGGTAGCAGGAAAGCTCAGTGTTATAAGAATGGTGTGGTAGAACGTTAGTCCAGAATCGCAGGAGAGGAGGGCCCTTTCCCAGAGGGCAGAGAGACATTGGAGCTTGGAATGTCTGGCAGGCAGGAAGAGGGTGAAGGCAGAAACCTCCCTAACAACTCACAAAGAGTTCACCTGATAGCTATGCAGATAGTTGCTTTAGGGCAGCAAGATTTCCTTCAATAGGTGAACACAGGAAACTGCAGAGAAGTAACGCCACATGTCATTCATGGTTCCTTGTTTAACAGAAATCTTGTAGGTGGAAGCAACTATCTGCATAACCTTTAGACGTTCAATGGTGGGATTCAAAAATTTTACTAGTTCTGTGGGCATGGTTTGGTAGGTGTGGTGTGGTTTGGTGGGCGTGGCAAGGGAAGGATACTGTAAAATCCCCATTCCCTTCCCATCCCACTAACCTGATTTCCAGCTCCATTCTCCTGTGCAGGGCAACCAAAGAAGACCCAGCCAATCAGCTGGGACTCGATGGGAGGCAGAGAATAGATGGGGGCGGGACCAGTCAGAGGTGGGATTTGCGGTTCTCGAACTACTCAAAATTTCCCACTACGGTTCTCCAGAACTGGTTAGAACCTGCTGAATACCACCCCTGTGAGTTGCTAGGGGGGGGTCTGTCTTCACCCTCTTCTTGATTTATTTATTTATTATTTATTATTTGAACTTATATGCCACCCCATCTCCGAAGACTTGGGGCGGCTTACAACTAAAAACAAGGAAGAATAAATACATTAAAAAACAATTAGATTAAATTATAAGTCCAAACGTTTATAAAATAAATTAAAAATAATTAAAATAACCCTCCCAAAGGGTCACAGCCGGGTTGGTCAAATAACCAGGTCTTCAACTCGCCGGGCGGAAGGTGCGGAGGTCAGGGGCCAGGCGGAGCTCCAAAGGCAGTTGATTCCAGAGGTCAGGGGCCGCGCAGAAAAGGCTCGTCGCCGGGAACCGCCAGCCGGCATTGGCCTCGATGGGACCCGAGGAGTCCCTGCCTATGAGCTCGGACAGGGCGATCAGTATTTGACATCGGAAGAAGAGCTCCCTTAAATATTGAGGACCCATGTCGTGAAGGACTTTATATGTTAACACAAAACCTTGAATCTCACCGAGCTTAACGGCAACCAATGCAGGCCGCAGGAGGGGGGTCACATGGGAGAACGGGTAACTCCATCACCACCCGCCGCCCGCCGATTCTGCACCAGCTGCAATCCTCGATGGTATGCAAGGGCAATCAAATAGAGAGCATTGCAGTAGTTGAGCCTAGAGGTAACAGGGCATGAGTGATCGCGCAGGGGTGTCCCATCCAGAAAAGGGCAAGTTGTCAAACAAGAAGGCGAGCAAAGGCCCTGGCAACGGCCCCACCTGCTCCTCCAACCGAGCCGACATCCAGGAGGACCCCAGATTCGCGCCCTATCCACAGGGGGCAACACCGCCTCCCCTATGGCCAAAGATGGATAATCTTGACTGGGTCGACGCCGGTATGCACAGCCACTCAGTCTTGGCGGGTTGAGTCAAGCATGTTCCCGCCATCCAGTTCCGACCGCATCCAAACACCGGGTCATCAGGAGAGGGCATCACTGATCTGGCTGGGGTGGAAATGTACAGCTGAGTATCATCAGCGTACTGATGGAATTTCACCCCAAAACCACGGATGATCTCACCTACGGCTTCATGTAGATGTTAAATAAAAGGGGGGAAAGGACCACCCCTGAGGGAACCCCACAAGAGAGCACCCTAGGGACGACCTGACCCCCCACCAACACCGACAGTGCACCGCCTCGAGAGGTAGGAGGAGAACCACAAGAACGGTGCCCCCACTCCCAACCCCCAAGGCTGACGCAAAGGATACCATGGTCGATGGTATGAAGGCATGAGAGAGGTCTAATGACCAGGACAGAGGAAAAACCCTATCCCGAGCCCTCCAGAGATCATCCATCAGCAACCAATGCCGTCTCCGTGCTGTACCCAGGTCAGAAGCCCATTGATACAGATCTAGGTAGTCCGCTTCATCCAGGAAAAGCAGAACCTGTTGAGCCACCACACACTCTCAACAACTTTGCCAGAAAGCGGGTTGGAGACTGGACGGAGTTGTCTAACACAGTCGGGTCCAGGGCAGGCTTCTTTCAGGAGGGGCCTCACCACTGCCTCTTTCAAGGCGGCGTGGAAAGACACCTCCCTTAAAGAAGTGTTGATAACTGCCCGGAGCCAACAAGCCAGGCCTCCCTGGTGCATAAGCCAGCCAGGAGGGACGGGTCCAACAAACATGTGGTGGAACTCATATGCTGCATAATCCTGTCCACTTCATCCTCGAAACCGGATCAACTCATCCCAGATAACCAGACTCCTGCACCTTCTCCAGACCACTGCAAATCGGAGGATAACCGTCCGGCCACACGGAGCAATCTTATCCGACAGATATTGAACAAATTCCTCGCCTTACCCCGCAATGGGTCCAGCCCCCCCTCTAACTGAAGGAGGGAGCGAGTAACCCGAAACAGGGCCAGATGGCCAGATATCCCAAGGTCCACTGTCTCTTTGCTTTCTAGAAAGATCCCCTCCCTCCTGGGACTCTGGATTACGTTCCATCGCAGATAGTGAATGTAACCGTGATCAAGGATTGAGTCTAAATGCTTAACACAGGTACAGAACTGAGGATGGTATTGGAGGGACCTTGATTCAATGTCTTTGGTTTCTTCCAAGCCATGATTTGCTGTCCTCAATAGCTTGAGTAAGGAAACAGATTTGCTCTGATTCATCTCCCAGAGAAGGTGTTTGTGGGGGCTTAAAAAAATCCAGTTGGTGGCCACAATCATGCAATCAAGCCCTGCCCGCCTGTCACCAACCTGACTTTTTTTTTGAACCTGCCCGCTTCTTCCCTCATGATCGTCCCTGAAGAATACCTCCAACGGTTATGCTACAGAGAGGCAAAGGAGCCAGTCAATCTAGAAAATAATCTTGGAAATTAATTGGTTCTGACTCTTAGTGAACTTGATCTTGACGAATACAGTGCTAAGCTTGAGTATCTTCTATAAAAGAATCCGCAAGGATATTTTTAAAGAGTAACGACCGGTATCCAAGTTAACACATCAATGTATTCACAGCAAACATGGAATTTAATTGTAGACATTAAAGTTATTGTGTATAGAGAAATGCTAACTTCAGTTAATCTTTATATTGAGCAAATATGTTGTTGTGTTTTTGTTTGAAAACATTACATCACAGACTAAGCAAATCTGCATTCTCCCCATGTTTCACTGAGTCACATTTCTAAAATAAACAGAATATTTCCAAATTTGGGGAAAGATGTAGCAGTGGCAACAAGGCTAGATGGGATTTTACATAACAGCAGGATGAGCATTGCCTTCAGTTACAGTTATTTCTTTAAGAATGTCTAAACAACCTAATTGTTCTGAATATAAGCCCCCACACCAGTGGGACTTCTGTTGTGTGTTTAAATTGCAGCAGGATTAGCGGGGAAGAGATAGAAGTCTTCAGCATTCAATCATTCTCAACTGAGAGATTTCAACTTGCAGAATCCTGATAGGTAAAGATCAGTATTTAGCAATCTCTTATCTTTTATTTTTCTCAAACTGTCCATTTTCTTCAGTTATCAGCTCTGAAGAGACTCAGCACAACAATGTGCGAAGACGTGTGTTAAGCTATAAATACATTTCAAGCTTCCTGCAAAAGTGCACATTTTAAGAGGGGTTAAAACAACAACAAAATGGGGGAGAGAGAGACAGAATGAATTAATGGATGAATACAGATCAAGAAGGAGGAACCTGGAGGAATACAGGCCAGCTGGAAAACTGACAGCCTAGGTTTGAGACTTGAGAACGAACGCGCTGACGATGAGGAGAGCTCCAGTTACTTGCCCCAGCTCCTGTATACCTAGCAGTTTGATAGCATACAAATGCATAGTAGGTAAATAGGTACCACTTTGGTGGGAAAGTAACAGCTGCCCATGTGCCTCGCATTGAGTCCAGAGGTGGTATTCAGCAGATTCTGATCAGCTCAAGAGAACCGTAGCAGGAAATTTGGAGAAGTTCAAGAACTCGCAATACCACCTCTGACTGGCCCCTCCTCATTTATTTCTCTGCCTGCCAATGAATCTCAGCTGATTGGCTGGGTCTTCTTTTGGTTGCTCCCACAGGAGAGAACGGAGCTGGGGAGGGAATGGGGATTTTACAGTATCCTTTCCCTGCCCTGCCCACCAAGCCACGCTCACCAAGCCACACCACACCCACCAAGCCACACTCACGGAACTGGTAGTAAAAAAAAATTGAATCCCACCACTGGTACAGTCATGCTGGCCACATGACCATGGAAATGTTTTTGGACAATGTTGGCTCTCTTAGATAAGAAACAGATGAGCACTGCCCTCTAGAATCGGACACAACTAAGCAGGGAAATCCTTTACCTTTATAGATCAAGGAGACCCAGAAGCCCTGGCTGGACTTTTGAGATGAACTGAGATATTAGGGATGTCAGATTGGTGGGAGAAACAGGAGGTCCAAAGGAGGTCAAAAAGGGATAATAGCCACAACCACGTGATTGAAGCCCTGCTCCCTTTTACAGCCATAACCCTCTTTCTATGCTTATAAAAGGAGTGGTTTCAGCTGCATGGCTGTAGCCCCATCTTGTTTTTGACACCCTCCCTGTGGACATCCCTGGGCAGAAGAAGCCCACTGTGAACTGTCAGCATGAGTTCCTGTGCCTCTAATTGCCCCTCTGCAAAGGCCATCACTGTTTTCCCCACTTCCAAAAGGATGGCTTCCTTCCAAACGGTTGAACCCAAGAGGCAATAGGTCTGATTAAATATTAGCTTTGCACAGGTGCCCATATTATTTATGATTGCAAAATTAATGACCCTGTCTCCCTTTAATGAGGCACTCCATCTTCTTCCCTGATAGATTACACTCATGCATTTGCCCCAGAATGTGTGGGTGAACGGATTAATGGATGTGCACATCACCGCGGAAGGCATCTCCTACTATTTGCATCTCATCAGTACCATAAACCTCTTTTGACGCTTGCAAAAAAAAAAGAAGAGTCAATTCCTCTCTGTTCAAAACAATACCAACAATGCCTATAAACTGTTCTTTTTTCCCGTTAATTATCTTGTCTTTGGCATCATAAGGCAAAATGAGCTCTTTCATGGTCAAGAACCAAATGTAAGATTTAGAATGAGATAAGGGCTGCTTGTGGATTGGGGCAATGGTGGATGTGGATTCAAATTTTTTTACTACCGTTCTGTGGGCATGGCTTGGTGGGCATGGCGTCTTTGTGGGCGTGGCGGGCAGGGAAGGATACTCTGAAATCCCACCTCCCCACTGCTGGGGAAGGTTACTGCAAAATCCCCATTCCCACCCCAGCCCACTAACCTGCTTTCCAGCTCCGTTCTCCTGTGCAGGGCAACAAAGAAGACCCAGCCGATCAGCTGGGACTCGGAGGCGGAGAATAGATGGGGGCGGGGCCAGTCAGAGGTGGGATTTGCTGGTTCTCCAAACTACTCCAAATTTCCGCTACCAGTTCTACAGAACTGGTCAGAACCTGCTGAATACCACCTCTGGATTGGGGCAATGATGGCTGAGAGTGTACTTAGCTAAGCCATTTTAAACATTTCCCCCTAGCTTTGAGGGAACAATGTTCCTCTAAATCCAAAATTCTTTTTTACACCCAACTTAGCAGTGTTTGCAAACTTTTGTTTTTGTTTCAATTGAGCAGTCATTTTTGAAAATAAGTGTTCTGATTGATCAGGGGCACTGTGACATCTTACACACCAATATAGCGATTATTGATTTATTGTGGTTACAGGTTTATCATAGGTTTGCAGTCTATGTAACACTTATGTTATTAGGGCTCTTAATTCTGTAAATACACTTCTAAGGGAACATTTTATCAAGGCAGTGTTTCTCAATCTGGGCATTTTAAGTTGACTTCAACTCCCAGAATTTCCTGGCTGGGAATTCTGGGAATTGAAGTCCACGAGGTTAAAGGTGCCCAGGTTGAGAAATTTTACTCAAAGGCACTCACCATAGATACTCATTGAGAAAACCACCATAGGGAAAGCAGAGAAACCATCTAGATCTGATTGGAAAAGAATCTCACCATCTCATAACATCCTGCTGATTTTTTCCCTTTCTTTCTTTCTTCCCACCAGCATTTTAACTGCCATTATGAGCATCACCACAGTATTGATTTCAACAGGAGCAATACTTGGCAAAGCCAATCACATGCAGTTGATCTGGATGGCTATGATGGAAGTGACCGTATCTTTCACCGTCCAACAGATGGCTGGCTGTGAATTTTTTGCTGGTAACAAAGCTTCCCTTTGGCAGAATGTATTCAAATTAGTGGTTTGTTCATGGGGTCTTCAGCCTTGGCAACTTTAAGACTTGTGGACTTCAAGTCCCAGAGTTCCTCAGCCAGCAAAGAAGTCCACAAGTCTTAAAGTTGCCAAGGCTGGAGATCCCTGGCCTACTTCACACTTCACCCTACTTTATCACATATACCGTAAGTGACCGGTCAGATTAAGCTATCATGTGGGCAACTTGATTTTGACTTTTTACAGTGTAAACAGGATACAGGTAGTCCTCAACTTACCACCACAATTGAGCCCAACATTTATGTTCCTAAGTGAGACATTTGTTAAGTGAGTTTTGCCCCATTTTACGACTTCTCTCACCACATTTGTTAAGTGAATCTCTGCAGGTCTTCAATTGGTAACCTTGTTGGTAAGTGAATCTGGTTTCCCTGACTTTGCTTGTCAGAAGGTCTCAAAAGGGGATCATGTGACCCTTGGACACTGCAACCGTCATAAATATGAGTCGGTTGTCAAGCCTTTGTGGTGCAGGCTAGCAATTAAGTACTTAGCTCCAGCTGCCTGCAATTAGTGCAGGCTTGAATCCCACCAGGCTCAAGGTTGACTCAGCCTTCCATCCTCTCTAGGTAAATTGAGGACCCAAGATTGTTGGGGGCAATAAGCTGATTTTTGTAAAATGTCAGCTTGGGGGGCCAAAAAGCCCCAGTAATAAGCAGGCATATACAATGGAATGAAGTTATTACTGAGCACATTGGATTGTGCTCCTAAGATTGTAGCCTGAGTCTCCGGTCTCCAGAGTCTCGAGAAGGGCGCACATAAATGTGAATAAAATAAAATAAAATAAAAACTGAATGTAAAATTCATGACCATGGAGATGCTGCAATGGTCATAAGTGTGAAAAATGGTTGTAAGTCACTTTTTTCAGTGCTGTTGTAACTTGGAACAGTCACTAAATGAACTGTTGTAAGTCGGGACTGCCTGTGTTGTAATCTGTAAGCTGTGAGCTGCAGTTTATGATAAGAGGGCAGGAATAGTGGAATTGCAGATGAAATTTACCTTCCTTTCAACTTACATATTTTTTGGAAAGGGCAGAAGGAAGGCATAACCTGGATGTGGGAGGGATTGATTGGCTGGCTGTCTGGAGCTTTCTTTTTATATATATTTATATTTATTGTTCTTTTCAAACTTTAACACACATTAATCTTGACTTTAACAGTATTGTGTCATCATTATTATACAAATTATTCTACACATCAGTCTCATACAAATAGCTACAAAATAGCTGGAGCTTTCACACAATCACATTTTTTATAGATATGGAATATTTTCAGCTTTCCACCCCAAAGAAACCAACGTCATCAGCACAGGGATCTTGCACTAATAAGAAAAAATGCTCTGGGTGTGATTTAGCATGCTGAAGGAGCCAGCCAGGGTGGACTAGAATCCGTAATTGATGACTTAGTTATTGTGTTTGTTAAACCCAGCAGCTTTAAGCCCTATGGACTTCCACTCCCAGAATTCCCCAGCCAGCATGGCTGGCTGGGGAATTCTGGGAGTCGAAGTCCACACCGTTTAAAACTGCTGAGGTTCAAAAACACTGTAGCAGAGAATTAATTTAAAATGCCCAAGGGAACAATTCCAAAAAAGAAAGATTAATCACCCTTCAGGGGTTTTCCTGCCTTATATTCAGTCACTGCAGGCTGGCACGTAGAAACCCACCCTCCATCTTGACTTCATAGGCTTTTGACTGCTTTTGCTGTCCACAGATTGAGAGCCACAGCAGTGTGATGCACGCCCACTTGTTTGGGGCCTACTTTGGCCTAATGGTCTCCTGGACGCTCTACCACTCCTCACTGAGTCGGAAAACTGAGAAGGAAAGATCCAGGCCCATCTCGGATATGTTTGCGGTGCTGGGTAAGCAGTCTGCTGTAGGCAAGAGAAAAGGTCAAATGGCTTCCTTCCTTGGGGCCGAAACGAACGCATGCCCACCAAATTAGGAGGTTCCTGTGTTGGCCAGCTGTATGGCATCCAGCGTAGGACATATTGCTCAGCAGTTGGCATTTGACTTTTGTCTCTTATTTCAGCATGACTCTGGCAATTTAGCTGCTAACACAGAGAGGTGTATTGATAGTGATGGTGACTCAGTTCCTGGCTTTTATGGAGGACATTAGATCTCTTCCAATCTGGATTCAGGCCCACTTCTCAGAATTGAGATTGTCCTGGCGCTTGGATCCTCAAGAGGCTGTTGGTGGAAACCCAGGTGCTTGCAAAAGACTAAGGACCATTCTCCGATCATCATCCTGACTTAAAAAGGAAATATAAGAGTAATTGGTAAGGGGCATGCTGCAAAATAGTGTACAAGTAGCTGTTGACTTAACTATCATTCATTTAACAACCATTCGAATTTCCAACAACACTGGAAAAAATAGAATAGAATAGAATAGAATAGAATAGAATAGAATAGAATAGAATAGAGTTGGAAGGGACCTTGGAGGTCTTCTAGTCCAACCCCCTCCTTAGGCAGGAAGCCCTACACCACTTCACACAAATGGTTATCCAATCTGACTTTGTAAAAATGCCTCTTGAGGGGGGCCAAAACCCCTAGTAATAAGCAGGCATATACAAAGAATGAAGGCTATTGCTGAGCACATTGGGTTGTGCTCCAAAGATTGTAAGCCGCCCTGAGTCTCCAGAGTAGGGTGGCATATAAACGTGAATTAAAAAAAAAATCTTTCTTAAAAACTTCCAGTGTTGGAGCATTTACAACTTCTGGAGGCGAATTGTTTCACTGATTAATTGTCCTGACTGTCAGGACTAGGTTCTTCTCTCCTTGATTAGTTTCCACCCGTTGCTTCTTGTCCTGTCTTTAGTGTTTTGGAGAATAGGTTGACTCCCTCTTCTTTGGGGCAGCCCCTGGGATATTGGAAAAGACTGTTGCTATCATGTCACCCCAGTCCTTCTTTTCATCAGACTAGACACCAGTTCCAGCAACTGTTCTTTATATGTTTTAGCCTCCAGTCCTCTAATCCAGTCCCCTAAAATGACTTATGACCAGCCCTGGCACTTACAACCACTGTAGCATCCCTACAGTCATGTGATCAACATTTGGGTTCTTGGCAACCAGCATGATTTACAATGACTGCAGCATCCTAGGGTCATGTGATCACCATTTGTGATTTTGCCTAGCTGACTTTCGTCAAGCAATGTCAACAGGGGAATCCGGATTCAGTTAACGGCTGCCTGATTCACTTAACAACTGCTGTGGCTTGCTTAACAACATGGCAAAATAGTAAAACTGGGCATGGCTCGCTTAATAATTCCTTCCTTAGCACTGGAAATTCTGGTCCCAGTTGTGGTTGTAAGTGAAGGACTACCTGTATTTGTTATTTCAGATGTGTCTCACATAGGCATGATTAAAAAATGAAGAGAGGCACAATTTGGTCATCACAGAGCTGTAGAATTGGAGGAGATGATCTGCAAGGGTGACGAAACCAAGGTTTTTGAAAGGTGGCTGTCTAACCACTTCTAAAAAAAAATCTCCAAAGATGGAGAACTTACAATCTTGGTTAATAGACTTTCTACTGTTGTACAAATCTTATCATCAAGAAAATCTGGGTCAGTGTCTCTTAATCTTGACAGCTTTAAGATATGTGGGCTTCAACTTTTTGGGAGCTGGACTCCAAACATCTTAAGAGTTGCCAAGCTGAGAAATGATGATTTGGGTAACTGAATCTGTTACCACCTGCTTGTTATTTCTGACCCTGGTTTCTATGGCCATGGAAAAGAGTTGGCCATCTTCTTTGCAGCTTCTCTTTAAGTACCTGAACATGGTTATCACACCTTCAAACTGTAGAAAGTTAGCACCCGCTCTTGTCCTAGAAGAATGAAATATTTTGAGAAATATTAAGAAGGCAGTATATTATATTTCCCTGGATGAGAAATGGAGAAACATGCTCTTGTAAAGCAGCCCCCACCTTCCCTAACAGCCCACAGCAGATGTCAGCACTTAAGAGATAAAGAGATAGCTCTATTCAAAGGCAAAAATTCCCTGCAGCAAGGTCTGAACAAAGGTAGGATTAGCTCTCAGCAATAATAGGAATTCCCCAACACCCTTTCAGAACACAAACTCCTTCATTGCATCATCTCAGTTGCACCACGCCCAGAAAACTTCAACCAAACCTGGGAGACAACCTACAGAGCCAGCTAAGACCCCTACAACAGCCAATAGAATACATCAGGGGTCTTCAAACTTGACACCTTCAAGACTTGTGGACTTCAATTCCCAGAATTCCTCCTCCAATCATGTTAGCTCAGGATTCTGGGAGTTGAAGTCCACAAGTCTTAAACTTGCCAAGTTTGAAGAGCCTTGGAATACATGTTCTTGCACAGGAACAGGAAGCTCAAACTCAGAGCCCAAGAGAAGGTATAAAAACCCCTCACTATCAACTCCATGTGGTCAACTGCTCAGGACCATCCATATGGTTCTGCTTCATCATCTTTCCAATCAGCCTCCAGCCTCCATTTTGTCTCCAGTGCCTTTTTCCCGGCTTGGAACTGGACCTGGATATTTCTTCCAACAAAGCAATTGTTTTTTCTCCAGACTGAACATCTCATATTCTTTCAGTCAATCCTCTTCCACTGCTCTGCTACGGATTCTCCCTTCCAATAATGCAGAAGGCAGAGCATTCAGTCTGGCCGATGAAAAAGCTGCCTGGTGAAGCAATCACACAGTATTGATTAGCTAATTTAGCAAGTATAAAAGAACTTCTGAACTGGCCTAGCATCGAGGCTAAATCCATCAAGGATGTCTGCAGGGCATGGGCAGAAAAGTTAAAACAACTAACCACAACAGTGCAATCCAGTTTCTGCCTGTTTTTATGCACGCTTTGTATGACACACACTAAAAACAGGTGGAGCTTTGATCAGACCGTTGTGGTTGTCATCCTGATCTTTCTGAGCATACTCTGTAGATACCCTGGTCCGCGGTTCTTTTAATTAAGGATTAGCATCCCATGCAAGTACAGTTACAGATACATGGACAGATCATGAAAGGGAATGCTGATGGAGCTGTAAAACGGAGCCCTAGTCTGTTGATATTTATTTACATTTTGGCAGGGAGCCCTGTCTGGGGAGGATTATGACTCTGCTCTGAGCAACTTATCTTAGAAAGAGCTCTGAGGCATTGCTTTCTGCTCAGAGAGAGATAAATAGACTTTCTTCTTCCTAGAAGGTCTAGGAGAGGGAACACCCATCCAACTGGAGTCTGGACCTTGCGTGCAGCTTATCAGCCTCCCAGTATTGACTGAAAATGCCTCTTCTTGAAAACTAATAATAAACATTAAGAATCCAGGGAGAGTCCTTGGGTTACAATGGCAATGGAGAGCAGGATTCCTATTGCTAAGCGATGCGGTCATAAAATGTAACATCTCATGACCGCGTCACTTAGCAGAGGTGGTATTCAGCAGGTTCTGACCAGTTCTGGAGAACCGGTAGCGGAAATTTTGAGTAGTTCAGAGAACCAGCAAATACCGCCTCTGACTGGCCCCGCCCCCATCTATTCTCTGCCTCCCGAGTCCCAACTGATTGGCTGGGTCTCCTTGGTTGTCTCCCAACGGAGAACGGATCTGGAAAGCAGGTTAGTGGGGTGGGAAGGGAATGGGGATTTTGCATTAACCTTCCCCCTGGAGTGGGGAGGGAATGGGGATTTTATAGTATCCTTCCCCTGCCATGCCCACCAAGCCATGCCACACCCACAAGCCATGCCCACAGAACCGGTAGTAAAAATTTTTGAATCCCACCACTGTCACTTAGCAACAGCCATCGCAGCACTTCCAAAGTGACATCATAACCCCAAGATGTGCTGGTTCTTAAGCAGCAAGTGGCAGGAGTTCCGTGTTAAGGAGTGCAGGGGTGCTGCAGAGGGTGTAGGAAAAGCCGTGGGCAGGATTGGCACAAGGAGGCTGACTGGGAGACTTACCAGAGCGACCTGCAACCTTTCCTGCCAGCTTCCCCATGGACTTTGCTTGTGGGAAGCTGGTAGGGAAGGTGGCAAATTGCAGTCACCCTTGAATAGAAGGAGCGGGGAGGGGAGAGAATGGAATGGAGGGAACAGAGCAGAGTAACAGAGTTGGAAGGAAACTTGGAGGTCTTTTAGTCCAACCCAGGCAGGAAACCCTATAGCATTTCAAACAAATGGTTGTCCAATCTTACAGAGGTGCTGCAACAGTTGGAACTTTGAGGACTGGTTGTAAGTACCACTCATTCCGTGCTGTTGCAACTCAAAATGGGTGCTGAATGAATGGTTGGTAAGTGAGAATTACTGGTCAACATAAAGGGGTTAATTTAAGTCAATGGATTTATATATTGTATTAAGCCTGCCAAATGGGTGTTTGGGTTGGTATAGAATAAGTACCGTGTTTCCCCGAAAATAAGACACTGTCTTATATTTTTTTGGCTCCCAAAAACACACTAGGTCTTATTTTGGGGGTAGGTCTTATTTTTGGGGTAGGTCTTATTTTCGGGGTAGGTCTTATTTTCGGGGTAGGTCTTATTTTCAGGGAAACACGGTATATAATAATGTCACTTTTTAGGTGGGGGGGGGGCGCAAGCAACCAGATCTATTGCGTTGTACCTATATTACAAGAATCTCTCCAGTCTGCTTCCCTTCCCTTGGGAACAAACAGATGGAAACTGGAGGTCCAAAATGTAGGGGAATAACCAAGATGTGCAAATCTACTTATCAAGGTAGAGGAACAGGTGAAAAGAGGATAAATGTCAATATAAAATACTGGTATCAGCATTTTCCAGAGGCACCTTTTGAAATACTTATTCTGATCCCTGGTTGATAGAAGGATAGATGATAGAGCAGCCCAGTCTTTGCCAGGGTAAATTCCAGACTTAACAACACAGGCAATCCTCCATGCCCGTCATAAATTATGAGCCACTTGCACCTGTTATTTCTCTTCAAACAACATTGCAAAGGGAGATTGGGTTACAAAGCTCCTTCAGTTCTGCCACTTACTCTGACTGATAGATCAGGTGTTCAGCATAGATTCAAAAAAAAAAGAGAAGTACCCAAAGATGGGACAATAATACTAGCATTTCCAGATCTGGGCTGCAAAACATCCAGGTGTCCATTAGATGACAGCAAAGACACACAGGAAAACTTAAATATTTGCTGCCATCTAGTGGACCTGATGTCAGGCTCCAAAAACCAAGAAAGTTGCTGAGTTTCTTCTAAGCTGTTTCCTTTATTGTTCCTCACCAATAGGTAGAAACCTTGCTAAACAAAAGCAAACTATTTGCATCATTAACGATATACTCTGAGAAACTTGAGGAAGGAGCTGTCTTGACCCTCTTCCTCCCAACCAAACTATCTTAACCTTTGCTGTCTCTTGTTCCTCTGGAATGCAGCCTCTCCCTCTTGGGAATCCATCATTCCCAACATTTCATTACACCTGTAGCCTTCTACAATTCAATCAATCAATCAATCAAGAATAGAGCTGGAAGGGGTCTTTGTGGTCTTCTAGTCCAGCCCCCTGCTCAGGCAGGAGACCCTCTACCAATTCAGACAAATGGCTGTCCAATCTCTTCTTAAAAACCTCCAGTGATGGAGTACCCACAACTTCTGGTGGCAAGCAGTTCCACTGGCTAATTCAAAGCTGTCAGCTTTAACCCTGGTAGCTTGCTTATGGTATTCCAGATGCACAGGGAAAGATTGCTAGAGAGAAGTGCTATGATAAGCAGAAGCAAGCCACAGGCATTATAAAGTTATATGTTTCTGGACTATATGGACTCCATTCCTTATCAAATCAGACACTCCCTTTAGGTCTATGTCTTTGGAGAAGTTGCAAGGAATGGCACATTGTAAACATTGGTTTGATTTGTTTGAGAAGATACATCTACTTGGCTTTAGCCTTCTTCACAGGCATGGTGCATAATGCAAGGCCTTATCAGAATAACAGTTGGAAGGGACCTTGAAGGTCTTCTAGTCCAAGGGTCTCCAACCTTGGCAACTTTAAGACTTGTAAGTCCACAAGTCTCAAAGTTGCCAAGGTTGGAGACCTCTGTTCTAGTCCAACCCTCTGCTAGTGAGGTCATCTGGGTGAAAGAGACTGCTGAAAACTGGAAGCAGAGATAGCACCTTTGTCAACTAACAACTTTGATTAAGAGGCTGCAGCTCACAAAAACTATGATTTGTCGAAGAAAGTATTTCCAGACTTACTGCTATAGACTAGCAATGGCTCTCCTCCCATAATGCTGAAAACTGGAGCTCGGTTGAGTTTGAGAGTCTAATCATTTTTCCCTGTTGTGGTTCACCAGGTACCCTCTTTCTCTGGATCTTCTGGCCCAGCTTCAATTCTGCCCTGATCCCGGAAGAAGACAGAAAATGGACTGCCATCTACAACACCTACTTTGTCATGGCCACGAGCACCATTGCCGCTTTTTCTTTCTCAATGGCAACCAGCAAAAATGGAAAACTCAGCATGGTGAGACAGAAGTGCCTGTTTTCTCAGCTGGAAGAGCAATATTCTTGATCCTGTCACCCTCCAGATGTCAAGGCAAGAAGTTGCCACCCAGTGGGTCTGGAGAGGATCAAGTTGCGCAACACTGGTGTAGAACAGCATTTCTCAACTTTAGCAACTTTAAGCTATCTGGACTTCAACTTCCAGAAATTCTCTTAGCCAGATATGCTGACTGAGGAATTCTGGGAGTTGGAGTCCACATACCATAGCATTGTTAAGGTTGAGAACCCGTGATTTAGAATGAGTGAGGCTAGATCAGGGGTGGGCAAACTTTTTGACTCGAGGGCCACAATGGGTTCTTAAACTGGACCGGAGGGCCGGAACAAAAGCATGGATGGAGTGTTTGTGTGAACTAATATAAATTCAAAGTTAGATTACTTCACGTAGCCTTCTGGGAGAGCAAGAGAACCCTCCGCTTTCGCTGCCCATGGGCCAGATAGAACAGCCGAACAGGCCGGATCCGGCCCCCGGGCTGTAGTTTGCCCACGGCTGGGCTAGATAATTAGGTTGGGATTATTTTGAGCTTTTCTCATCCTTTCCTCTTTCTCAGGACTGTGTTATCTTTTCTCAAAGCCCCGTCCCCCATGAACTCTTTGGTCATTCCTTCTCCATTCCCATAGTCTACATTCCTCCCATAAAGGGAGACTCCATATGTACAACTCTGACTCCTTTTTTTTATAAAAGTTTTATTATTATTAAATAATTATTATTTATTATTATTATTATTTTTTTTCCAAGACAAGCAAGACAAACATAACATAAAAAACATAAACCAACATCAATTTCAAGTATGTTGGTCGATCACAAATCTCGGTGCCATCCCCTTACCATCAATACTCTCCATTGCAGAAGAAAAGAAAAAGAAATATACAGAACAAACAAGAAATAATTTAAAAAAAATACAACCGCCTATTATCTATTTGAAGAAATCTCAAAAACTTACACATTTTAGTTCATACATTACCTAAACCATCTCCTCTATTATCCAACATTATTATTACCAACTCTCTACAATATTATAGTCTCTATATTATATTCTCATTCAACGATTATATTTATCTCCATCATATCCATATATTACCAAGTTTTTTTATCTAGCCATTGATAAAACATACTCCATATCTTAAAAAACTGTTTTTCTTCTTGATCTCTAATTTCAAATGTTAATCTACTCATTTCGGCACAGTCCAAAATTTTCTTAATCACTTCCTCCTGCACAGGTATCTTGTCATTTCTCCAATTTTTAGCAAATACAATTCTAGAACTCTGACTTCTTGAAAGGCAAGAGATATCCGCAAGTACATAAATAAAATGTACTGAGCCTTGGTGGCTCAGGCTGTTAAATGCCTGCACTTAAGATCCAGCTGTCTACAATTACTGTAGGCTCGAATCCCACCAGGCTCAAGGTTGACTCAGCCTTCCATCCTCTCGGGGTAGGTAAATTGAGGACCCAAGATTGTTGGGGGCAATTAGCTGACTTTGTAAAAATGCCGCTTAGTAATAAGCAGGCATATACAATGGAATGAAGGCTATTGCTGAGCACACTGGGTTGTATCCCAGAAATTGTAAGCCGCCCTGAGTCTTCGGAGAAGGGTGGCATATAAATGTAATTAAAAAAAAAAATCCTGGTCCAAGATACTCCAAGGCCACTCAGCTTAAACCCAGGCTCTGATTCCTTCTCCTTCCCCTTTCAGGCTCACATCCAGAATGCTACGCTGGCAGGTGGGGTTGCCCTTGGCTTCTCCGCTTCCAACATCCAACAGCCTTGGATTGCAATGGTTTTGGGTCTGGCAGCAGGCACAGTTTCTGTCCTTGGCATGGCTTGTTTACAGGTAACCCTCCCTATTTTAAACCTTTTCATTGCTAGTTGCTAGAACAAGCAACTGGGATGCTTTAGAATTTTGGCTTTCTGGAGGAAATTTTTCAGATATGTGCTAGTCTTTTCCATAGCTATGAAGATGCTCACACGGTCCACGTGGCCAAGGCCTCTGCATTCCACATTTCTATGAAAAGTGGCATGCAGACTGTTCTATTTAAAGCCCTGCTTTGGGACTGCTAGAAAATTAGTATGAGGGTAGGCTATGTTTATAAATAAACATTGATTGTTGCCTTTTCTACATTCCTCTTCCTATCAAACTCAGAAACGCTTGGAACCAGCACTCACAATCCATGATACTTGTGGAGTTCTTTACACTTTTGGCTTACCCAGTTTGCTTGGAGGGATAATCCACGTTATTGTCATCCTAACAAACCACAGCAAGAACCTCTCAGTGTAAGCTGAATCTGTCTGTTTTTAATACCCTTGATTAATTTTAAGAATCCTTGGTTGATATCAGAGTCAATTACATGTTGTATAATCAGGTGAAGGAGGATGCCTACAGAGAGGAATCTGGTGTGATGGACTGTAGTGAAATGGTAGTTTCTCAAGAAGGGAGAGGGGGAGCACATTCCAAGGAGAAAGGCAGGACAAATACCAGTAGCAGCACAGCCTGGAGCTGGATTGGAACAGAGTCAAGATCTCTCAGGATATATCCATTAGGGTGAGAATAGTATTGGTTTATTCTGGCAAGATTCTGTCTATTGGATATAAGAAAACAAAAAACTGAACTCTGACTAGATTATTCAACATTGTTCTTGTGTTGAGCCTGCCAGTTTTTATTCTTGTTGTTATGCTGGATCAGTCTGGAAACTTCCTTCTCAAACGTGGAAATCCTTAGGTGACTTTGACTCCGTCACTCTATTCCCACAATCCTAGAACTACCATCAGGTTTTGGAAAGTTCATATATGAAGCTCAGGTTTTTTGACATTATTTTATTGATTTTTAATTTTCCCTACAAGATAGCTGGCCTCCATTATCTTTGCACACCTGCAGTAGAGTTAGGCATGTTTCAAGAAATACTCAGTTTAAGCAGCTATAGGGAAATAGTCCAGGCCTGTAGAACTCCTGGTTGTACCATACCCAAGGAAGTCTGGTGTCTTCAAGAAAGTTTGAGAATTACTGAAATGGTTCATAACCAGACATCATATGTAGAAAGCAGAAGCTGACTCCCCTACCCCATTCTTTCACTCAGTTTTGAACATTTCTGTCTTTACAATCCTCTACAGATTTGGTTATTCAGCTTTAATTGAAGTTGGTGCACTCAGCTTGAGCCTATGCCTCAGTCTGTTCAGTGGTCTGCTTACAGGTCTGTATCACAAAACCGCTTCACTGTCAGTAGAACATCAATAACAAGTGTTTTATTGGGTCTGCAATTGTCCTCCAAGATTGTCCAACTTTCAGGAAGACAAATCACTTCTCTAAAACTTGAATTAAGATCTGAATTCAGTGAAGCTAACATAGATCAGATTCTTTCTGATAAAAGGACTTGGATTTCTTGGAAATTCAATTTCCAAGGAAGTTTGTCAAATGTGGTGGCAGAGATTAAAATTACTCAAATCCTATACTGGTTACTGACTATCTAGCTGATGGATTTCTTAAATGTTTTCACCATCCCTTATGATGAGGACAAGAAAGCCTTAGATTTTAAAAAGTGGGATAATTCATAAACCAAGTTTTGCACAACTGGACATTTGTCTAGGGATCCCAGCAAACATGGTTATTCTATGTTTCAAATCCTGCTGTATATTTACAGATCCTTATCTGTATTTTGGCAAAAAGCATGTCTCTTAAGTCTAAAAGGATACTGTAGAGTTAAAAAATAGCTAGGGGAATGTTGTGGCACTATAGTCTAGTTTTGTTTAAATTCAATTAAAAGTAAATTACATATAATTATCTACAGTGTAGTTAATCATTTTCCATACTGTTACAGGAGTCAATTTATATTGATGGTAACTTTTGGCAGCATTTGGGAGTCTCCAATGCTCATGGATTAGAAAACACTTTGGGGGGGAAAAGAACTACAGCTCAGATTTGGAAAAAGGGGGAAACCAGATGAAGCAAGGGCCACTTGGGGAGATTGGACATGTAGAATTAGATGGAAGCTAAGACCCAAAATGCAGTGATTTTTGGCTGGGTATCATTAACAGGGATAAACTGTAGAAACTTTTGGCAGTTGTTCAGATTTTGAATGCAGGTCTGGTTTCAACTTATTTTTATAGGTCTCATTTTAACTTGCAAATTATGGAAATCTCCTCCTGTAACGAAGTACTTCGATGATCAAGTTTATTGGGAGGTAGGATTATATTTTATAGTTTTGTGCCTTGTAAAGATTGGGATTCAGGTCAGCTTTACATAAAGATCTTTTTTCCTTTTGCTTCTTGGCAGCAGGGTTACACTGAGCTGAATGTCTTAGGATATGAGCTATTTTACTCATACACTGTTCTTCAACTAAAGCCAGGAAAAAAGAAATAAATTCCCAGAATGTCTAGATCTAATTCGTTCAATGGACAGTAGTGTTTGATTTCATTTATTTATTTATTATTAGACTTGTATGCCGCCTCTCTCCCTAGGGACTGAGGGCGGCTGACAATATAAAATCACAATACAATAAATTAATTAAAAAATAATTAAATTGCAAGTCCAATAAATCTAAAACCCATAAAATTTAATTAAAATTCCCTTAAAAACCCCCACCCCGCCTCATTTCAGTCCAGGCCAGTCTGCTGAAACAGCCAAGTCTTCAGGTCGCAGCCGAAGGAGCGGAGGTCCAGGGCCAGACGGAGCTCCAAGGGGAGCTGATTCCACAGGGTGGGTGCTCCCACAGAGAAGGCCCTCCCCCTGGGCGCCACCAGCCGACATTGTCTGGCCGACGGCACCCCAAGCAGGCCCTGCCTGTGGGAGCGCACAGGGCGATAGGAATGCGATGCTGGCAGGAGACGCTCCCACAAGTACCCCGGACCCAAGCCATGGAGGACTTTGTATGTTAACATCAATACCTTGAATTTCACCCGGAGGGCAACTGGCAACCAATGCAGCTCACGCAGGAGGGGTGTAATATGGGAGTATCGGGTTACAACCCGCGTGGCTGCATTCTGTACCAGCTGTAACCTCCAAGTGGTCCGCAAGGGCAGTCCCATGTAGAGAGCATTGCAGTAGTTGATTTGGGAAGTGACAAGTGCATGAGTGACCATCCGTAGAGCATCTCGGTCCAGATAAGGGCACAATTGGCACACCAGGCGAACGCCCCCCTGGTCACAGCTCCCACCTGCTCCTCTAAACTGAGCTGTGTATCCAGGAGGACACCCAAGTTGCGAGCCCTATCCACAGGGGCAACACCTCTCCCCAATGACCAAAGATGGAATGTCCTGGATAGTCCGAGATGCCGGTACGTACAGCCACTCAGTCTTGGCCGGGTTGAGTTGAAGCCTGCTCCTCCCCATCCAGATCCATACCGCATCCAGACAACGGGACATCACTGATGTGGTTCGGGGTGGAGATGAAGAGCTGGGTATCATCCGCATATTGATGATACCTCACCCCAAAACCACGGATAATCTCACCCAGCGGCTTCATATAGATGTTGAACAGGAGGGGTGAGAGGACTGACCCCTGAAGCACCCAAGTGAGGGGCCTCGGGCTCGACCTCTGCCCTCCCACCAACACCGATTGCGAGCAACCCGAGAGGTAGGAGAACCACCATAAAATGGTGCCTCCCACCCCCAACCCCCTGAGACGCCACAATAGGATACCATGGTTGATGGTATCAAAAGCCGCCAAGAGATCTAATAGGATTAGGACAGAGGAAAATCCCGTCCTGAGCCCTCCAGAGATCATCCACCAGCGCAACCAATGCCATCTCCGTGCTGTACCTGGGCCAGAAGCCCGATTAGTACAGATCTAGGTAATCGGCTTCCTCCAGGAACCCCGGAAGCTGCTGAACCACCACGCTCTCAACAACCTTCACAATGAAGCAAAGGTTGGAGACTGGACGGAAGTTATTCAAAATGGCTGGGTCCAAGGCAGGCTTCTTAAGGAGAGGTTTCACCACCGCCTCTTTCAAGGCGGCAGGAAAGAAGCCCTCCCTCAGTGAAGCATTGACTACTGCCTGGAGCCAGCCATGTGTAACCTCCCTGGAGGAATAAACCAACCAGGAGGGACACGGGTCCAATAAACACGTGGTGGAACTCAGCCTCTGCATGATCCTGTCCACTTCATCTAAGGACACAGGCTCAAACTCAAACTCCCAAATGGTATTGGCCAGACTCATTGTTTTGGCTTAGTGTGTTATGAGATTCAATCAATAATCATAGTCAAGCAAACCATACAGATCATACTGAATGCCACCATATTAAAAAGTTCAGAATCAAACCTTTCTCATTGACGAATACATGAATATGTAATATATTACAACCACCCTACTTGTTTCTCACTTTTTTGGGTATCTCAGATCAGATCCCACATGAATGTAATTTGCCTGATTTGGTGTTAATGTGTTATGGAAACCTAGTCTTTTCATTTGTAAGCTATGCTTATGGCTAACCATGTGAATTACCCATGTGGGGGATTCACTAACTTTAGTTAAGCAAGTATCACTTGTATATCTCTCACAATTTTGCAGAATGAACTCTCCACTATATATAAACCCATCCTAATTAGTTGCATTTAAGAGTGCGTTACTGAGATAGAAAACAATATTTAAATATATATATATATTTATGTCTAGTTCCCCCACTTAGCTGTTGGATTCTGAACACCATCTTCAGGAGGGCAGCAAGTTACACAGCTAAGAGACTTTCCCTCTGATGCAACAAGAATGCATGAAAAAGAGACTTATTTGCTTTATTAAATTTACCAGAATATTTGGTAAGCATTTAGTATAAAATACTTGCTTATAAGGCTAAATGAGTATATGCCAAGTGTTTCTTTTAAAAAATGTTCCTTTATATTCTAGGCTTTTAAAATGCTTAAATAATGCAACTGGAAAGTGAAGATTAAATATTATATGTGAAACTGAGTCCAATGATACCACTCTGATTGTGTTTATATACAGTGTTTTTCACAGTCATGAAGTTCATGTATTACTCTAAGTCAGGGGTGTCAAACTCAAGTCACGTCAAGCTGGCCACACCCACCCCAGCCCCCTGAGGTCAAACACAAACCCTGATGCAGCCCTCAATGAAATCAAGTTTGACACCCCTGCTCTAAGCCGTCATATGGTTTGGTTCAGCATCCTGTGTCAAGAGTGCTTTGATTACAAAACAAAATTAAACCAATGGACAAATCAGACTACTGATTCCTTTCCACAACTGAGAATTGATTTCCCTGCAAAGTCAGAAGGTTGCACAGGACATTTCTTATACAGCCTTCTGCAAATAGCAATTCGCAGATATGTTGGAAAATAACACTGTGCAGGGAAGACAAGGTGTGTATTTGAGGAAAAAGCTAGTCTTCCATTATCGATATAATTCAAAAATATTGCAAGAAACTGCAAGAAGAAAGCTGCATTAGAAATACAATAAGAGTATATTTCTATTACACTTTATGCACATAAGTAATAACCTTCATATACAAGCATTCCACAAAACACTGTCAGTCAAATATTTCACATTAAAAAAACAGCACTTATACCCCTGAATAAAGGAACAGTAAGAGATACTGTAATATTAAGGTATAACAAAAACATTCAGTAAGAGGACAGTATGAGTTCCTCTTCCATCTCAGCTTAATCACAGGCTACAATATTTAATGTCAAAAGCCAAGAGTAGAAAAGTCTGAAGTTGAAAGGAACAAAAATGGAAATGTGTATCATGATTTTAAAATGTGGAGTATTTTCTTTTTTGCTGATAGCAGAGCACTAATATTACAAAATAGCAGTTAAAAAATAGTAGATGAGACGCTCCGTGTCACTTATTGCCACAAATCCTCAGTGCGACCAAATTTAAACACCAGACCGCTGTTGGAAAGAAAGACCAATTATTAGCTACATGGATGTCAGGACCCTCATATTAAAAAGAGCAGAACAGAAACTATTTCCTTCAATCACAGATTAATGTAGCACCTGTCATTTTGATAGTTACCTTCGACTGCTTTGCTGTGCCACTACTAATATACTATTCATACTTAACAGAAGTGTTTCTCAATCTCAGCACTTTAGATGTGTGAACTTCAACTCCCAGAATTCACCAACCAGTGTGCTTGGTGGGGAATTCTGGGAGTTGAAGTCCAAGCATCTTAAAGATGATGAGATGGAGAAACACTGCTTTGTAGGCAAAAAGATTCCATAAGGCAGGGGGTGTCAAACTCGTGTCATCACAGCATCATGTGACATTATCATTTTTCTCCCCTTCACTAAACCAGGCATGGGTGTGGCCAACATGTGACACATCTGGCCTGTGGGCCATGAGTGTGACAGCCCTACCATAAGGGAATGTTTTGATTGCTGAAAAGGCAATCCAGTGTGGGAAGGAGATAAGAAAGGTTGGTAAAAGTACATTACACAGATGAACTTTCCCCATTTTATAGCCTACATTGACTGGAAGAAATCCCCTCATTGCCCCCCAAGGAAACATGATCCAAAAGCTTGCTTTTCCACCCTCAAGTGTGTTGAACCCACATCACAATGCCTGAATAGGCCCTACAGCCAAAAGTATATTTAAGATCCATATTAGCAAATGGCTAGTTTTATACTGCCAATTCCTAAAGTGGTTTCTTCACTTTTGACTTAATACCTTCTGGAAATAAGGCAAAAATTTGAACTAAGCCATAGGTCATTGTACAAATGAACAACTTGTGGCTTAGTATGATGTGTAAGGCAAATAAGTGCAACTTTCAGAGAGCTTGGTCCTTCTTGAATAATCGAGCTTAGTTTTGTTAGAATAGAAATTTAAGGAGAAATAGGCCCTGAAATCAAAACTTAGCTGCTCAAATGAGACACAATCAAAGCTTAGTGTAAGGAAAGTGTGAAACCTGCACACTTTATGGCATGCTCAGTCCCACTGTGTTTTTTAAGGGTCACCATTTATTATTTTCAAATGTTACAATAAGACCCATACGACTTTTGTTTAGGAGTTAGAAAACTGCAGATCAGAAATAGGGCCATTAAAAAATTATTTATAAAGACAAGGAAACAAAAATTTATAGTTACATCATACCTCAATCCCCTCCCCAACTGTGTTTCTAAATGCTATCTATAATGTCAATAATTTGTATTGTTTCTTTTTGCTATGGCTTACAGGTGTTTCACTATATATATACCTGAAATATGGACATGCAGCAGAGTTAGTAAAACAGCAAGTTTAGTGTGTGCTTGTAAAAAAACTTGCATTATTGGCATAAATGTCTCTCTCATTTCTTCATTTTCAAAATCAAGTATCACCCCCATTTCTTTGGACAACTAAGGATTTCTTAGGTATATAAGCTATCCTTATCTTGAAAATGTCTAGGAAAAAATAAAGAGGTACGGCCTTGTCCCGAATCAGATTGAATATTATTTCAGATGCAGGATGCAAGAGGTAACCTAAGCTTCTATTTCATTAATATATCTTTGAATGAAAATATGTTCCTAGTGTAACTTCAGAAAAACTTTATTTCATCAGATTCTGCTGCTGGTTCTTGTTTGATAGTGTTATTTGATTTGTTTAGTTATGCTTTTATACTTTTATTGGGTAAAGATTTATATTTACTGCCTATCGATTTACTGCCATTACGATTTTAACTAGGGTGGTTGTTATGTATCTCAATAAAAGGCACTCTATAAATACATTTTTATGATTAGTTTTGTTGGCTCAGTATGCATTTTACTTTAATTAGCATAAAAGAGAATGATGATATAAATACCCCAAATATTTTTAAAGCATTCTAATTTTATAAGTTTTATGGTAATGCTCCCACACATCACCGCTAAAATTTATATCACCAACATAAATTGATTCATTTTTATCACTGCCTCTAATCTTTTTTAACAACCACTTACACAGGGCTTTAAAAAATATCCAGGTCGATATATATAATAGTTTATCATACTAGATAATAGATGAGCATAATAATGTACATAATAAATCCAAATAAAGAATATAAAGCATTCTTACCCAAAGAAAATAAAAGCATTTTGAAAGAAGACTGCTATTCCTGGATAAACTGGTGGTTTGTCTTGTTTGTCTGTGGAAAAAAAGAATTATTTTATCAAATTCCTGAAGTTTATTATTAGCATCTTCCCACACCAGTGTACTTTATTTTCTCAATGCTAAAAGCATTAATAGATGGCTTCTGATGCTGCCACTTTTATCAGAATTTGGCAAGCAGTTTTTAGAAGTGTATCTAACAGTTTATTTAGGAATTTATTTACTTGCAAAATTTGACACTGTTTTTCTATAATCACAATCTTTTTGCTAGCTTTTTAATTGACAAAATTAAAATATTGTTCAAGGCATTGTATTTCAAACTTCAGTAAGTAATTACACACTGAAAAACAAACCAGCAACTACAAGTTGAAATGGTAGAAAGATGGAATATAAATAAATTTCCTCAAAGTAAATCTCATTCTGCTAGGGAAGATAACTCTGTAAATATGCCTACAACTGTGTTCTAAATAATATATTTCTTGTATACAATAGTTTCTATAAAGATGTTAAGGATCAGCTTTCACCACTCAGGATTTTCCGAAGCCATGTTCATATAACATACTAAAGCACAATATGATTTATGCATATTTAAAACACAACCCATTGTGACTTATGTTATAAATATATTGGATTTCGTGTCTGTGTGAACATAGCCTAAAATTTCTAAAGAAAAAGACAGTGGTAATATAACTATATTGAGCCTCCAGGAAAGAACTATCTTTATATAAGAGAAGAGGTTTTTATGCCATGATTTCTTATTTGCAATGGAATTTTGGAAGAGCTTCACACAGAGAAAAAAAGATACAGTCCTTTTCCATAGAAGACTACAATTCAACAATATTTCACATGCAGTTTTCTTACCATTAATAACATATCCTCCAAAGAGAACCCACATAGATGCAATCAGAGATCCAAATGCCAACATAAAACCGATAAACAGCCAGATACGAGCACCTTAATGTACACAAAGATAACCACATTATTTTCAAAATAAACAAGTTCAACATTCTTCATTCATGACAGAAACAGATTTCCTTCCTTGTATGGTAACACCTGTAGAATGTTAGGAATATTCTATGATCAAAACTGTAAAATGTATTCCACTCCCAATGTACAAATGTAGTACATTATGTTTTCAAACACATCCCTTTAGGAAAAGCATTTTTCATTGCATCTCCTTAAAAGCATATTTTGAGAGTCTAATACTGGGCTGGGAAGATCTATCTCCAGTCTTCTGCATAACCAAAATGGCTTTGTAAGGATATAGGTAGCCTAAGAGTTAATTATTGAAACTCATTTTAAAAATAATAATTCTCCCAGAAGCGGTGGGAACAAAACCTGGTCTAAATCAATTAGCATGGCATATAAATTGCTAAGACAGGAGAATTGGGCATCAAAATATATGAGAAGATAAAATGGCAGATACATTATTTCAAAATGTAACAGAATTTTCTCAGTAAAATTAGAAATATTATATCCTAATTTACTAAATGCACAGAATAAAGGAGAATTATTTCTCACCCATGACAAAAATGAATTTGTAAACAGATGGGAATGAGGATGTAAGCATTTGTTTTTTTAAAAATTAGGTTTCTTTCTATTGTGATATAAATAATGAGAGGAATAATATGTTTACCTGTTTGCCCAAGACACCCTTCACTGTAACTGTCCCCACGCACCTGACCATTGGAGACGGCATTGATCCTACACGAACAACACAGAATGAAATTTGGCATGAGCATTGAGAATTCAGCAACTGATGACATATTGAAGTGTTTGAAATATTCATTCAGTCTACATTGTATTGTTGCCTTTCTTGCAGTAACAACATGAGGCAGACCAGAATGATTATCCATGTTGCAAAAGGAAGAAGGGTGAAGGCAAAAACTTGCTAGTGCCACCTAGCATTTTCATGACACAAGTCAGCCTTCAGGCACTTCTGCACCTAATTTTTCACAACTATGGCAATGTGGCCCTTAATGAGGAATTTTCATGTGAAACTGGGACGACCATGAGCAATATGTAGCCTTGCAGATATTCTAGTTAACTCCACACAATCTCAGCCTATTGCCCATAGAAGTCATTTATACTAAGGTAACTACCGGTATATCCCATAACAAAATAAACCTAGGCCTTGGTTAAACTGAGCATTTCATTTATCCAGTCTGATTAAACTACAGAATATTCAATTAGATGTTGAATATCAGGCATTAGATTTGAACATATATTTCGACACGAATTCTAAAGAAACATTTCTAACATTGGGATGGAAATGTTACCTACATTAGGAATGCAACTGTAGCTATGACTCCACAAGCATGGTATGAATGGTTGAGCTCTGCTGAACCTGGATATTTGACAGCTGCATCTATTATAATCCACCACCCTGTAAAAAACTGAACAAATTTCCACTATCAGCATCAACACAATGCTTATCTTTTATCACTACTCTCACAGACATTAAAATAACAATATTCCAGAGACAAGGAGAAAAGATTAAATAAATGCAAAACACTTCGTTGGCCCCAAGAAACAATGCTTTTATAGAAGAATATTAAAAGATAAGCTGCATTCTAAATTTGCTGAATTAGATCAATACATTTCAAGGTGGACCTATGGATTCTTTCATATTATACATGTAAAATATTCATAACAGTAAACATGTTTATATTACATAATATAGTTTAGTTTAACAGTACTTTATTGATTAACCCTTGGACCATATCAAAGTGCAGAGTTCCAGATGTAACGTAAGGCATGTTAATATGCAAATAAGAATTAAACATACACACCAGCACACCAGCTGCGATAGAAGCTATTGTATTTCGTTTTTCTCCCCAGTCAACACACTCGGAACATCTGACATTTTCAAGGAACCCAGACATATTTCAATCCTCTAAAAAACCTAGGTGAGAAAATGAATGTAATTTTTCTTTCTCTGGTTTTGTATGCATGATTTTCAAAAATGTGCTAACTGTATTTACTGCTTTTAAAGTGTTAGAATCCAAGATGCATATAAAAATGTGACCGATATCTTTAGGCAAGTACACATACACAGAGATCCAGAGGTGCTGGACATATCTTAGCTGTGCTCTGTTTAGTCTCCAGATGCATTTGATTATAAAATTTGCTGTTAACAAGCAAATGTTTACCATCAGCAAACTGCTTTTCTTAACAAAAGCATGATCACACAATTGAAAATATCCCACTTACAACTTCCTTTACTGAACAGATTTTCAACAAACTCAGGATAGAAACTCCTCCACTCCAGGAAGTGTGCAAATACTCTTCAAATACTCTTCAAATACTCTTCAAATACTCTTCACATACTCTTCAGATTACTTCTGCTTAATACAGTGGGAGTTTTCTCAATACAAATTTTGGCCTTCATATCAACAAGGTGGTTACATTTCAACAAACACAAAACACTAATAACTAGAACTCCACTTTTCAAACATCCTTTTAGAAGGAAACTTCAGTACCCCAGCTGGTGAACTTCATGGAATTCACAGATTTATTTATTTTTATTTATTTATTTTATTCATATTTATATCCCGCCCTTCTCTGGAGACTCAGGGCGGCTTACAATTTTTGGGATACAACCCAATGCGCTCAGCAGTAGCCTTCCTTCCATTGTATATGCCTGCTTATTACTAAGCGGCATTTTTACAAAGTCAGCTTATTGCCCCCAACAATCTTGGGTCCTCAGTTTACCTACCCCGAGAGGATGGAAGGCTGAGTCAACCTTCCAAAATTAAGTTGCTCCAAATGCATAGCAATCAGGTCTACTGAAATATCCATGGAGATTCTCAGTCATCCCAGTCATGGTTGTCCCAAAGATGCTTTTTCAAAAGGCAACTGAAGAAGCTTCTGGTATGAGAAGCGAAACTTCTTCAAGGAAAAACGAAGTCCAGTTCCCTTTTGAAAAAGCATCTTTTAAGTTCTACTGAAACAGTTCTTACTTTTCTATACTGGTCTTGTTGTGTGGATAAAATACTCCCATTTCCTACCATAAGAAGAGCATCCTCACACATCCTGTTGGATTTAACCCAAAAAGTCAATTGTTTAATCCAATTGACTCACTGTTCTCTAGGTCCACACAACATACTTCATCATAAAACATGCCAGCCACATTTTAATGTAGTTTTTGTATGTCAGGCCAACTAAAAAAAATCTTATAAATCAGTCACGATTACATATACCTGTAAATCCCAGTTACTTAACCCTAAGCATTTCCACACTCTTTGGGATTGCACAACAGGTTACACCAATGTTTTGTAATCTAATCACGTTTAGAGGTGTGTGGACTTCAACTCCCAGAATCCCCCAGTCAGCCATTGGTCCGACGCCGTTTGGATCTACACAGAAGTCGAACCCCCCCACCCCCCAAGCGGATTCATTCATCCCAGAGTTAGGCGGGTCGCGAGAGTGAAGGAGCGCGGCTCTCCAACAGCTCAGGCCCTGCTTCTTGGGGGGAATCGCTCGGGCGACCCGAGGCTCTCCAGCCCGCGATATACCCAAGCCGGTCAGCTTTAGCAACGGGCTGCGACCCTGTCGGGCACGTCCAGACTCTTCGCTGGAGGCCGAAAGGTCCCCTCCTCACTTACCGCCCCTCAAGCGCCTTGGAAAAGGTAGCCGGCGCGCACTCAGCTGACTGCGGGCGTTACCAGCGCTAACCCCGCCTTCGCCCTGAGATAAACAAAAGCGGGACCAACTCAAGGACCCGTATGGATGACTCCGTCTGCGCAAGCGCGAACTCGGCTCGCCTGATCGCACGAGCGCAAGGCGTTCTCGACATCCCGCTTGCTCCAGAGCTTTGGGGCTGCGCATGTGTTTTGAATCTTTTTAAAAATCGAAACCAATTCTGTTATGTTGAGGTCATTTATTTATTCTGGTATATCTTCTGGTTCCTTCAGTCGGAGCAAATACATGGACTTATAATGGTTCAAATGTTAATGTCCAGTCCACCTAGCCATTCAAGGACAGGGTGGTCTATGTCAAGGGTCTCTATCCTTGGCAACTTTAAGACTTGTGGACTTCAACTCCCAGAATTCCTCAGCCAGCAAAACTACCCTAAAATGTGGCTGGCATGTTTATGACGATGTATGTTGTGTGGACCTAGAGAACAGTGAGTCAATTGGATTAAACAATTGACTTTTTGGGGTAAATCCAACAAGATGTGTGAGTGATGCTCTTCTTATGGTAGGAAATGGGAGTATTTTATACACACAAGAAGACCAGTATAGAAAAGCTGGCTGAGGAATTCTGGGAGTTGAAGTCCACAAGTCTTAAAGTTGCCAAGGTTGGAGATCCCTGGTGTATATTGAAAACAAAATCAGACATTGGACTTGTGTCAAGGTCAAATCTAGCATGGGAGGCAAAACCCTGGCATTTTAAAAAGAAGTGGCAATTGCCCTGACGAATGCTTTTTATGCTTAAGAATGAGGCAAGGTGGAGAGTGCAAATCATGAGAATGTTTCTGAAAGATTCTTGATTTCTGATTCCCTAGGAAGTACATATAGGATTGCAAATTGATTTGTGTAGGTTTACTTTTTTTCCCTGTAAGGTAAAGTAATCAAATGTATCATAAATACATGCCAGTTGCCAAGTGTCTGAATTTTAAGCATGTGACAATGGGGAGGCTGCAACAGTCACAAGTGTGAATGGTCATAATTTTTCAGTGCTTTGGACTTTGAATTGTCACTAAGTGAACTGATGTAAGTTGAGGTCTACCAGTACAGCACAATACAGGTAGTCCTTGAATTACGACAACTGAGCCCAAAGTTTATGTTGCTAAGTGAAACATTTGTTAAGTGAATTTTGCCCCATTTTATGACTTTTCTAGCCACGGTTGTTAAGTGAATCATTCCATTTGCTAAGTTAGTAACCTGGTTGTTCGGTGAATCTGGATTCTCCACTGCCTTTGCTTGTCAGATGGTTGCAAAAGGGGATCCTGTGACCCTGGGACACTGCAACCATCATAAATATGAATCAGTCGCTGAGCATCGTGAGTTTTTTTTTTTTTTTTTTTTAACCAAATTTTATTCAATTTTTAACAATTTTTAAAACAGCTTTTTCAGTAGACAGCATGTTCCCGAAGTCATCACTTTTACATGCAAATGTGACAGTAGATCTATATTCCTTTTAAACATTTGACTTCACTTCTATTCCATTTTAGCGGACAAAGGGTCAAAAAAATTAATCCTAATCTCAAATCTTAATCTCATTCTGTATAGCCCCCAGTTCATTTCAAGTTAATTGCAAATATACATATATATTTTAAAAACTTCATGTATAAATCTTACAAATAACAATATATTTGCCCATCATATTAAAGATAAAGTTCATCCATGTCTAACCTTTAATTATCTTCACATTGTTAATACTTTTTATCATTTACAGAATTCTTTTGTCCGTCAGATTTGCCCTTTCATCACATATTCTCACCATAATTCTAAATCCATACCCATGTTAACACTAAAAAGAATGAAAAAAAAACCTAGACTTGCACCCTTTTACTACTTTGAAAGTGACACCTCAGTGGTTAATATAATAACATAATCATAGTCATTCCCTTCAAAACGAAAGATAGAGAAAAAGAAAAGAAAATGGAGAAAAGCTCCCTTACAATATATCTCTAATCGGTTGGGTTCTGCAACACATATCCCCCTAAAATTAATTTATGGTTCCAAAATAATAATAAAAATAACTAATCTTGGTTATTGACAAATCCCATTTTTAAGCACTTTCTAAAATCATTTCAATTAATTCAATTCATCTAATCATCATTTAGCTTTTGTGGATAAGAAATGAAAATGTGACCTTTACCAGTGAAAATTGTCAGTAACCCCTATTGTTTTACACTTTATAATTACAATAGATTCTTATTACCATTTCTTCATGCAGAACCCCTTTTAAATATCGCAGCCATTGTCTCTATGCAAACAAGTTTCTCTCTTTGTTATGTAATTCCCAGATTCTCTATCTTTTGTTCTTGTTTCTTGTTCCTTCTCCTCTCTTTTTATCCCGCTTATCCCCTTCTCTATCCAGTTTGAATCTCTCTCTCTTTACCTTTCTATCTCTGATCCTTTGCCTAATATGATTATTTTAATGTTTGATTGATTCTTCCTTTTTTTGATGAACTTTAGTTTTGTCTTTTCTTAAATTAAAGAGCTTGTTTCTTCTCCTCCCTATTATCCTGATCTCTCTATCCAGTTTAAATTTTCTCTTTTTACTTTTCTGTTTTCCTTCTGAACCTTTCTGGCATGCGCAGAATGTTCTTTTAGATACTTTCTTAGGTTCCGTTTTAGCCACCCTTCTTCCTTTTTTTTTATTTAATCTTGTATTTGTTTTAAATTTTTCCTCTTTTCCACCTTTCCACGGCTTTCTTCTATTCAGCACCAATGCCCATTTCTGCAAACGAAAGTTTAGTTCAGTCACTTCCAATCTTTCATACTTTTAAACTCCATTTTAATTTTGATGACCACCAAAATTTTAATTTTGTTTTTCTTTTTCTTTAATTTTCTATGATCCTAACCCAGGTCCAGAATCTATATCAATATTACAATTAGTCCTAATCCGCCTTTGTGTATTCAAGCTTTCACTTTCTATAAATCCTGCTCTCTTTAAAATGTAGCAACTCCAATCCACAAAGGAACAAGATAGTTTCTACTTTTTAGCTTCCAATTTTTCTCCACAAAGTGGCACTTTCTGCACAGAGTCTTAACCCTTTCCTTTTATTTTGATAATCAAAGTTTTCCGAGCCCCAAACTTGTTCTTACGCTGGCTTCTTCCTTTCCGGTTCAAGCCCCTTATAGCTGTCAGAAATATTTTACTTATTTTTTCTTCACTTGAACTGCGCCGCTTCTGTTTCTCTTTTTCAAAACTCATCTTTATCTTAATCCGGGTGCCTTTGATCTTACCATCCGATACTCCCGGTTCCTCTGCTGTCGACTTCTTTCCTCCTGCACCAATCTTAGTCCCGTTGAGACCTCTTCGAGGTGGCCATTTTGACCACCGCTTAACGCCTTCGAGGGAAGAGACCAGACCCAAAAGGGGGAGATGCGCTCCCCTCACTCTGGCTGGCAGATTTCCTTTCTCCCGCCTACGAGTAGCTTCAGCCCCAACCTTGCAGGATCGGGCTCTCCGACGCAAGAGCCAGGCTGCGGTCGTGGACGATCACAAACCGCCTGTTCTCAGAAGGCTCAACCCGGAAGTCAGCATCGTGAGTTTTGATCATGTGACCATGTGAAGGCTGCAATGGTCATAATTGTAAAAAACGGTCATAAGTCACTTCTTTCAGTGCCATTGAAACTTTGAACAGTCACTAAACAAAGTGTTGTAAGTGGAAGAATACCTGGGCACAGCTGAGGGAAGCAGAACCCTATTTCTATGTTGACAGTCCAGGCCACGCCCACACTGTAGTACGCATGCGCAACAACGCCATTGGCATTCAAAGGACGCCAAGCTATTCTGGAAGCTTCTGGTTCCTTCATTCGGAGTCGGGCGCTCGAATGAAGCGGTTTCCTTGGCGGTGGCTGCAACTAACGGAGAGCCAGTTATTTTTTCCTCGGGAGTCGCGGGCGGCGCCTTGACCAGCAGCCGAGCGGGCTTTTCTTAACCTATTTCATCGTTGGCGTGAGGAATTCGGCGTGTTTCTTCTTTCAGGCGTTCCTCGTCTCGCCTTTTTTGCTCTAATGGCTGTGACTAACGAAGCTGAGCTCTTCCCTCAGGGACCTCCGCGGAGCCAGTAAGTTCTTATTCGGCTTTTTTTAAAATTGAATCTTGGACCTAAAAAAAATCATTCTGCTTTGGACGGGCGGCGGCATGAAGGCTAAATTCACACAGTTAACCGTGATTTAACCACACGCCCCTCCTCCCGCCCCCGAGATATTAACGCTACACCTAAAGGCCTGAGGGAGGTTTCGGGTTTCCACCTCACTCCAAGAAGATGCCCATTTTGCAGCGTTAAGATGACCGTGTCGAAGTACTGAAGAGGGGAGATTTTGCTCACCTTTAGTTATTGCCCGTTGTTTATGGCGCTGTGTGTGAGATAAGCTTGCCCTGGGTTCCCCTTTAAGCAGCCTTGTCTGCCAAAAATCGGCCGAAGCTGCTCGAAGTGTGTAGAAATCTGTATTGGGTCTTCCTTCGTTAAAATCTGCCCGCAAAGTGCACCCTTCTCGCGTTGCCCTTGATTTGTTTTGTAAAATCCTTCTGTACTCACCATTGGTCGTAAAATTCAGTTCGGTTCTGAAAAATTTATTTGGAAATCCTGTATCAAAGCTGTTTTCGGAAAAATAAGTGCAAATTGCTTTGGTTTATACAGAAATTGTATACCTGATTTCTGCTGCTATCAGGTTTTTATGGGCAAATTACAGATTTTTTTAAATTTGTGGTTAAACAAAACGTCTTAATTTCTTCTTATCTTTCCTTTGTTGTAGTCCTTTCATTATTTGGCTATACGCTTGAATTGCGTTTGTAACAGTGCAGTCTACTCGTTTTTTTTAACTCCTTCTGGTCTTGGTTTTTTCCCCTAATGCATTTGTTTAAAATCATAGCCAAAGGCATTGAGGATATTTACAATAACCAAAGATAGAGTAAGTATTGCTAATCTGTGGGAGAGAGAGAGTTAAATTCTAATGACCCAGCACTTTTAAGCTGCACCTTAACACAGGGAAATTAAGAACCACCTAGTTAGCCAAAAGTTTAATACATGAAATGTGCTGATTGGGATTGCATATCTCTCCTGGGTGCTTTGTGGTTCAGTGTTGTGCAGAGTGATTAACATGGCTTAGTATACTGTGCGAATTTTGGTATCCTTTTAATTTAATAATTTAGTTAAAATGAATATTACTGGTGGATGATAGATGAATTGGCTGAACATAATTGATTCCCCCCATGTACTGTTTATTATAGTACCTCAAGGTGTGCTTGAATGTGTGTTATTTTACAGTGCATTTCATTGCAAACTACAGTACTATGAAATAAACCTCAATATTATGTCACTAGGAAAAATACTGATGTTTCTGCATCAGGAAAAGCTGATCTAGTTATAAATTCGATTGTGAATCTTAAAACTCTTTTACAGGAGTCCTCACCAAATCAATGGAAGTTGCAAGAAGGAAGAGATTTCTGTGGCACTTAATGGTAATTTCTTTTCAACAATGAATTGGTTTATGTTTAGTTAATGCTTTATAGCTAGGATATTGGTAGTTGTCTGAAATTCTGAGATAGAGGGAAAGAGCAGGGTACAATCCTTCTAAATATGCATCAATTTATTAAAAATGATGAAAGTGAAAATAAGGAAAAAAGCAGATTTATAGAAGGAAAGACTTGTTTATAGTTGTGTTTATAGTAGGATGGACTCCATAGCAATGATGTGTGTTCCTAAAAAGCTAAAATGGCAGTTACGTAACAGCTGCATTTTGACTAAGTGGAGATAGACTCTTAATCTTTGTGGGCACATTGTTACAAGAATTTCTAATCCTGTTGTTTTGGGTTAGTACTAGTGAAACAGGTGTCTGAGTAAATTGCTTATGCTTGTCTCCTAAATACTTGATTATTGCTAGGATTTGAATAAAGTTGGAAAATAGTTCGTGATTATAAAATGGAATATGAAATAAGGCAGTTCAGAAAGACGTAAGTAATAGAAGAAATGTAAATTTATGGTGTTGAGGTTTTCTAAAACATGTTTTTTTCAATCTAAAGTATTTGGGACTGGACAGCAGATAGCAGAAGGGGCATGTTCTAAAATTTCTGAAAAGCAGAAAGTGAGCAAGTCAACAGATGAGATGATAGGATTCATGGATGACTTGACTCTGAGCTCACCTAAAGGGAGATCTCTATCATGTTCAAGGAGCAGCTGTAGCAAGCAATCCTCCTCAGTATCTTCTGATGATTCATCTTACAGTTCAAGTATTTCATCTTCCTCCACAAGCTGGAGTAGATCAAGGAGCAGATCAAGATCCCATGCTAAAAGGATTTGTTCTCGGAGATCCAAAGGAATATTCAGAGGATACTCAAGATCTTATTCCAGGAGTCATTCAAGATCACACAATTACAGATACCAGGAAAGATCCCATTTTAGCTATTACAGAAGAAATCCTAGCTCACATCCATTATATCGATCACGAAGTAGATCTCCTATTAGATCATACTATCACAGGTGTTACTCCAGAAGTAAATCAAGAAGCTGAGGATACTATGGATTTGGAAGAACTGTATGTCCTGAAGTTTATAGAAGGTGGAGAAACTGCTCTCGAACAAGACTTCTTCGCTTGACAGAAAAAGGTATTCAGGGGGAAAAATACCGGGTTGTCAAAATATTCCAAAATTCTTTAGAAAATTCTTTGTCCAGATATGAAAATGGCAATGTTTGAAGCATCTTACAGTGTATCTTACAAATTGGCAAAGCTTGGAAAAAAGGAATAAATACATTGGATGCCTTGTAATTGAGTGAATGATGTTAGATATCTGCCTTCAAATTACAGTGCAATTGTTGAATTATTGGCTGGTTTTGAAAGTCATTGCATTGAGTTTCTTAAAGAAATAATAGAACACTAAATTAAAGCTGATGGGGGAATGTTGGTGCCTTTTAGTAAATATGGGGGAAGGGTAAAACTGATCTCTGAGAAATTTGTGCATTTTAAACGAATTCTTTCTTTCTATAGAAAAGAACTACTTGAAATAGCAAAAGCTAATGCAGCTAAAACCTTTGGAAAGAAATTGTCCTGCCAGCCAGTTTAAAAATCGACTCCAAAACCAGTGAAAATGGAAATCCAAAAGAGAACTTAGATTTTAAGGTAAACATAAAATATATTTTCAAATAATGAAACCTTGTAAGAGTCCCTTGAAAAAATCTTGCATAATTTCGTAGTTGGAAAATAAATTTTTGAAAACTGAGTTGTGGAATTTGTTAACAAATTATGGTTACTAAATCTTAACTACTATGTAATCTTGAAATCATCCAACTTCTGATTTTTAAAAAAATAATCCTATTAATAAAACTAAATATATTTTTTAAAATCCTTCCATTTTTTCTTGTTAACCCAGTCAAACTATATCAAATGGATTTTAAACTTTAAACAGAATATATATTCAAACTGTCATGGAACAATTTTTTTTCCAGAAATCCATTATCCAAACACATAACACATTTTACATGCTTTATTTCTGTCTTATAGAAATCAGACTTATAAAGAGAGTATGGCTTAATAAGAAGCTGATGGAATACACAAAGATTCAGGTCTATACAGTTTGTGTCTTGAGCACACTCTTGTACTGCAGCGAGTCTTGGACCCTTTATATATGGCAGGAGAGAAAGTTGAACGCCTTTCATATGCGCTGTCTATAATGTATTCTTGGCATCACCTGGCATGACAAAGTTCCAAATAGCCCAGTCTTGGAATGTGCTAGAATTTCTAACATGTATATACTATTGAAACAGCAATGTCTGTGCTGGCTTGGGCATGTCGTGAGGATGGCTGATGGTTGGATTCCGAAAGATTTCCTGTATGGAGAATTAGTGCAGGGAAAGCACCTTAGAGGGAGATCATAGCTGCAATATAAGGACATCCGCAAGAGGGATCTAAAGGCTTTGGGAATGAACATCAACAGCTGGGAAACCTTGACCTCTGATTGTTCAGCTTGGAGGCTAAATGCAGCATGGCCGCCTTCAATTCAAAGAGACACCTGTTTGGCAGACTGAAGCAAAGAGGCAGTCCTGGAACCAGCGAAATCCGGGGGCTGGATGGGACAGACTGCATCTGTCCTCAGTGTGAAAGGGGTTGCCACTCTCAAATTGGCCTTTTTAGTCACACTAGATGCTGTTTTAGGACCTCTTCAGAGCATGATACCATAGTCTCTTGAGACTGAAGGATGCCAATTCAAATTCAAAATAGAAATCATGAATATGGACCACAGCTCTGATGAAGAAAATCTGTTGGTAATTGATTATGGTTCTGGCTCATGGGAGGGGTTGGAAAACATTTATATAAAATTGAACAAATTAAGAATCAAAACTGATATTAGGTGGTATTAAAATACTCTACATGTTCTATTCCAGGTATTAAAAGACAGGTTAGGAACTAACTGCCTATTTGAAAATATTTTCTCAATTCTTTAATAAGAAATAACAAAACTTAATTCTTAATGAAGTGTGACCTTTCCATTAATCCATTTTGCAAAGAAACTAAAATTTAGGAATGGGTATCAATCTTGAGCTATATGTACTAAAAATAGCAAAGATGAGCATAAATTCCAGCCACTTGTCTACGCTTCTTAATACCTATAACTTATTGGAAGCCTGATAGAAGTATTTTCAGATTAGCAATTGTAGTGTCTGTGTGTTAATCAAGAGACCAGACCACACTGTTGAATTATTTAGGTGGCAGTAACTTAAAATGTAAATCTTATCTTTCTAACAGATAAACAGAAGAGAAAAAAGGGATTGAGTTGACATCTGTGACGAGGGGCATTACTCTTAGTCCTAACGTAAGTTCAATTGTCTGAAAGCAAGAAACTGATTAGTGATTTTAGTGTAGGATTGTTCTGCAATCTTATACAGCCCAATTAAATTTTGGCAGAGTTATTCCCAAATTATCATGCAAGGAATTGTCATATTCCAACTACTTGTCTGGGATGGAATAAGGTCTCCTGCTTGAGCAGGGGTTTGGACTAGAAGCCCTCCAAGGTCCCTTCCAACTCCTTATTTTGTTGTTATCCTGTCACCTTTAATTCAAAACCATGCAAAGTATATTCCTAGTATAGGAGATACTTAATTTCTTCATGGCTATTATGAATATTAGGAAAAGCAAAATACTTAAGTTCATATGGCATTGATTTGTGAGTTTGCATTTTGTTCATGTAATTTCTGTGAAACTCAGTACTTTGGTATACCCTTAGGAAGAATCGTAGTTTTCGATACTGTAAGAATATCCTAAAAGTCCAATGCTACCTGTAAGAATAAACATATTTGCTTGAACAAATAATGACTGACTTATTCTGACAATAACTGACAAATCCTGACTTATTCTAATTTTCATTTTTCAGAATATAATGCCAAGGCCAGTGGCCCTGATATCAGTGAGTCTGCTTTCTAAAAATCCAGTAGTATCCCCAACAAGCGAAGAGAAGAAGGGCTCTGTTGGCCAGTGGATTCCTGTTAAGAATGAAGAAAATAGCCTGTTTCATAATTTTTTACCTAAAAGTACAACTTTCAGAGCATGCTACTAGTTCTGTTCTGGTTAATAGCATCTGAAATATTATGAAATCCAAAATATCATATTTGAGATTTAAATGTAGGTTACCTCATTTGAAACTAGTTTGTTTTCAAGATAGAAAATGGAATACACAGACTGTAAACACTGGACTTTCCCCCTTCAACCAAAAAGAATGAACTTCTGAAAACTTCCTTCTGAAAAAGGAATCCTTTATTGAAAGGGATTGAATCCCAGCATTAGTCAAAGCAAAGTCTAAAATGTTTCCAGGCATACAGTTGTAGATAAAGGGAGTTAGAATCCTCCCTTATTTAGATGTGTCAAACAAAGAACCAACATGTTAATTTCCCCCCTCCCCTTCTCTGGGAACGTATCTTGGAAGAGTTCCCAGGAGTGTCTTCCAGAGCTGGAATTTTTATGGTCCCTTCTCATCTTGTTACCTCTTCAAGAGGTGACAAGTTTCTAGACATCTGGCTCCAGTCCCCCAGTTGTATATCATGTGCAAGTTATAGAGAATCAATATAAGATTTAATCAGGTTACATCAAAAAGAATTACTTGTACCAACTCCCCCCCCTTCTTCCATTGAAGAATGGCAGATACACAGATCTGACATCCTGCCCTCCTCAAAATTCACACTGAATGGTTTAGGATTGCGTATATTTATCCACAAAATTCCTAAAATGGTTGCAACCCTCCAAGAAACTGGGATCAAAATTCATTGGGCCATTTTCCATCTCCAGAATTAATAACCCTATTAAGGTAGAGCTACTTCCCAAAACACTTAGGTTCATCCAGTATTTCACTCTAATAATAATAATAATTTATTCGACTTGTATGCCGCCCTTCTCCCTAAGGGCTCAGGGCGGCTAACATTAAAACAGCACAGAATTTACATAAAAACAAATTAAACCTAACAAGTTGGAATAAACAATAAAACATTAAAACATTAAAACATTAAAACTAAAACAGTTAAAAAAAACCCTACCTGGGTCATTCCAGGCCGGCCTGTTGAAACAACCGGGTCTTCAGGTCCTGACGGAAGGAGAGATCAGGGGCCAAACAGATCCACAGGGAGCTGGTTCCAAAGGGTGGGCGCTCCCACGGAGAAGTCCCTAGCCCTGGGAACCACCAGCCAACAATGCCTAACCGACGGTATCCCAAGGAGGCCCCTCCTGTGGGAGCGAACAGGGTGATCGGCACATGATGCTGGCAGGAGGCGTTCCCGCAAGTACCCTGGACCCAAGCCATTTAGGGCTTTATAAGTTGTTACTAGCACCTAGTAGCCTACTCAAGCCAGAGATCACTTCAAACCTGAGACCCCCCACTTCCCATACCTCCAACTCCCATTATGGTACATGGGGAACATTTTGAAATTAAAGATACCCTTGATTTGCGCACTCAGCGTGGATCCACACAATATTTAGTAGCTTGGAAACACCTTCCTTCCTCAATGAGTGGGTAGCCAAACAACATGTAAGAGCACCCACATTACTAGAGGTTCCACCTGAAATACCCTCACAGACCATCCTAAGGTATAAATGTAACACGTTTTATGTTTGCCACTCTTGAATTGGCCTTTTTAGTCACACTAGATGCTGTTTTAGGACCTCTTCAGAGCACGATACCATAGTCTCTTGAGACTGAAGGATGCCAATTCAAATTTAATTCTGGAGATGGAAAATGGCTCAATGAATTTTGGTCCCAGTTTCTTAGAGGGTTGCAACAATTTTAGGAATTTTGTGGATAAATATACGCTGTCCCCAACTTTGAATGGTTTAGGATCACAGCGTTTTGTGTCTGCTTGAGCTTTAAAAGCTGCTCTAGCCTCTTGCAAGGCTAGTCTGACCATTGGCCAAGTGGCTTGCAAATTATTAATCCACTCCTTAAGGGATGGAATTTCAGGTTCCTTGGTGAGTAGTTCCGGCATGGGGTTGAATTCTTGGCCTGTGGCTACCTGGAATGGGGTGAAACCAGTGCTGCTGTGGACCAAGTTGTTGTATGCTACCTCTGCAAAAGGAAGGAGGTCAGTCCAATTGTCCTGTTGGTAATTAATAAAGCATCTTAAATATTGTTCTAATATGCTGTTCGATCGTTCAGCCCCTCCGTTAGTCTGGGGATGATTTGATGACGACAACCCTTGGATGGAGCCTAATAGGTTTAAAAATGCCTGCCAAAATGTGGATGTGAATCGTACACCCCTATCTGAAATAATCCTTTGGGGAGCTCCATAAAGGCGATAAATGTGTATTAAAAACATTTGCCAAGGCCTTGGCTGTTGGGATCTTCTGGCATGGTACAAAATGAACCTGTTTTGAAAAAAGATCAGTTACAACCCAAATGACAGTATTTCCTGCACTTTCAGGGAGTTCCACTATAAAGAGATCGCTTTCCAGGGTGCTGAAGGTTCTGCCACTGTTTGTAAAAGTCCAGGAGATTTTCCTTGTCTTCTTTTTGCAGCAGCACAGTTGGGGCAACTAGCAACATAGTTTTCAATGTCCTTTTTGAGAGATGGCCACCAAAATTGTCTTTTGATGAGGTGCAGGGTTTTTACAAAACCAAAGTGTCCCGCTATTTTTGAGTTGTGGCAACGTTTCATGAGGTCCATCCTCTGACTGGCAGGGACGTAAAGTTTGTTTTCTACCCAGGCTAGACCATCTTTGAGTAAGCAAGTGTTTTTGTTAACCTGGAGCCAGTCATCCTTAAGTAGTGCCTCCTTAAATATTGAAGTTGTTGCATTGTCAGTCAGTGATTCTTCTCTTATGCCCAGGTGATTACTTTGGCTGCAAGTTGGGTTGGTTGGATCATGGGTTTTATAACTTCAATCTTTTTGCTGTTGTATTGGGGTTTCCTTGACAGGACATCTGCCAAGAATTTTTTCCCCCTGGGAGATACTTGAGAGTGAAATTGTTGAAAATATTGAGCCCACCTTGCTTGTTTTTCTGAGAGTTTCCGTGGAGTTTTCAGGGCTTCTAGATTTTTATAATCAGTCCAGACTTCAAAGGGGATTTGGTTCCCTTCTAGGAAATGTCTCCATGTGAGGAGTGCCCATCGCACAGCATATGCCTCTTTCTCCCATATGGCCCATCTTTGCTCAGTTCCTGTCAGTTTCTTGGAAGTGTAAGCACATGGTTGTAACTGTCCACGTCAGGTCTTTTGGAGTAGAACTGCTCCAACTGCTACATCGCCAGCGTCTGCTTGGATGACAAATGGTTGTTCAGGGTCTGGGTGTTTCAGGATTGCTTCTGCTGAGACAAGTTGTTTAAGTTTTTTGAATGCCACTTGGCATTCCATCATCCAGGGAAGGGGTTGTCTTGGTTTGGGTTTCTCCCCCCCTTTCGTTTTTAACAAGTTCATGATGGGGAGGACAATATTCGCAAAAGCTGGAAAGAACTGGCGGTAAAAGTTTGCAAAACCCAGGAAACTGCAGTTGTTTGTGAGTATGGGGCAGCTCCCAATCAATGAGGCCAGGAAGCCTCCTTCCCTAATTCCCTCCAGGATAGAATGGAGTGAATGCATCTTGAACCGCCTGTATTTCACCCGGCGGTTAAGGCGCTTCAAATCCAGAATTGCCCTCCATCCCCCTGAGACTTTTGGGAGTACAAACAATATGGAATAGAATCCCATGCCTTGTTGATCCTCAGGCAGCAGCTGAATAGCTTGAATCTCCAGAGGTGCTGAATAGCTGTTTCCATAAAGTTCCTTCTCTCTGCATTCCTAGAGATAGGGCAATGAATGAAAAACCTCGGGGGCATAAAGAGGAATTCTATAGATAGTCCGGAGTGTACTGTCTCCAGGACCCAGGTGTCAGTGGTTACTTCCTCCCAATGCCTGGCAAACAAGGCCAGACATCCCCCAATGGGAGGGTTGGTCTCCATTCTATCTGGGGTGTCGAAAGGGATGACCCACACCCCCTTGAAAGGGCCGTTTATTGTTAAAAGGATGATTTCTACCTGTCCTGCCCTGGCTTTGTTCCTGCCTGGGGGCGAAAGACTTCTGGGGTCTGGGGAATCCCCCTCCTGTTTCAGGGGTCCTATAATAGGAGTGTCTGGCATAGGGAGTTGTTCTATAATCACTTTTTCTGGACTTGGGACGGCAAAACCTTCCCTTTGTCCTTGGAGTCCACTAGGACCTTGTCCAGAGCCTCTCCAAACAATTTATCCCCTTTAAATGGGGCTGTGGCCAACCTCCACTTGTGCCTCATATCAGCCTGCCATTGCTTTAGCCAGAGCAAGTGACAAGAGGTCACTGTTCCCCCTATTTCCCTGGATGCAAATCTGGCAGCACTAGTGTGGCATCATCTGAAAATTCCACAGCAGCCAATAGTTTGTTCACATGCAGGTGTGATCTGACATCGTCCAGTGGAATTCTCTCCTGTAGCTCCTGGAGCCAGATGAGAGAGGCCGTGTTGAAGAAAGATGCGGCTGTGGAAGCTTTCACTGCCCATGCTGCTGAAAGGTGTGTTCTTTGCAATGTTTGCTCAGCCTTCTTGTCCTCAGCCTTTAGTGAGTCCTCAGGCTCCCCAGGGATGTCTGTTGGCTTGCAGGGCTGCAACTGGGGCGTCGACATCGGACACTTCCAGGGCCTTGGAAAGATCGCCTCCTACATTAAACAATTTCTTGTCTAGGGAGGAAGGGCTTGGACCGGACCCGAGGGACGACCACTGTCTTTGGATGACTGTGGTGAACATCTTTGGTGCAGGGATGACATCTGCTGTTGACCGTTTTTCAGAAAACAATGGGTCATTGGGGTCTTCAGAGGGGTCTGCAGGCTCCTGTGGTTCAGGGACTAAGCCTTGCCCTTTGGCCTTCTTGGCCTTAAAGAGGAGAGATCTAAAGATGGCAGGCTGGAAGAAGCCAGGGATAGACCCTTGGTCAGCCTCATTGAGGCCCTCATCGGAATAGTTCCTGTCCATCAGCTGGCCACTGTCAGGTGTGATGGAGTGGGAGCTTACAGCAGGAATATACGCACTTGATTCTGTATGCAGGGAAAGATCATCATAGTGAGACATGTCTCCTACTGCCTCTGGATGAGGAAGTAGAAACCTCTGAGGGAGAACCTCTAGTCTGTCTCAAGACAGCTGACACTCCTTGCCTTGCTGCCTCATTTAACATAGCCTGCATATTAACCTGGAACTCAGGTTCCTGTGCCCTAACTGGTCTGATCCCAGCTGACATGGGAGTAAAGGTTGCTTCTGGAGCCATTCTGTGCCTCTGATCAGTAACTGTCAGTTGCTCTGTTGCTGGGCAGATAGAAAAAGTTTCTGATCTCAGAAGCATCAATAAATTCCTGCTCTTCAGCTCCCCCTATGGCCACTTCTGCTACTGCAGGCCTATCAGTTTGCAGCTGCCTCTCCTCTGGATAACGGCCGTTCCTCATTTGGGTGGGAAATTATGCAGGGCGCCATTTCCTCCTCATTTTGCTCTTTCCCTTGAGCCCCACACTTTATCCAGCTCCTTGTTCCTGCGGTGCTAGTCCCTCTGCTGCCTTGGAGCCTTTTGGGGTTGCTGCAGCCTTGTCCTTTGGCTTGGGGCTGTAAAATGAAGCCATCTGTTCTGGGGCTGCTGGGCTTAGAGAACGTGATGGTCGAGCCACCCCCTCCACTCTCCTGACATTGCGGCTAGCCTTTTTTTTCCCCCCAATATTTTATTATTTTTAAACAAACATATGCAGTGAAAACATACAGCATGCCGGTAGGTTAAAGCTCTTTTTGTACATCTTCTCCATTCTCATCTATTAATTGTTTTTGTATACTCTCATATGCAAAATATTCCATATTTTTAAATTAATTTTATCTTACAGCACTTCATATTATCATCCCAGAACCATTCCTGGCAAACAAATACATACAAACAAATACAGAAAAAAACAAAAAACATAAAAATTCTTTTTTTGAGAACAGTATGCTACCAGACCCTCCCTTCTCCAAACAGATATAATTTCAATTATTCACTCATTTTGTATATTCTATACCATTTGTCATAACAAATTTCACTATTTTCCATAATTTTCCCCCCTTTCTCTAGCTTCTATAATCTTATTTCAATTATTTCATCATTCCATCATTTCATTAATTATTTCTTTTTCCGCTTTTCAATATCTTGTCAATCAATATTATTACACTTTTATCTGCCTTGTTTACAATTTTATACTATCTTATAAAACATATTTTACCCTGTAATTACTACCCTGAAGGATAACATCTCCACCTCTTCTAACCAATTATTATTTGACTTTTATATTTCACCTTTACCATTATTACCTCTATTACCCTCTATTTTATATCATCTAACCATTATTAATCAGATTCTGCTTGGTACATTCCTACAAATATCCATTAAATTCTTAACAAGAGAGAAAAAGGAAAAATGTGCATGTATATAACAATAGTGACTAAGGTAATTATTTCTTTTCAAATTCAATTCAGCCTTTAATGTTAATATCCATCTTCATTCATTTCTATTTAAAATATTTTGATTTTATTACCATTAACATCCATATCACTATTTCATCATCAAAAAACAATATTAAAACATTCTATACTTCTTATAATTTTCATATTTTCTTTTTAAGTTATTAAAGGCTTTATTCTCCTATCCTCTTTACCTCATTTACTTATTAAAAAAATACACATCACTTTAATCATCTAAAACATTTCTAACTTCTTTCTATTTCTAACTTAATCATATTTATCTCACGTACCCTTGCAGAGTCCTCTCAATAAATTAAATTAACCATTATCTAGCTGTCGAGTTAGGTAAATAAACCCTTTAAATTTTGTATACATTCCTTGCTGTTGCTCATCTTGATTCAATTTTTTGCAGTTTCCTCTTTTTCAACCCCCCTTCTTCTCCCTTCCCTTTTTATTCCCTTTTCTGTCCAATTCCCCCTTCTGCAATCCTACCTGTTGACTCCTTATAATATTATAACTATTTCCCAAATTATACTTTTTTTTGGTTGTTGCCTCTAGTCTTGAATTTTTAACTCTCTTCCCCTTTTCCTTCCCCTTTTTCTTAACCACGCTTAAAGTTGTTTGATCATTGCAAATGGCTTCTTCTTCTTTGTCCCGCCCTTCTTGTTCAACCAGTGTTTCTTGTAGTTTTCTGTATTTCAGGATCTCCATTTCTATCAATTTTGCCTCTTCTTTAAAGTCTTTAAATAGCGTTTTTAATTCTTCAAAAAGTGATGACATTCTGGAAAAGATTTTTTTCTTTTAAAGCAACCTCCAATTGACTTTAATCCACTTCGCTAAAATCCTCTGTCCAGGAATCCTCCAAAAGCCCAAGGCTGTTTCTTGGTTCTTTTTCACTTTCGCTTTTCCGGGGCTTTAACAAGCTTGCAACAAAGTTTCACTTATGATGTATTCTTTTCACATCTTGTTACAGTTCCACTCTCAATACAATTTAGATCCAGGTGGTATCCTTTGTTTCCAGACTCCACCCTGCTTTCACTCTTCTTCTTCCTCTATTTTCTTGCTTTTAAAAAAATTCTTTAAAGTTATTCAAAAATCTTTATCACTTGACACTTTATTTTCCGCTAAAAGCAGCCTATTAATGTCAAAGTGAATTAATGTCCACTTATATCAATCTTTCTTAATATTCCAAACCATTTAAAACTGTCAGTATTAGAGGAGAAGAAAAGAAACCAATTTTTTCTCTTTTCACTTTCTTTTGCTGCTGTCAAAGTCTTTTTTTAGAGATAGTATTGTTTTTGGCTATTCAAATTCCAGGTACCTTTAATAGCTGTTTTCAGTAGCAAGCCCGGTATGTCACACTTTCTCTTTCAACCTTCCTCCTGCACATTCTTTTCCGTTTGAGTTCTTCTTTGAGGTGGCCATTTCTGGCCACCGCTGCAACCAGCTGGGGAGAAGAGATGCGGCTCTCCTCGACCCTGCTGGCAGCTCCCCCGTCTTCACCACCTCTACGGGGTGGTTTTAACCCCAAAGCCAGCCAGTTCGGGGTCTCCAGCGGCGAGCACGGATCGAAACTGCGCACAGTTAATCAGGCTCCAAGGGAGCTCACACCCTTAGTACCCCAGCTTGAAAATCTGGGGCTCGAGGGGAGCTCTACCTCCGTCCGATTGCTCACTTGCCCCTCTTTGCCTGAGGGGAAAGTTTCTGAACCGCTAAACAGCTGATTGATGCTATTTTCACGGTTTTACAGGTCAACGGGGCTGGCGGTCTAAAAAGACCGTCCTTGACAGCTGCCTTGCCACCGGAAGTCTCCATTGATACAAATTTCTTGGGTCACTAATTCCTGTAAGGATTTCAATTTCCCTTCCTTATCTAAAGTTTGGTAGTACCTAAGTTTTAGGGAGATATCCATGGTATTGGGATGGAACATCGCTTCCATTGTTGAGAACCATCTTGGAATCTTATTCATATGTTTTCTACTAATATCAGTCCATATTTTAATTAAGGATTTTCAAATGATATGTCTCCTGAAAAATGAATGGCTTTTATTATTGGGGTTCCAGAGAAATGCATGCCATCCTATCTGTAGGTCATGGCCCTCGATTATTAAAATTCTTTTATTTCTCAACTTTATCCATCCCTTTATCCATACTAAGGAAGTCGCTTTATAGTATATCTTCCAGGCAGGTAGTCCGAAGCCGCCTCTACTTTTAACATCCTCTAAATAATTTTTTTTATTCTTGTTTTCTTCCCTGCCCAAATAAACTTCGTAACGATTTTATCCAATTCCTTGAAAAAAAAAAATCTAATAATGTAGGGATCGTTTGGAATAAATATAAAATTTTTGGTAATACATTCATTTTAATTGTTGTGATTCTTCCTAGTAACAAGATCTGAAATTTGTTCCATTTTTCCAGATCTTTCCCAATTTGCTTCAACAGCTAATCATAGTTATCCTCTCTTAGGTTTAAAGTTCTTGCTCTCGTCCATATACCTAGGTACTTAACTTTATTTACAATTTGTAACCCCATTCTTTCTTGTAATTGGTTTTGTTTGCTATTTATAATATTCTAACTAATATTTTAGTTTTTTCTTTGTTTATTCTTAATCCCGCTGACTTTCCAAATTTGTCTATTTCATTCAATAGTATTGGGCCTGTATCTAAAGGGTCTTCCATAATAAACACCAAATTGTCCGCAAAGGCCTGCAGTTTATATTCCTGATTCTTAATTTTTGTTCCTTTAATTTTTGGGTTAAATCTAATTCTTTCCAGTAAGGTTTCTATTACTGTTATGAAAAGCAGAGGGGACAAAGGGAATCCCTGCCTGACCCCCTTCCTTGTCTCGAAAGGTTGTGTTGCATCACCATTTATCAATATTTTGGCTTTCTGCGTTGTATAAACTGCGTTTAGCATATTTACAAATTTATTTATTTATTTATTTATTTATTTATTTATTTATTTATTCATTTATTCATTCATTCATTCATTCATTCGACTTATATGCTGCCCCCTCTCCCAAAGGACTTGGGGCGGCTCACAGCTAAAATACAATACCATCAATAAATTAACCTAAAAATGTAATTAAACAAATTGAAGCCGAATTAACATTAAAAACCCCAAAATTAAAATAAACAAACCCCAAAGAGTCAGCACAGCCCAGATTGTAAAAATAGCCAGGTTTTTTAACTCGTGGCGGAAGGTGCGGAGATCAGGGGCCAGCCGGAGCTCCAGCAGAAGAAGATTCCATAAAGTGGGGGCTGCCACAGAGTAGGCCCTCCCCCGGGTCCCCGCCAGGCAACATTGAGTCGCAGACGGCACCCTGAGGAGACCCAGTCTGTGCGCCCGTACAGGGCGGTTAGTATTTGATGCTGGGAGGAGATGTTCTCGTAAATAACCTGGACCCACGCCATGTAGGACTTTGTTAACACCAAAACCTTGAATCTCACCCGGAGGGCAACCAGAAGCCAATGCAGGCCGTGCAGGAGGGGTGTGATATGGGAGTATCGGGGGCTCCCATCACTACCCGTGTGGCCGCATTCTGCACCAGTTGAAGCCTCCGAGTGGTATGCAAGGGCAGTCCTAAATAGAGAGCGTTACAGTAGTCGAGTTGGGGAGACAACGCGCCTGAGTGATTGTGCGCAGGGCATCCCGGTCCAGATAGGGGCGCAACTGGCGAACCAGCCGGACCTGGGCAAAGGCCCCCCTGGCCACGGCTCCCACCTGCTCCTCCAACTTGAGCCGTGAGTCCAGGAGGACCCCCAGATTCCGTGCCCTGTCCACGGGGGGTAACACCTCCTCCCCCTGACCAAAGATGGAACCTCTGAACTGGACCGAGATGTCGGTGCGCACAACCCCTCTGTCTTGGCTGGGTTGAGTCGAAGCATGTTCCTGTCCATCCAGATCCGCACCGCTTCCAAACGGGACATCACGGAGAGAGCATCACTGATGTGGTCCGGGGTGGAGATGTATAACTGTGTATCATCAGCATACTGATGATAGCTCACCCCGAAACCACGGATGATCTCACCCAGCGGCTTCATATAAATGTTGAACAACAGAGGCGAGAGGACAGACCCCTGAGGTACCCCACAAGTGAGAGACCTCGAGTCGACCTCTGCCCCCTGCCAACACTGTTTGCGCGTCCCGAGAGGTAGGAGGAGAACCACTGTAAAACAGTGCCTCCCACTCCCAGCCCCCCGAGATGCCGCAACAGGATACCATGGTCGATGGTATCAAAAGCCGCTGAGAGGTCTAACAGGACCAGGACAGAGGAGAAACCCCTGTCCGAGCCCTAGAGATCATCAATCAGCGACCAATGCTGTCTACGTGCTGTAACCGGGTCGGAAGCCCGATTGGTACGGATCCAGGTAGTCCGCTTCCTCCAGGAAAAGTGGCAATTGCTGGGCCACCACACTCTCAACAACCTTCGCTAAAAAGCGAAGGTTGGAGACCGAACGAAAGTTGTTCAAGACGGCTGGGTCCAGGGCAGGCTTCTTCAGAAGGGGCTCACCACCGCCTCTTTCAAGGTGGCAGGGAACAGCCCCTCCCTTAACGAAGCGTTGACCACTGCCCGGAGCCAGCTGCACGTGACCTCCCTGGAGGCATAAACCAACCAGGAAGGGCACGGGTCCAATAAACATGTGGTGGAACTCAGCCGCCGCATGATCCTGTCCACTTCATCCTCAGAAACAGGATCGAACTCAGTCCAGATTACATTAGCCAGACTGCTCTCCTCCCCTTCCTAAGACCACTGCAAATCCTAGCGCAACCCTTCCCGGATCCGAGCAATTTTATCCTGCAGATACAGACCAAATTCCTCAGCTCTGCCCCGCAGAGGGTCCGCCACCTCCAACTGTAAGAGGGAACGGGCAACCCCAAACAGGGCGGCTGGGCCGGATGCTATGAGGGCGGAGAAGTAAGATCTCCTCGCCCCACAGCTACCAGGTAAGTCCTAATATGGGCTCTCAACTGGGCTCGGTCGATCCGGGCGGGTCGCCCTCCACCTACTCTCTAGTCCCCTTCTCACGACGCTTCATCTCCCAGAGCTCCTCGGTGTACCAGGGAGCTGACCAGGATCTCGAGTAAGGGGACATGGGGACAACCCTGTCAAGAGCCCCTGGCCGACTGTTGCCAGGTAGCCGCAAGGACCTCGGCAGGGCTGTGGGTGAGGATGCAGGAAAACCCCAGTTCTGCCTGGAACCTCTCAGGGTCCATCAGGCGCCTGAGGCGAACCATCTAAGTGGCTCCTCATCCCAGCGTGTGGGGCAGCTTGATGGAAGACCAGCCGTAGGAGATAGTGGTCTGACCATGGAACAGGATGGGTTACTGTAACACCATCCCCCAGGCCACTACGCCACCGCTCCGAGACAAAAACCAGGTCGAGCATATTGCCCCCCTCGTGAGTCGGGCCATCTATTAACTGGGTCAGACCCATGGACTCCATGGAGGCCATAAATTCCTGGGCCAACCCGCCCGCCCCAAGGAGGGCAGGTTGAAGTCACCCAGAACTATAAGCTCCGGGAACTCCACCGCCACCCCCGAGATGGCATCAAGCAGCCCAGGCAGGGCGGCTGATACACAGCTGGGGGACAGGTATGTCAGCAGCACGCCCATCCGACCACTAGGCCCAAACCTCGAGGAGGGACTCACACCCGCCTATCTCCGGAGCAGGGACCTCCCTTGGAAGCAGGGTCTCCCGAATAACAACAGCCACCCCTCCACCCCATCTCTGGGGTCGAGACCGGTGCATAACCCGAAAACCCTCTGGCCCCAGCCAGGTCTCGGTGATGCAGGCCAGGTCCATGGCCTCCTCCTCAATGACCTCCCGGAGGAGAGGTGCCTTATTCACCACGGACCTGGCATTAAAATACACCAGCCGGAGCCCAGGGGCCCTAGATCCCAAAACCCCCAGGGATTGAGAAGAGGCCAAGGGGTCAGAACGCCACGGCTCGGATACAGCAGGGACACGCTCCCCTAACATGATACGGCCCCCCTCCTCGTCGGCTCCTACCCATTCCAACCACCCTGGGAATCGAAGCCCCCACTATTCCGCCTGGGGTCCCACAGCCCCCCACGCACCCCCCAACCACGGCCCTGACTCGGGCTGCAATGAACACCTATAAGACCCCCCCCATCCCTAACCCCCTTAAAAATCGAATCAAAAATTTAACTAATGAAGGCCTGGAACCCCCCCTTCTACCCTTCCCAGGACTCCCACCCCAACCCCTACCAGCGCAGTGCCAACTCTCTGGGTTCCATGACCCGTCCTTGAGATACATTGTGGAAAGTCCGGCGGGCCAAGCCCGGGAGAGAGGGGCCTCCCGTAAGGCCCGCAAGTCCGTTGACGAGTAGACCTGCATGATGTTGTATTACACATATAAAGAGAGGAGTCGAAAGATGTAATAAGTCCGTGTATAAAGATGTTAAAACACCTGGTCCAGTCCCAACTTCTATGCTACAGTGAAATGGTCCCAGGAAATGAGCCAGGATTGCTCTCTCACCACAATCTGGCGGGCCAATTGTAAAGGCCCTCATCTGGGCCAGCCACCGCGCTCTCACCGCAGGGTTGCCAGGCAAGCACGTCCGGACGGCAAGATGATAACTGATAACGGGGGGGCAAGCAATCCCAACCCGCAGCCCTCACACAGCAGCGGGTGGGATGCGTCCACACACCCTCCCTAACCTCCGTCGGGTGTAAAAAGGGAGGGGGGGAAATGGCCCCAAGAGGCAAGGCAAAAAAAGAAGGCAAAAGAAGGGGGGGAGGGCAGCAGACACAGATCTAGAAGGTCCAGCTGGAGCAGAGCAGAGCAGCGACAAGGAGGCCAGGCCTGGCAGCAACCCCGAGGCCACACCATCTCCACCTCGTGGCCCAGCGTCATCGCTAGCCAGTCCGCCACCTCCACCATCGCCGCCTCTGCCACTAACACCACCATTGGCGGCATTCATGGCAGCATCGCTGCCCCAACCGTCGTCACGTCCACAGCATCCAGCCTCGGACCGCTCTCTCCTCGCCATTGCCGTTGCTGCCACCAACGGCTCTGCTGCGGAGACCCCAGTTGAGACCGGGCGCTGGAGTGGAGACCAGCACCCTCCGCCGATCCCCACACTCCTTGCCTTGTCGCCCCCAACACGCCGTTCTTCTGGGCGCAGCGCGCCATTTCCGAGGCCAGGGTGGAGGCCAGCCACTCCGTTGGTCTCCACACCCCATAGTTCGCTGCCCCACAGCTCGGTGTTCCCCGCTGCACCGTTCTTCAGGGTGCCGCCGCAACCGTCGCACCGTTCTTCGAGGCGCAGGATGTCTCCAAAGCTGAGCCTGAAGTCGGCCAGCTGATCGGCCCACTGCGCCATTCTTCGGGGCGCCGCCGCCACCGCCGTGGCGTTCTTTGGGGCGCAGCGGATCTTCAGGGCTAAGGCCAAAGTTGGCCAGCTGATCGGCCCGCCGTGCCGTTCCTCGGGGCGCCACCGCCGCCGCCGCGCCGCTCTTCAAGGCGCAGCACATCTCCAGAGCTGAGCCCGGAGTCGGCCAGCTGATCGGGCCCACAATGAGAATGCGGAAGCACCGATCAGGGAGTCAAACGCCAGAGGGCGTCGGGAGTACCAGGGGGAGCGGCGACGGGCGTCGGTTCTAAAGGAACCAGCCAACTCCCAAGATCTTCCGCTGCTGAAAGCAACCACCGGGGGGGGGATTGCCAGCCGCCCCTACCACCCTTATCCGGACTGGAAACAACTCTCTTACCACGGAGCCTAAGCTCGGACCGCCATCTTCCGAGGCATGCGCATGATTGTTTTGTCGCCGAATTCCATCATTTTAAATTGCGTCTTCATGAAATCCTAGTTTAAGTTATCAAACGCCTTTTTTTTAAAACAAATTTTATTCAATTTTTAACAATTTTTTAAAACAGCTCTTTTCAGTAGACAGCATGTTCCCGGGTCGTCACTTTTACATGCAAATATGACAGTAGGTCTATATCCATTTTAAGCATTTAACTTCACTTCTATTCCATTTTAACAGACAAAGGGTCAAAGAAGTTAATCCTAATCTCAAATCTTAATCTCAATCTATATAACCCCCCAGTTCATTTCAAGTTAATTGCAAACATATATATATATTTTAAAAACATCATTTATAAATCTTACAAATAACAATATATTTGCCCATCATATTAAAGATAAAGTTCATCCATATCTATCCTTTAATTATCTTCACATTGTTAATACTCTTTTATCATTTACAGAATTCTTTTGTCCGTCAGATTTGCCCTTTCATCACATATTCTCTCCATAATTCTAAATCCGTACAGATTTTGACACTAAAGAGAATGAGAAAAAAAAAACCTAGACTTGCCCCCCTTTTACTACTTTGAAAGTGACACCTCAGTGGTTAATATAGTAGCATAATCATAATCATTCCCTTTAAAACGAAAGATAGAGAAAAAAGAAAAAGAAAAAAGAGAAAAGAAAAGCTACCTTACAATATATCTCTAATCGATCGGGTTCTGCAACACATATCCCCCCTAAGGTTTATTTATGGTTCCAAGATAATAATAAAAATAACTAATCTTGGTTATTGACAAATCTCATTTTTAGACATTTTCTAAAATCATTTCAATTAATTCAATTTATCCAATCATCATTTACCTTTCTTTTGTAAATAAGAAATAAAAATGTGACCTTTTACCAGTAAAGATTGTCAGTAACCCCTATTGTTTTACACTTTTATAATTACAATATATTCTTATTACCATTTCTTCATGCAGAACCCTCCTTTTTAATACATTAGCCATTATCTCTATGCAAACAAGTTTCTTTCTTCATTATGTAATTCCCATGTCTCTCTATCTTTTGTTCTTGTTTCTTGTTCCTTCTCCTCTCTTTTATCTTGCTGTCCCCTTCTCTATCCAGTTTAAATCCCTCTCTCTCTTTACCTTTCTGCTCTCTATCCTTCTGGACCTTTCTAACGCATCTAATTTCATAAATGTTCCCTTTTAATTACCTTCTTAAGTTTCATTTTTTGACCATCCTCCCTTTCCTTTTATTTGTATTAATCTTTGTGCTAGTTGTCTTCTTAGAATGGCTTTAAGCTTGTTGGCTCCTTCTCCTCCCTTTTATCCTGCTCTCCCCTTCTCTATCCAGTTTGAATCCTCTCTCTCTTTACCTTTCTGTTCCTTTCCTTCTGAACCTTTCTAACATGCTTAATTTCATAAATGTTCCCCTTTTTAGATACTTTCTTAGGTTCCATTTTTTTAGCCACCCTTCCTTTCCCTTTTATTTGTATTAATCTTTGTATTAATTGTCTTTTTAAGATGGCTTTCTCTTGTGCTGGCTCCTCCTTTCCAAGGTTCCTTCTTCTTCTTTGTTCAATATTTCAAAGCCCATGTTTTCTGCAATGAGCCAAGTTAGTTCAGTCACTTCCTGTAACAATTCTTTCATGCTTTTAAACTCCATTTTTAATTCTTTGGATGGCCACCAGAATTTTTATTTTCCTTATTTCTCCTTCTTTAAATTTTCTATAATCCTAACCCAGGTCCAGAGTCTATATCAATATCACCAATTAGTCCGATAGTCCGTCTTTGTGTATTCAAGCTTTCACTTTCTATGAGTCTTGCTTTTTTTTTTATTTCAGCGTCTCTTTAAAATGTAACAACTCAATCCACAAAGGAACAAGATAGTTTCTTTCTTCTTTAGCTTCCAATTTTTCTCCACAAAGTGGCACTTTCTGCACAGAGTCTTAACCCTTTCCTTTTATTTTGATATTCAAAATTTTCCAAGCCCCAAACTTAAGTTCTTACGCTGGCTTCTTCCTTTCCGGTTCGAAGCCCCTTATAGCTGTCAAAAATATTTTACTTATTTTTCCTTCACTTGGAACTGCGCTTGCTTCTGTTTTTTTTTTAAAACTCATCTTTATCTTAATCCCGGGTGCCTTGATCTTACCATCCGATACTCCCGGTTCCTCTGCTGTCGACTTCTCTCTTTCCTCCTGCACCAATCTTAATCCGTTGAGACCTTCTCTTCGAGGTGGCCATTTTGACCACCACTTCTTGACGTCTTCGGAGGAAAAAGACCAGACCCAAAGGGGAGATGCGGCTCCCCTCACTCTGGCTGGCAGATTTCCCTTTCTCCGCCCCCTACGAGGCAGCTTCAGCCCCAAACCTTGCAGGATCGGGCTCCGACGAAGAGCCAGGCTGCGTCGTGGACGATCACAAACTGCCGCCCGTTCTCGAGAAGGCTCAACCCGGAAGCCCTTATCAAACGCCTTTTGTGCGTCTAAAAAAACCAATGCCACCTGACTTCCTGGGTGCTCCTCATAATATTCCAAAATATTTATTATCATTCTTACATTGTGCCTAATTTGCCTTGTGGAAAGAAATCCGTTTTGGTCAGGATGTATTTTTTCACAGAGTATTTTCTTTAATCTTTCAGCCATTATTGCCATAAAAATCTTGTAGTCAGAATTTAATAATGAAATTGGTCTGTAGTTCTTTATTTGGGTGACATCTGCGCCTTCCTTTGGAATTAATGTTATATAGGCCTCCTTCCATGAATGTGGCATTTTTGCCTTCTGTAGAACGTTAGTGCAGACTTCCAATAGCATACTATCTAATACCTCCCCCATCTCGTTGTATAGTTCATTGGGAAGTCTGTCTGGGCCTGGTGTCTTATTTCTTTTTTGTTTCTTAATTCTTCTAGAGTTATTTCTCTGTTAAGTAACTCCTTTTGGCTTTCCGATATTGTATTCACACTCCCCTCTTTCAGATATTGTTCTACTTTACCTAATTGAGGGAATACTTTACCCTTTGCCCGGTGGGCCTCCCACGGTGAGCCAATTCCACACAAAACCTCTCCAGTTCTGTCATGGGGTGAGAGAGCCCCGAAAGGTGGGCTCAGCCCCTTTTATTAGGTTTTTTACTAAAGCAAGCAGTTACAGTACAGGAGGCTTATTCTTATTGGTTACACATTGCTATATTTGGCTATTTTGATATAATGAAGGGAAGAAAAGCGGCTGTAACAAGCATGTAACTTTTGCTGATATATCAATCATGTTAGCCACCTTATCAGTGGTGGGTGCAGGCGCTATCTAGTTACTGGTGAAATGTAATGCAGAAGTTATGCGAGCATCAAACAAGGTTACAGTTTGTGTGCGAGAAGCAAACAAGGCAGTTACAATTTCTGTGAAGCAAAGATGTTACATTCTGTGGCTACATGGTTGGAAAAACAGACAGACAGTGTGGCTTTGATCTTTGCTGCTAACTCAGCTTTTACAAAAGCCTGCATAATGGCTGATACAAAGGCAATTAATGATCTTATAGCAACACCTAATTCAATTGTTTCTTGCGCATATAGGTTTTCAAAATATTTTCTAACAATTTCCTTTTTTTCCTCGAGATCTGATTTTATCACTCCCTCTCTATTCTCTAATTGATATATTGTTCTTTTTTGGTTTTCCTTCTTTAATTTGTATGCCAACCACCTTCCTGGTTTATTATGCTCAAAATAATTTTGTTTTATGTATTGTAATTTTTGCGTTAGTTCTTCTTGGTCCAAAATATTAATCTCGTGTTTGAGCGAGACTAATTCCTTTTCATTTTGCTGATTCTTTTGCTGGTTTTCCAGTTTCTCTTAATTTTTCCATTAAGGCCCTTGGTTTCCCCTCTCTTTTTTTTCCTGTTGACAGTATAAGCTATGGAGATTCTTCTTACATAAGCTTTCATAGTATCCCATAGGTTCTGCAATGAGGTATCTTGTTTATTGTTGAACTGAAAGAAGCTTATTAATTCCTCCTTAAGTTTTAGAACATATTCTTCTTTGGTTATCTGTACATTGAGTGACCATCTACTTTTTTTGTATAAATTGGTTTTCCAAATTATCTGAATTGGCTCGTGGTCTGCCCATATGTTGGTTAAGATCTTTGTATCCTGTATTTCCTTGTATAGCTCGCTAGTTACCCAAGCCATGTCTAATCTGGACCACGATTTATGTGGGCTGGAGTAGAAGGTGAACTGTCGAGAATCCGGATTCCTCTTTCTCCATACATCTACTAACTCAAGTTCTTCCGCCATCTCAAAGAAAGGTTTAGGCAATATAATATGTTCCTTTTCTTATATTGGTTATGAACGCTATTATAATCTTGTTCATTGTTACTTACTGCGTTATAATCCCCTATGATACATATTCTTTGTATGCCGAATTCTATTAGTTTTTCATATAGGTTTTTGTAGAACTCATTTTGACACTTGTTGGGGGCATAAATTCCTACTAACAATACTTTCTTGTTCTGTATCTCCACCTCTACCATAAGTAGTCTTCCTACATTATCCTTATAAACCAATTTAGATGTTATGTCTTTTTCACGTACAGAACTACTCTTTTTTTTTCTTCCGCTAACGCTACATACTTTTTCCCTAATTTTTTATTTTCTAGACATCCTTGTTCTCTTACTTTAGTATGGACTTCCTGTAGACAAATTATATCGGCTCGTAATTTCTCTAATTTAAAAAAAGTTCTTTTCCTTTTTACTGGGTCATTTAATCCATTGATGTTGATGGATATTAAATTCACTCCCTTGTTCATACTTTTCCTTGCTCTTAAGCCACTGTGTTCCTATTCATCGTTTGGCTCCTAATTCTTACTCCTAATTCCCTTTGCAATACCTCCTCTGAGTCTCCTTCCCCCTCCCTCTCTTTTCCTTTCCCATTGTTTCTGAATTGTACTTCTTCCTGGCTCTCATTCTCATCTCTGCTACTTAGTTTATTTATTTATTTATTTATTTATTTATTTATTTATTTATTTATACTTGAACTTGTATGCCGCCCCATCTCCGGAGACTCGGGGCAGCTCACAGCTAAAAACACAAACAATAAATATTTAAAAAATCATTAAACAAAGAACAAGCCCAAATATAAGACATAAAAACAATAAACATTAAAACCCTCCCTCCCCTAGGGAGGGGTCACAGCCCAGGTTGGTCGAATAACCAGGCCTTTAATTCACGGCGGAAGGTGCGGAGATCAGGGGCCAGGCGGAGCTCCAAAGGCAGTTGATTCCAGAGGTCAGGGCCGCGACAGAAAAGGCTCGTCATCGGGGAGTCACCAGCCGGCACTGACCCGCCGACGGGACCCCGAGGAGTCCTTGCCTATGAGCTCACACAGGGCGGCCGGTACTAGATGTCGGAAGGAGACGCTCCCTCAAATATTGAGGACCCATGCCGTGTAGGACTTTGAATGTCAAAACTAAAACCTTGAATCTCACCTGGAGCGCAACCGGCAGCCAATGCAGGCCGCGCAGGAGGGGGGTAACATGGGGGAACTGGGTAACTCCCATCACCACCCGCGTGGCCGCATTCTGCACCAGCTGCAATTTCCGGATGGTATGCAAGGGCAGTCCTAAGTAGAGAGCGTTGCAGTAGTCGAGTATAGAGGTGACAAAGGCATGAGTAACTGTGCGCAGGGCATCCCGGTCCAGAAAAGGGCGAAGTTGTCGAACTAGACAGAGCTGGGCAAAGGCCCCCCTGGCGACGGCCCCCACCTGCTCCTCCAATCGGAGCCGTACATCCAGGAGGACCCCCAGATTCCACGCCCTATCCACAGGGGGCAACACCTCTCCCCCTATGGCCAAAGATGGACAATCTAGACTGGGCCGAGATGCCGATATGCACAGCCACTCAGTCTTGGCCGGGTTGAGTCGAAGCATGTTCCTACTCATCCAGATCCGTACCGCATCCAAACACCGGGACATCAGGGAGGGGGCATCGCTGATCTGGCCTGGGGTGGAGATGTACAGCTGAGTATCGTCAGCGTATTGATGGAATCGCTTAGTTCCTCTATAGTTCCCCCCATCTGTTCGAAGAACTCTTGTGCTTTGGTCAAGGTGTCAATCCTCATTCTCTTTTCTTTACATGTTACCAATATGCCTTCCAGGGTAATCCACCTAAAGGGGATATTCTTCTTATTCAGAAAGTTTGTCAGGAAACGGTATTCTTTTCTTAATTTGTGGTTTCTTCTTGGAACCTGTTTGAGAAGGATCACCTCCCTACCTTTGAATTTTATTCCTTCATCCCTTGTAATTCTATAGACTATATCTTTTACCCTCCTTCTTGCAAATCTGATGTGTACCTCCCTAGTAGTCTGTGACGTCTCACATAACTTGTGTGGATTCGGTATACATCATCTAATTCATTTATAATTTCATTCTTGTCCCTGCTCAACAAATCCGCTAGTAATTCAACCATAACCAGTGGTAGATTCTCCCCCCTCTCCTCTTCCACATTTTGGAACCTAAGATAGTACGATGCTTTATCCAACTCCAAATGTGCCAGGGTCTCATTAGTCTCCTTCTGCTCACTAAGCTTTTGTTCCATATCTTCCATTTTTTTCCCGCTTTATCTTCTTGTTTCTCTATTACATTGATTTTTTCTTCATTTACCTTGATCGCTTGTTGTAACTGACCTATAGTTCCCTCCAAATTCTTGATCTCATTTTTTATTTCCCCTATTTCATTTTTTATTTCATCTTTTATAGCTTCTCTCTCTGCCTTACTTTCAGAATGGTTCTTTTGCATTGATTCCTGCAGTGCGAGCATTGTATTTTGGACCAATAGTAAAGATGCTTGTAAAGTTTGCGTGCTGGATTGCGTCATCGCCTTCTCTGGAGCCAACATCCCTTCAATTGTTTTTCAGTTGGATGGCACAGTAGGGGTAGTTGGGGTTGTTACTGTAGTTGGCTTTCTTACGGTTTTTGTGATGGTGGTTGTTGTGCTGGTCGTCTCTTGAATTATTATTTTTTGGTCCTGAGCTATCCTCAAGATATTGTCCCAAATTGTATTACCAACCACCATACACTTATTGCCACTTGATTCACCCTCTTTATCCGATTTTCCGTTGTGGGAGGGAAACAATCAACAGGCATGTGGGGAACGAGTGGGTTTAAAAAAAAAAAACAAAGTTTTTGACAGACTCAGTCCAATCACAGGCAGAGACTGATTACCCAATCCTGAATGCTATCTCTACCACAATGGAGAATATCAAGATAAACGAGAACCCCTTTGTACAAAAATTCATGGAGAGTCTCATTAATTAATTGCATGAACACGGCAGGTGGTCCTTGTAATCCAAAAGGGAGCACTTTAAATTGGTAGCATCCTAGTGGGGTGTTAAAAGCCGTCTTCTACTCATCCCCTTCCCTTATTCTGATGCGGTAGTATGCCTCGTAACTTTGAATTTTTTTTCCTTTAGAGAGATGGGCTAACATGTCCTTCATGAGGGGGAGTGGGTACATATTCTCCACACAGATGGCATTTAGATTTTTGTAATTTAAACATAGACACAAAGAGCCATCTTTCTTTTTGCGGAATAATACTGGGGCTGCTATTTTTGGTCAGGTAGGTTCGATGAAACCCCTTTTTAGATTTTTATCGATAAATGATCTGAGTTCTTTTAGTTCTCTGGGGGATATGCAGTACATTTTGGGTTTTGGGAGTTTAGCCCCTGGTAGGATTTCAGTGGCGCAGTCTGTGGCGCGATGGGGTGGGAGTTCATCAGAAGCCTCCTCGCTAAATACTTGGGCTAAATCCTGGTACTCGTTGGGGATGTTTTTTTTTTTTGACGAAGTTTTATTATTTTTAAACAAAAATACAGACAAACAAACCAATACAATACAAAAACAATAAACAAAAACATAAAAGTTCTTCTTTTGAGAACAGTGTGTGTCCTGGTCCTCACTTCTCCATACAGATATAATTTCAATTTTTCACTCATTTCTAATATTCTATTCCATTTATCATAACAATTTATACTATTTCCTTTATTCTCCCCCAATATTTTTCCAATCAGTATTAATACACTTTTATCTATTACAATCGTATACTATCTTATAAAACATATTTTGCCCTGTAATTATTGCTGTAGAGGATAGCACCTCAATCTCTTATCCAATCATTATTTAACATTTGTATTTCGACTATATAGTTGTTGCCTATGTTAGACCTCTATTTTTAAAAAAGATCTAACTATTATCAATCAGGTTCTGCTTGGTACATTCTTTTTTATCTATTAAAATTCTTAACAATACAAAACCAAAAGAAGTTATACATGTATATCACAGTTATCAATAAAATACTTATTTCTGTTCAAATTCAATTCTACCATTAATATTTATTCTGTCTTATTCATTTATTTTTATTTAAAATATTTCCATTTTATTACTATTTAACATCTGGATCGTTTCAACAAAATCTTTTTGAATTATTGAAAACCTTATTCTCTTATCATATTTGCCTCATTTACTCATTAAGAAAAAACACATCCTATTAATCCTCTAAATCTTCTAACTTCTATCTATTTATAATATAATGATATATCTCATGTACCCTTGCAGATCCCTTTAAATTAATTTAACCATTATCTTGAAATCCAAATAAGTAACTTTGCTTCTGCATGTCTTGCTTCCATTTTTTACAATTCCCTTTTTTCCCCCCTTCTTCTCCCTTTTCTATATCCTTTTCTATCAGGTTCTCTCTTTTGAAATCCTGTCTTTTGGTTCCTTATAGGATTATAATTATGCTTTTTTTTGCTTGTTGCTTCAAATCTTAAGTTCCTAACTCTTTTCCTCTCTCTTCCTTTTTTCCTTTCGCTTTTTCTTAACCACACGAACAATTATTTGATCATAAAAGATGGCATCCGCTTCTTTGTTCCGCCCTTCTTGTTCAACCGACACTTCCTGCAGCTTTATGTATTTTAAAGTCTCCATTTTTATCGATTGTAGCACTTCTTTGCAGTCTTTAAGTAGCATTTGTAATTCTTTCATAGATGATGACATTTTTAAGAAAGGATTTCTTTTTAAAGCAACCCCAGTTTACTTTAATCCACTTTATCCTCCGTCCAAGAACAAGAGCCCTCCAAATATCCAAAGCTGTTTCTTGCTTCTTTACACACTTTCCCTTTCCCGGGGAGACTTGCAACAAAGTTTCAGCTGTAGTGTGTTTTTTCCCAAATCCTGTTGCGAATCCACTCGGAATTCTTTTAAGTCCGGGTGGTATCCTCAATCTCCAGACTCCACTCTACTTTCACTTTTCTTCTTCCTCTGTTTTACCTCTCTCTTTGTAAAAAGAATTCTTGGAAGCTTCTCAGCAAGTCCTCATCACTTGACACTTTGTTTACAGCTATAAAAAGCCTATTAACGTCCAAGTGAGTTAGTATCCCTTTCTTGTGCCTGTCTTTTCTCAATACTCTTAGTCATTCAAAGCTATCACCATCAAAGAGGAAGAAAGAAAAAAACTAGCTTTTCACTTTCCTTCGCAGCTTTAAAAGACCTTTCTTTTAAAAATGTTCTTATTATCCACTGCTCAAATTCAGGTACCTTGAATAAATATTTTCCATATCAAGCCTGGTCCATCACACTTTCTCCTGCCAGCTTCCTCCTGCACGATCTTATCCGCTCAAGTTCTTCTTTGAGGTGGCCATTTCTGACCACCGCACGCTGCCTTCGGGAAAGGGAGAAAGACCAGCTGGTGAGGAGATGCGTTCCTCAGCCCCTGGCGGGCTCCATCTTCACCACCTCTACGGGGCGGTTTTAACCCCAGAGCCAACCGGCTCGGGGTCTCCAGCGGTGAGCACGGACTGAAACTGCACACAGTCGCAGATTTCAGGTCCGTTGCCGAAGAAGCTCAAGCTGATTTTTGTTGTTGGGGATGTTAATGGGTTCAGCTGGCTGACCAGCCATGGCTGGTTCTCTGTTCCCTTTCTTTTCCTTTCCTCTGGGCTGTTTGCAAATGCTACGTTTCTGGAAATGTACGGTTCCTCTTTTCCAGTTTTCTTTGTATTGTATTGCCGTAGCCATGTGAGTCCTAGTACTAGTGGGCCTTCTATTCCTGGTGCTATAATGAATGTGAGCATCTCACTATGGTTCCCTAGTCTTATTTTCAATGGTTCTGTGGAAAACTGGCTGGCTCCCCCCCCCCACTATAGTTCCATCTAATTGGCAAAAAGCGATGAGATTTTCCATTTTCTTCAGTTGGATTCCCAACTCTGCTAAAGAGGGGTTGATTAGGCACTGGGTGCATCCCGGATCTAGTAACGCTGCAACTTCTTCTCCCTTCCCTCAGCTGGGGATAAACAGTCTTAGGGGTAGAGTGATTGGTTGAATTGGGTCGCTTACCAGCGGATCGTCTTCCGGATCGCTTTCGGACTGGCTCAGGTCACCTCGGGGCATTGGGGATTCTTCCTCTGGGTTGGGGGGGAACGGAACCTCACAGCTTCTTTGCTTCTCAGGCCAATTTCTTTTCCTTGAGGGTTGGATTTTCCCAGTTTCCCCCTGATGGGTGGCCTGGCTTTCTGGCAGGGGTTTTCGAATGGCATTCTGCGTGATGCCCCTCTTTTCCACACTTAAAGCAGCCAGCTGGTCTTGGAGTCATGGTGGTTTGGGGTTTGAAAAATTGCTACTTTCCCTAGGGTGGGGATCTTCTCCAGACTTTGCCACTGTGGTACTGGTTTCGGGTCATGTCTATCTCTGCCCCCTCTGCCATCAGGTACCATTCATGCAGGAGATTTGGGGCCCCACAGGCCAGGCAGGTAGCATACAGTTCATCATTGAGTCCATCTTTGAACCAACAGACAAGGATATCTTCTGGCCAGTCGACTCGGCCAGCCAGGTCACAAAATTCCTCATTGTACTCAGCTACCAGGCGATGGCTTTGCTTTATGACTCTAATGTGGTTGCGGGCTTTTCTATCGGCAAGGGGGTCTTTGAAGCGGTGGTGTAGGGCTGTCATGAATCGATCGAGGTTCCTCAGCTCTGGGGCGTTGACGTTGCGGAGAGTCAAAATCCATCTGGCTGCTGCCCCTTCTAGGGCCAGGGTGACAACTTCGCACTCGGGCCCCCTTGGTTGGGAAATTCCGCCTGTATTCTTGCATGTAGGTGAGGACTTGCGCCAGGAAAAATCCCAGTTTCTGGGGGTCCCCCTCGAAGTTTACCCCTAAGGGCGGGATCTTTCTCTGCAGTTGTATGTGTCTGGGTTGGCCCAGGTTAATCCCCTGCTCTGGGGTGACAAGGGGTCGGGTACCTGGTATGGCTGCTGGTCTTTTGGCTTGTTCCACTGCCCGATCATTCTCAGCTGGATCAGGGTTGACGTCTTGGGTTCTTCCAATTTCTGGCTCCCTCGCTCTCCTACGTTGGCGACCTGGTTCATCCCTCACATTGAGGTCCTCCAGGGCTTCCTTCACGAGGCGATTTATGTACCGTTTCAGTCAGTCATCTGCCAGTGGTTCCTTGACCCATTCTTCCTGATCAGATAGGGCCTCTAGCTCCAATTTCCACCCGGGTTTACAGTTACCCTGGGTGAGGATTACTCCCTTGGTTCTTCTGTCCCAGCTGTCTCTCTTTCCTATGCCAATAGACCACCGGGGCTTCATGGAATTTTCACTGGCAGCTTCACTGTCTTCGATGGGGCACACAAAGTCAGTGTCTGGCTGGGTAGTTGTTGAAGTTTCTCCCCAGCATTCGGCTTCCCCTTGCTCCTTGCTATATTCAGACATTTTTGCAGGGTCCCCTCGGTAGAGTGAAATTAAAAAAAAAAAACCTCTCTGGGATTGACCTCTATTGCAGACTCTGCTTTATGTAAACACTGGACTTTTCCCCTTCAACCGAAAAGAATGAACTTCTGAAAACTAGGTGTTTCAAAAAGAATCCTTTATTGAAAGGGATTGAATCCCAGCACTAGTCAAAGCAGAGTCTAAAATGTCATAGATAAAGGGAGTTCCCCTTATTTAGATGTAGATTTAGTCAAACAAAGAACCAACATGTTAATTCCCCCCCTCCCCTTTTCTGGGAACATATCTTAGAAGAGTTCCCAGGAGTGTCTTCCAGAGCTGGAATTTTTATGGTCCCTTCTCATCTTGTTATCTCTTTAAGAGGTAACAAGTTTCTAGACATCTGGCTCCAATCCCCCAGTTGTATATCATGTGCAAGTTATAGAGAATATAAGATTTAATATATTCAGGTTACATCAAAAAGGATTACTTTACCAACTCCCCCCCTTTCTTCCATTGAAGAATGGCAGATACACAGATCTGACACAGACTAAGTAAATGCAGGTAGGATTTTTTTCTGTAAATTTTGCTTTTTGACTGAAATGGATTATGTCACAAACAGGAATATCCTACTGATAGATTTTAGTATGTAATATATGTAACATAAGAACAAATGTTCTTCATTTTACAATGTTAAGCACTTTTAAACTGTTACGTTTGGTCCCTGTTGGTAATTCATTTTACCTATGTAGTTAAAGTTTCGCTTTAACAAGAATACTTGTTCAGTAAGTACAAAGGCAACAAAAGATGCATTAGTGAAGTTCTAGTATTTGCATATTAATCCTTGCCTGTTATCAACACTCCATAAATTACTCTACTTGCAATGATTGTAAGAAAAATTTCTAAAGTTCTTACTTAGCTGTGAATAAGCTTGACACAAACATTTAAAGAAGTAATGCTTCAAGCAAAAGGGCTGATCAGGGCAAGTTTAGGTAATATGCTGTTGATTGTTTTTTACTTAAATTTCATAGCTTGTGTAAATATTGTATTATAGCCAAATGTTTTGAACTGTATGGCATTACAATGGTATTGGGGAAAAATGGCATTTAAAATTAGTGAAAGATGAATTTGTATAAGCTGCATATTTTCTGCAATTTTCATAAAAATTTGTAATAATTTCAAATAAACTTTGAATATTCTGTGGAAGTGTACTGTTTTTATTCAAAGGAACAAGGCATGCAAAAATAGCTATTTTAGCAAATCACACATTTGACTAGATTCCGTTGTCTGAAATATAAAAGATCCAAGTATATGAGTACGGGGATGGATTACCCATAAACTATTGGTGAGCCTCCTGGAATGTTTGCCACCCATGGAACAGACTGGTTTGGAATTATTCTGTTTGCTTTTGTGGTAAGGGGTAAAATGGGTACTTTAGAGCAGAAGTATAATGTATTAGAACAGGGGTCACCAACCTTTTGGACCTCGGGGATCACCAAACTCATAATTTTAAATCCCAGGGACCACTAACCGGTTTTGTGGGTGTGGCTTGGTGGTCATGTCTGGCTGGGCATGGCTTGTATGTAAATGTTATATTTATATAAATATTGAATTTTTTATTAAAACAACTTTTACCCAAAATCGCAAAGCAGGCAGGCAGATTGATTGAGTTGCTCACAGAATCATTCAGTGATCTATCTATCTGCCATCAGCTAGCTCAGTCTGTCACATAAAATTTGCTTGCTGTGAATCTGCACTGAATAATAGAACCTTCAGTCCTAAGGGAGGTTCGGCTGTGCTTAAAAGCAGAGCCGAAGATCTAAAGACTAGCTAGAAAGCAAGAAATCCAACCATTTCTTGCTTCCTAGCTAATCTAAATCTCCTGGTACAGCAGAACAGAAAAAGGAAAAGTAGCAATTTAGCAGGCAAGTTTGCCCGGTAAGGAGTGTGTAGGAAAGGTTCCTGCGGGCCATGTGGGCTGCACAGCCTTGTGTTTCTGCATAGCCTTGTGTTTCTGCGCGGCCTGGATTAATTGCTTTGGGGGAGTGCTCTGCGGGTGAGATTTCTCTGTGGCCCACCAAAATTTTCTCATGGCCCACCAGTGGGCCATGGCTCACTGGTTGGCGATCGCTGTATTAGAAGTACCACTTGAAACATCCAAATCAGTCCACATGTCTTCAGAGGTAAAGAGGCAAAATGAAGGTTAACGATTTTTGGAGTCGCTGGGTACCTGTTTTTCCTTGCAAGTACCCAAATAAGGCATATCTACAAATTTAATTTCATCTGCTTAAATGATATTGCCAACTGCAAGATGGTGCTGGAAGAAAGTATGTAGAAATGTTTCTTCTCTTTGCTAGAAGATTAAAATGAAAATTAATAGCTTTGTCCTGTGTACAGCTGCCCTTCGTAAGTAAATAAAGGATCCAAAATACATTGCCTGGAGACAAACTTGCAACCTTTGTAATAAAGAATTGCAGTACTAAATTAAAAATGTTGTTGAGTGAGTTATAAATCAGAGAACTCATTTTATTGGAGATGTTATATTTATCTATATTCTTGAATGCTGAGAAAGATAGGAAACTTGCTGCAAAGAGTGTTAAAGATTTTTATTCCTCTGTTGTACATAAATTGATCAGAAACCTATATGGTCACAGGTAACTAGTGCTTTCTGAATTAACAGTTGTGGTATTTTATAAATATGAAGGCAGATACAAAAAAGATAAAACAGCTATCTTTAATCATGACTGCCCAAATTTTCATAATTAATCTTGGAAAATTAAAATATCCCTATAAGCAATTTTGTGATCAAGCTTTCCCTTTGTTTGGAAGCTTTCTTCATTAAAAAAGTGGAAGTCTTCAAGACATTGAATTCATCCGCCTTCAGGAGCCTGTAAAGATCTTCCCAAACTCTATCCAGGCCTGAATTATTTTCTTGTCCCACAGTAGGAGTAGACTTTGTCTTGGATTAGATGTAAGATGCTATTGACGGAATGCAAGCAGTAAGACAAGACGGAGGAAAGAGGCTACAGAACCTAGCTCCAGGCTCTGTAAAGGTAAGCCAGCACCACCACTTCAACAGTACTCAAAGTGCATCAACCAAGTATTCTGTACCACCTTCAATTTTGGAACCAACTCCAAAGGCAGTAAAGTCATTTGTGTTACCACAAACAATTGGGTATATAGCTCTAGAAACTTCAGAGGAAATGAACTCTTAATTCCCCCACTGACAGTTTACTTACTAGCATCCACACTGTCTAGCAAATTGAACCCTCCCCCCCAGCCTTTTCAGCAATGTACCAATTATTACAGGCAACAGCAATTTCAGGCAGTCAAGAGGGTTATCTCAACTGCCAGGACTAGAAGCTATAATGAGCACCATATGCTGGTGGGATTCCTGCCTAGTTGGGGAGCTCAGCTGGCAACAAGCAGAAAAGAGCAAGCATATTGAGGCAGCACGTCATTCCAACAAGCACAAGAACATTTGGAGGGAGGAAAAACTTCAATGCCATTTTACAGACTTGGAGAATTTTGTTTTAAGAATTGAACATTAAAGAAATTTACATGGCTAGATCAACCTGCAAGGCCTAAAAGGAGGAAGGTAACCCTGAACAACAGCCAATTGTTGGGGATACTGTGTGCCACCATTAACCCAGGCACAATTGATCATTTGGTCACATCTGACACCTGATGTAACAGAATAATAAAACAACCAATTATGCCATCTTGATGAAACAGAATTTGTTATAAAGGTATCCACTGGTTACAATGGTAAGTTGACTGGAATTACCAATAATGACAGTCATAAAGCATGATATATGATGCTGTCACTTAGTGACAGCAGTCCCCATTGCTGCTGTAACCTGAGGACTGTAAGGGTGATTAAGGGGAGAGAGTTGAGTACCAAGTAAGGATTATGAGGGGATGGAAAGGTGCTGTGGGTGGGCACTGGGAAACAGGATGGGTAGCAAGTGGGTGCTGGGAAATGTGTGGCACTATGGAGATCCCTGAACAAGCAGTCATGCTGAAAATTACCTGTATAAACAATATTACACACGTTTCTAAAGATAATATTTAAGGAGCTTTCTAACCCAGCCTTTTTTGTGTACAAAAGCCAAGATTACTTTGGATATGTTTTGTGCATCTGAATTATGTTTCATTGCTTTTTGGTGCTTCCCACTAATTGAATTATAAACCAGATGCTGATTAAGCAGACAAAACATATCAAAAGTGTTTTAAAAACAGATTAAATGCTATGGCTCTTAGTTTAATCAAACTACCAAAATTAACTATCAACTAACACAATTGTAATGGTTTTCAAATAAACCACAGGTACATTAAAAAATCTGGATTTCTGATTTAACATTTTCATCTTCATTAAAAAACAAAAATGAAATAACAATTGGCTCACCAACCATAACTTCAAATACTTTGGTTTTCTACAATTACATAACTGTTAAAACTTTTCTAACATACCCTTTGAGAGAAGGAATACTATAGAACATGTTTGCAAGGTTTATCTTACACATGAAGGTTTTAAAGAAGCCAAACTGAGAAAGCAAGGCCAGCGTCCTGAAATTTTGGTCTATACAGCTGTCCCTCTTTCCAAATTCTGTTTAATTTCTGCAGTGTATTTCCCGTAGAACCTCTCAGCCTTCTTATTGAACTTGGCATTCCGCTCATTAATGTAGTCGATATCTGCATCATCATTGTAAGAACGTCTCCGGCTGTATTTTTCACGTTTTTGAATTCTGAAAGAGAAACCGAAATACTCAGCCTGTGCTCGTATATATATCTTGAATTCATATTTTAATGAGGTACTGGATGTTCTTTATTTGAGACAGTAACAGAATTTTTTTCTGTTGTATATTCAGCTAATGGGGTCAAGGGGAATAAAAAACTCCATTTCATTAATCTACTCCAAAGCAAATCAATCTCTGGGTTCTATAGTTAATATAATTACTTAGAATCATTTAAAAGGGGCAAAACCTTGTCTGATAACTATATTATTTGGAAAACAAATAGGAAAGAAAACAAGATGGACTCTTAAGTACAAAGTGCTTAAATAATGCAATCTGAAATGAAACTTCAGCAGGAGGTCTATGATAAACACATATACAAGATGCTTAATAAATTTAAACGTGCAGTTCATTACGAATATGGCACTTAACTGTTTTTCAAGATCTGAAACCATTTTGTCAACGCCTTCTTTGGAGGGCACATGAGTTCCATGGAGTAAACTATTTGAGGTTGGAAAAAAATCTTCACCACTGAAGGAGAAAAAGGAGAAAATGAATGTTAACAGTAACATTTTTGTGAAATTTCTCTAGATCAGGAATTCAGGACAAAAAAATATCAGTCTAACCCATTACAGTAGCACTGATTAAGAGTCTACTCTAATTCCATATCTGTAATCTCTTCCACTTTTCTCATTCTCTTTAACCAAAATTGAACCAGGTAGATGGAACATTACCCCTCTAATTTAATACCAGCTGTGCAAAATTATTTAGAGGTAGTCCTTGACTTAGGACTGGTCATTTAGTGTCTGTTCAAAATTATAATGTAGCCTGAAAAAGCTACTTACACCCAGATTTATCAACCTCACATGCACACGTCACATTTTGGACCACCAGCTGCATTTATGGACGTTTGCAGTGTCCTGTTGTCATGGGGCCATGATTTCTATTTTTGCCAGAAACCACTATTTCTAATTTGCAGCAAAAAACACCCTATAACAAACAATGGGTTTGCTTAACGACTGCGGCATTCACAATGCAATATGCACAATCACATGGTAGCCTGGTTTATAACCATCATGACTTATGATCAAAATTGCGGGTTCAATTACCATCCTATGTCATAGACTACCTGTATTCTAATTCATAAGCTTTTGGGAATGATCTCATTTGTAAATATTCGTTCTAGATCCTTCTACCACATAATAATCATCATCCTCATCATCCTATGAAAAAAAAAATACTTGCCTTTCTTCTCTTAATTGTTCATACTTTTCCAGGTCAGGTTTAATTTGCTTGGTCAACCGCTGATACTGACGTAATTGAGCAGCTGCATAGTCTATGGAGCAAAGAAATTAGCTTAATGAACAATAAACTTTTACTAAATAGGGCAACCTATCTCAGCAATATTGTGATTCCACCCACCCCCAATGATAAATAAGTTTGTGTAACCCCTTTCTCAGGAACAAGATGAAGAATATTTAAAAGATTAAACCATGGCAACTGGACCAAAGTTTATTAAATATAGAGATTTTTCGTTACTCATCCAAGTAAGTTCTTCAACTACATGAAATTTTTTTGGTCAGAGTCCTTGGAATGTACTAACTGCCAGATTGACTGCAGCGGGATTTCTCCTCAAAATGAAATGCAATATGTAAGTAATGCTCTTCGTTTACATATTGCATTTCATTTTGAGAAGAAACTCCTTGCATTCAGTATGGGAGAGTAAGTACATTCCAACAACTTTCTGACACTATGCCTATCAAAAATTTTTTCATTTTGATTAAAGAAGTTACTTGGAAGAGTAATGAAATGTCTTGGTTTAATAAACTTTGGTCCAGTTGCCATGATTTAACCTCTTTAGATACTTTTGGCCTGAATGATTGAGTCTTCATTTACATAAAGATGAAGAATAATAGATAATAAAGCTGCTTTGATTGAAAAGTATCTCTGACTTTTGCTCTCAATTTGAACTTATCATGACAAACAGGAGTTTTGACAATGTTCTTACTTTGGCTGGGTAACCACAAACAATTCTGAAAATGCTTTATGATCCCTTTCCAATTTTTTAACGTCCCACAGGGCCAAGTACTACAAAAGAACCCCCGTTATGGGCCACGGCGTACAACATGTATTTCAAAACAGTAAGAATCATTTCCCCTTACCTGAAAACCCAAGATCAGGATTTCTCTTCTTCCTTTTCCTCTCAAAGCGTTCTGCATCTTCTGCACTAACTTCTAGCAGCTTTACTCTCTCATAATCTTCCCCTTTCAGCAGGCATTCCTAGTATATAATAAACTCATTTTAATAATTTAAAACACACATCCTCAAAAAAATGTTCCCCCGTGAACTAAAATTTATATTTTATATTTCCTTATAAAATTAGTCTTCAGCTAATTCCTTATAAAATTAGTCTTCAGCTGAATTATACATGATCTGCTGTTGATTTCTCTTTCTGATAGGTCTATATCCATAATAATTCCAACCTCTTTTGACAGTGTTCTAGATTAGAACATCCTGACAAAACGAATGAATTATGAAACCCCTTGTTTAAATCCTGCCTAATTCAAATACTCACTGGGAGGACTGTTGCAACTATATGACACGAAAGAATAACAGTTTCCTTGAAATCACAAATGCATCCTAATGTTATATTAGAAATTCTAAAAAATATTATGTGAACTGTGGTTTTACTCGTTTGGCGAAGGGTTATGAAATCTCATTTTTGGATTAACAAAAGAATTTTGGTCTTTCAGAAGTTACATTTGGCCCTTCCACTTAAAACATAACATTATCTGTCTCTGGTAGAATTATTTTGAAAGTTATCAATGGATATCACATGTTTTGCACACTAATGCAGGGCTATATTTGGATGCCAGTATTTTCCAGTAATGGTGCAAGTATTATATCCGGGGTGGGATGGAAATATTTTTACTACCAGTTCTGTGGGTGTGGCTAGATGGGCGTGGCCATGTGACTGGGTAGGTGTGGCTTCTTTTTTTTTACAACACACAAACACTCCATTTTTGGACCTCTTGGGCCTCAGGAAAGCCTCCTAGGCGAAACAGTAAGACAGAGAGGGGGATCCTGGCACAGCTGATCGTTGGAACAGCTGATCATCGGGAGGGGGAAAAAAACCTTAAGGCGTGACTGGGCGGGGGAGAATGCAACCAGCGATGTCGGGCATGTACACGATGTCGCGCAAGCGAGATAAGGACTGACTGGGCGGGGAGGGGAGGGCAGAGAGGGGCGGGGCCAGCCAGGGGCACGGTTTGCTGGTTCTCCAAACTGCACAGAATCATACCAACCGGTTCTATAGAACCGTCCAAACTGGTAGAATCCCACCCCTGATTGTATCTATCATTGCTCATTTCTAATATAACCCAGTGAAAAAACAGTAACCGTAGGGACTTTTTCTTCTTCTTCTAATTGTTTTAAAGGTACACATCACATTTTTTGCTTGTTTACCTTTTTCTTTTCTTCCACTTTGAGTTCCCATTCTAAGCGAGCCTTTTTTGCTTCCCAGTTGGTTGGTAACTTCAGCCTTTTATCTTCTTCCACAACTTCCTGATGATTTAACTTACGGGCTTCATTCTTTTAAAAATAAACAAGAGATAACATCTCCGATTCACCAGTGATTGATAAATTAGAAAATAGAAACAAATCAGGGATAAGCAGCAAAAAAATTAAGAAAGCTACAAACTTCACCAATAGTAAGAAAAACTCTGCCAGTGAATTCTTGTGGCAATGCAAATAAAAATTGAAAAACAGATCCTGCAGCTGAGGCTTATTAATCTGCTTATTGGTGGGCTGTTACTGCATAATAGTAATTGTTCTGGCTCTTACTGTCATTTATTTTAACCTAATACAACAAGCATTACCCAGGCGAAGAACATGGTGATTTAAGGACAACCCTTAAAGGCTGCCTACTACTGAAAATGGTGAGTGATGTTCTCCTTCTTGAGCTGATGAATTGCTAAAGTTATGTGTTTTTTAAATACAGCCTGAAATTTTCAGTGGTTCCTGAAAGTGGAGTTCCAATGATTCATTGGCTCCAGGAAGGATAACGCCATCTGCCATTTTTTAGTAGCAGGCAGTTGGTTTGTAAGTACAAGTTCTGACTTAAGAATCTGGGTTAAAGATGAATTTAGGAGCTCTTTCTTCGCTCAGGCACTACCTGAGCCTTGGTAATATAAAATATTCATTTATGGCTAGTAATTCCAAGGACCTCAGATTACCTCTAATTATGGAGTTGTTCTCAAGATATTGACAATGTACTTGCAAAAATATGGGGTCAACTCTTGTTTCCTATTATTTTCACTTTCAGGAATCCTGAAAAGATGCAGGCATGTAGTACCTCGGAAGATCAGTTTCCATAGTTGAGTCCTACTTCCAGTATTAAGACTGTACCAAATATTTATTTTATTTTTTATTTACTTATTTATCCCATTTATATGGTTGCCTACCTCAACAAGTGACTTTGGGCAGCAAACAGAATTAAAATAAAAATTATTACAAATTTTATATCCTAAACTACCAATTTTTTTTTCTTCTCTCCCTCTTCAAGCCATTTTCTATCTTGTATGCTAAACTGTTGCTCCATAAATCTTGTACACTGTGCTATATAATTTAATTAGGTCTTACAAGGGTATGACCCGGTAGATTTACTGTTCTGGGATTTGAATCCAAAATCCACAAAGTAACCTTACCCTTTTCAAATGAAGCTCTCGGAATTTTCTAAGCCGTTCTTCTCTCTTTTGGGCAGCAGCTTCTTCAGCTGTCATCAGACTGTCTGAAGTGTTGGAAACCATCTGGAATATGTATTTAAAAAAAATAATAATCTGGGATTGAGATAAAGTGTTATACAAAACACTATGTATAAACAGCAGTTTCACAATCAGGATCACCTACTAAATAAAACACTAAACACATGTTATACTTGTTCTCTTTTTGTTACCATACTGATTTTAGCCACATTTCTTTTTAATTGACAGAGCCCATTTGTTACGGATTGGTTCTATTGCTTCTTGCATTTTAGCCTATGGTTGGCATACAGGCCTGACACTTTTAGGATCAGACTTGGTAGATATATGGGATTTTCACTTCTGTTATTATCTTTATTTGTACTCGTCTAAAACCATTACCAAGATGTGTCTAATTTTGTCACTCAGGATCTGATATCTAATTTTGTATTTTCTAAGAGATCAAAACGTTTAAGACAGAGGCTTTTGAAGTATAATTACTGTCTTGAACTTTAGCAATACAGTACCAAGAGAAAATGAAAATACTTTCATAGTAAATTCTATCCATTACAATTAAAATACAGAAAGTGATCACATCTGGTTTGAGTGGCTTCGAGGACAGACGCGAAATCCGCGATTGTGCGCGGTTTCGGTCCGTGCTTACTGCTGGAAGACCCCAAGCCGGCCGGCTCTGAGGTTAAAACCACCCCGTAGAGGTGGTGAAGAAGGGGGAGCTGTCGGCGGGGTGGAGGAGAGCCACATCTCTCCCCCCCAGTCGATTTTTCCCTTCCCCGAAGGCGGCAAAGCGGTGGTCAGAAATGGCCACCCTGAAGAAGTGCTCAAGCGGACAAGAACGTGCAGGAGGAAGTTGCTGGGAGAAAGTGTAGCGGATCGGGCTGGAGCTGGAAAACATCTACTTGAAGTGCCCTAAGGTGAATAGTAACTTTGTTTTAAAAGAAAGATTTCTAAAGAAGCGGCTAGAAAGTGAAAAGTCAGACTTTTATTTTTCCTTCTTTGATGCAGACAGCTTGGAAAGATAAGAGAAAAGACAAGCCTATGAGATGGTCATTAACTTGCTTGGATACTAAGATTAATAGGCTTTTATAAGCTGAAAATAAAGTGCCAAGTGAAGAACTTTTGGAATTTTAAAAACTTTGTATATAAAGAAAAGAAAGGAAGCAGATAGAGGAAGGGGAAAAGAAAAAAAAGTGAAAGTAGGGTGTTGTCTGGAACTGAGGATACCACCCGGACTTAAAAGGATTAAGAGTGGATTTGTAACATCATTTGAAAAAGACACATTACAATTGAAACATTGTTGCATCCCCGGAGAAGCGAAAGGAGCAAAGAAGTAAAAGATAATCTTGGATATTTAGAGGATTTTGGCTTTTCACATAGAGGATTTTAAGTGGACTAAAACTAACTGGGGGTTGTTTTCAAAGGAAAACCTCTTTCAAGAATGTCATCATCTCCGGGAGAAGTTAAAACGCTACTTATACAAATTAAAGAAGAGTTACAATGAGTAAAAATGGAGGTCCTGGAATATATAAAACAACAGGAAATGTCAGCTGAGCAAGAAGGGTGGAACAAAGAAGAGGATGCCATCTTAAAGGATCCAAAAACGGCTGGTTTTAAGAAAAAGCATAAGGGGAAAAAGGGGAAAAGAGGGAAGAGAGCTAAGAATTTAAAACCTGAATTAACATTCAAAAAAAGCTTGATTTTAATAAGGAGCCAAAGGATAAGACTCCTGAAGGGGAAACCAGGCAGGAAAGGGAATAGAAAGCATAGAAAGGGAAGGAAGAAGAAAGGTGGGTGGAGTACAAAAGAAAGTTGTAAATGGAAGCAAGATATACAGAAGCAAGAGAAATATACTAAGTATAAAGAATTTATTTATTTAGGAGGATATGGAGATAATGGTTAATGCAATTAGATTAGGGTGACTTAAAGGAACTTGTAAGAGTATCTGAGATATATGATTATATTAGAAATGAAATTAGAGCTTTCTTCTTGTTTTGTCTTTTTTTCTATATGATATGGATTTAATACGGGATTAAAATGGAAATACTTTGAATAGAATTAAATTTGAATAGAAAGAATCACCTTTGTTATAATTGTTATAATGGTTATATATATTCACAATTTCATTATTTTGCACTATAATGGTTTAATAGAGATAATGATTTTGAAGGAGATTGTTTAAATAATAGTTGGTAAAAAAGATGGGGTGTTATCCTCAGATGTAATAATTAAGGGCAAAAGATGCTTTTTAAGAAGTATGATATTGTAAACATGATAGACAAAAGTGTTTTAATAATTGTTTGGAAAAATGTCGGGGAAAATAAAGGAAATAGTACAAATGGTTATGATAAATGAGATAGAATATAAAAAATGAGTGAAAGTGTATAACTGAAATTTAGTCGCAAAGAGAAGGGAGGGTTCAGTAGCACATTGTTCTCAAAAAGATTTTTTTTGTTTTTTGTGTTCAGCATATTTGTTAGTATGTGTCTGTCTGCCGGGAATAGCCCTGAAGTAATAATAAGAAGGGATATAAGATATATTAATTTAAAAATATGGAATATGTTATATATGAGAGTATATAAAAACAATCTATAGATGAGAATGGAAAAGATGTATAAGGAGTTTGGAGTTACCGGCGTATTATATATTTTCTTTTGTGTATGTTTGTTGTAAAACAAAACTTTTTTCAAAAAAAAAATACAGAAAGTGATCAAGGATGATGGAATGGTTTACCAAAACCCAAGAAAAAACCAATTATCCTTAATCACTCTCAACAATACAGTGTTAATGATTATATAATATGTAGTATATCTATATATGTTAACCATATAAGGGGAAAGAGGTCAACCAGCAGTAGGATCAGAGGTCTCCAAACTTGGCAACTTTAAGACTTGTGGACTTCAACTCCCAGAATTCTCCAGCCAGCATAGCAGTCCACAAGTCTTAAAGTTGCCAAGTTTGGGGACCCCTGAGTAAGATGGCTAGATTCAGTTACAGTGAGGATGAAGTGAACCATTGGGAGTCTTGAAAGGACAGATTACAGACCAATCATGGAGAGAATCTATGTGGTTGCCAGAAGTCAAAAACAACTTGATGGGTCCCAATCAACAAATCAATCAATGGGCAAAATATTTCAACATGCAAAATATCTCAACCAATTCCTAAATACAGGAGAAATGATAATTCGTAGAATATTTTAAACTTAACACTTTCAGAATCTACCTATACACCCTGCAGTATTAACAAAACAAAAAGAATGAGATTCTCTTTTTTATCCCACTTTTGCACCATTAACTCTTCCCATCATGTGCTTTGACAGGTCTCTTTTGTACAAAGATCGAAAATTTTTATCTTTTAAAATTTAAAATTTAAAAGATAAAAATCCCGAAAAAAACCCCTTTCAAGAGGCAGCCAGCCAGCCACCTTGGTGATCCCTGGCTAACACCAAAATAAAAAATAAAATCTACAAAGATTAAGTTGTCTTCTAGGCATTGCTGAATTGCAGCTCATAGCAAGGCCGCTGGGGATGTTGGGAGTTGTAGTTCAGCCCATGTTTCCCATCCCTGCCACCGATTCAGGGCAGCCAAACCAAATCCCTTACTTCCCAAGATACAAACAACCTTTCCCAACGCGGCGCCTCGGGCTGTGCTTGGACTGAAGCTTTCGGTTGCAGTCCGGTGGCCAGATTGCCCTACAACGATCTCCTATCGCTCTTCTAGCAACGCTCATCTCTCACCGTCCCATCCTCAGAAGCTCCTGTATCCACAGTAGTCTCCATCTTCTCGTCGTCGCGGTAAACATCCAACACTTCCTGTTTCCGGCTTCCGCCTCGTGATGTCACTGAGGACGCGAATGAAGACAGACCTCTATCCCTCGAGGGGGGGGGAAATCGTTGACATTCGAGCAAGAGGCTCTATGTTTGGAGAAACCATCGAGATGCGTGCGCGAGCGGTCGCCATAGTGTTGGGAGGAGGGGTGGGAATTGAGCTGCAGCGCTGAAGCGGCCAGGCGGGGAATTACAACTTACCAAAGATAATAAACGTAAAGGAGGTACGTCAGAAGACAAACAAGGTTGAGATAACATTTAGTTCTTGGGAGCGAGTTTCTGTTATTTTACAGAAACTTTCGAGGTTTCCGCTGAGCATTAAAGAGAGCTAAAGCCAGGGTTGACAAAAGAAAGAGAAACCTAACTTCCTTTATTTGCTCATTTCTTTAATGCGCTATTTCTCAACCTCAGCAAGTTTAAGATAGGTGGACTTGAACTCCCAGAATTCCCCAGCCAGCATGTGACATTTATTTCTCACTTTCCTCCAGGAGCTCAAGGTGGTTTATGTTGGGAAACAAACCATAGTTTAATAGAATGCATATATCCATTTCCTACCCACTTACCATTTCTCTCTTTCAGAAGGTATCTTTAATATTCTTTAATATTTAATATCTTTAACATTCATGAGGTCAAAAATATTTCTCTTTGGTTAAACGTTCTACAGTAGATTAATAACCAAACAGTAAAATCCAGAAAATTTCATTTTACCTGAGCTGCGGTTATTAAAACACCTCCTTATTTTCCAAGGCAGGGTTTTATATTTAATCCTGTCAAGCACAAGTGTGTTCATTGTTCTACTAGTGGAAATCAAAATTACACCTTTCACAGCAAGTTCACAATGAACTTGCTGTATTCAGACTTGTCAAAAACTTGGCATATTTTATTCAAATTTTAATATTCGCAGAAATCCATTCTGTCTTTGCACCAAGCCATATCGGTCAAACGATGGCAGTATAGTTCTAAATATTCATCTGGAGAACTAATGAAAGGAAACACCATCATGACTCTCCGAAAATACCCAAAGAAATTGTATTTTACTTTTCCTCCACTTCACCTTTACAAATCCAAGCTAACACACTTTGGAGTAAAATGCTTCGGCAACTATGTATTTTCATTAGAAGCTAGGTTGAGGAACACACTGAACTAAATAACTTTTCATTTCTTAAATGCAGAGTTTGCAATGAGCTACGGGGAATACTTATCTTTCACTCACACACACCTTCACAGTTTATTTGGGTATGCATAGTCCTCAATTTATGACCACAATTGGGATCCAAATTTTCATTGCTAAGTAAGGTAGTTGCTAAGTGAATAATGCCTGATTTTATGATGATTTTTTCACCAATTGTTTGCAGTTGCTAAGTGAATCATATGGTTGTTAAGGAAATCCAACTTCCCCCATTGACTTTGCTTGTCAGAAGCCAGCAGACATCACAAATGGCAATCACCTGGCCCCAGAACACCATAATAGTTGTAAATACATACCAGTTGCTAAGCACTCTAATTTTGATCACACATGGGGATGCTACTTTGTAACTTTGAACAATCACTAAAGTTTACATTAAGCAAAATATATGAAGTTAAAAACTCTACATTCATGTAGCAATATGAATGTTTATAAAATTTCACTTTCACTTTTCAATTCTATGTCATTTCTCCTGGATAAAAATTATTTTAAGAATTACTTTGATATCACATTACCAAATACTGTAATAAAAAGGAAATTGTTAGCTGATAGCGGGGTGTTCCTCACCTAAGTTGTTGTTTAGGCCAATCCTGCCTTCACATTGTCTTCACTCTGAAAATATAAAAAAGAGGTGAAATAGCATAACACAGGCTAGTTTGTTCACTGCTTTGAAGCTATTAAGAAATAAGTTGCTAAAACCTGCTACATTAACATTCACACATTATTTTCTTCGTTGAGGATCTACAAATGACCTGGAAATTGCATTTCCAACCAAGCGGGCAATTTCTGTCTAATTTGCTGCTTTTTCATTAAGGAGAAATTGACTCCAAGTTAAATTTCCTTGCATGAAGGAATAAAATATTGTAGATTATCTTGTACTGCCCTCTACTGGTTACTATCAACCACTGATAATTAACTTAATTATTTAATACATGCCTGTCATGTATTGTGAATCAGCCACTGGCTTCCTTGTGCTCAAGATAAAAAATATTTTCCACAGCATTAGTTATTGTCTAATAAAGTATTTTTTCAGCCTTAGGAGTTTCAAGATGTGAGGACTTCAACTCTCAGAATTCCCTGTTGCCTGGGAAAACACTGGGAACTGAAGTCAATGCATCTTTAAGTTGCCAAGGTTGAAAAACATTGGTTTAAGGCTGGGGTGTCAAACTCGCATCATCACGGCAGCATCATGTGATGTATCGGGACTTTTGCCCCCTTCCCTAAACTAGGCGGGGGTGGGGCCAGCACGTGACGCATCCGGTCCGCGGGCCATGAGTTTGACACCCCTGGTTTAAGACATCGCTTAAGTACTTTAAGGCATTTTGCATTAAAATGTGTGGGCTTCATTTGCTGGTTGGGGAATTCTGGGAATTGAAACCCACACATTTCAAAGTTGCTGAGATTGAAAAATACCACTTTAGGATAGTGTTTTGGATTTTATTTTAGCTACATTGTATGAATTCAACCATGGTAATTGATAAGACATGGTTTACAGCTTGATGCAATGTATAAATGCATCAAGCTATGAACCATGTGGCAGAACTGTGGCAAGAAAGGTCGTAAAATGGGCAAAACAACTATCTTAGCAACAGAAATATGGATCTCAATTGTGGTTGTAATCTGAGGGCTACCTGTGCATTAGTTGGGCTTTGTGTTGTGGAGTTCGTGCAATACTGCTAAGATTAGGGCATTGGCTGAGATTGCAGAAATCTAATTGCCTATCAGATAACAACAGAGAGATTTAGAAACCTCCAAGTTTTTGCTCCCATCTAGTGGTAACCCTAATTATAATTTTTCAAAGCCCAGAGACATGTAATTGTTTGATTGGGGAGCTAGAAGTACCTGACTAATGTGCTTAACAGAAATTAACCTGCTTAGAGCAGTACTCTATTGAAAATGAAAGAGTGCTAAGGATCAAAATCAATTCCTTGACAGCCAAATTAGTGCAAGGCTGGCTTTAAATTTCATCTAAATACCCTTAAAATGATAATCCTAATTGCATTATATTCAAGTCCCTGATCAGATAGTTCAGATGATGATAAAGTGGTTGCACTGGGAGGTGGATAAGAAAGCTAGAAGGGACATCTGAATTATTCAAAATTATAAAATCTTTCATTCATGTATAAAATGGATGTTGCCCAAATCGGTGTCCTACACAGCAGCCCGTAGGACATTATTGCCTGCTTGATAAATCACAGTTCAACAAAACCAAAGCTTATTGTGTGATATATGAAAGTAGGTATTGGTCCTTGTTTTGACTGAAGTAGTTTATGGGCTAATTCTTGTATAGATTGTCCTTGATTTACAATCATTCATTTAGTGATTGCTGAAAGTTACAAAGCACTGAAAAAAATGACTTATGACTGGTTCTCATGCTTACGACCACTGCAGCATCCCCATGGTCACATGATCAAAATCCAGGCACTTGGCAACCGCCATGTATTTATGACAGTTGTAGTGTCCCAGGCTCACATGACATTTGAGACCTTCTCAGCCAGCTTCCAACAAGCAAAGTCAATGGGGGAAGATGAATTTACTTACTAAATGTGTGCTTCTCTTAACTGCAGTGATTCACTTAACAATCACTAGGCAAAAAAGATCATGGAATTGGGTGTGACTAACAACCACCTTGCTTAGTAATGGAAATTCTGGTCCCAATAGGGGTTGTAAGTCGAGGACTATCTTTAAATAGCCAGATCGGACCAGAGGTGGTATTCAGCAGGTTCTTACCAGTTCTAGAGAACTGGCAGCAGAAATTTTGAGTAGTTCAGAGAACTGGCAAATCCCACCTCTGACTCCACACAGTTTCTTCTTTCAGAAGAGTGAGTAGAGCAGTCTAGAGTTGCAACAGGTAACTAATACATATTAAAAACTAAAGGGGAAAGAGGTCCTACAATTATTGCATCCAGAATTTACAATGACCAAACTGTATCCTGTGTTGAATTGCAATGCCTATCAAAAAAGCCATTTGGATCAGGATCTTAGTACAATTCCCATTAAAATATTGGAACAAGTCCTTCCTTCCTTCCTTCCTTCCTTCCTTCCTTCCTTCCTTCCTTCCTTCCTTCCTTCCTTCCTTCCTTCCTTCCTTCCTTGAAATACAGCTTTTAGAAATAAGATCAGGCTTCATATTTTGCTTTCCAGCATCTTCCAATTTAAGAAGGCATTTTCAAAAGAAGAAGAGAATAAATTTGCAGAATTAAGGTGTCCACAAACTAAAAAAAATCTGAGGTATTGACTTCATTGAATATACAGGGTCATATAAAATGCACCCTTAGATGGGTTTAAGAGTCTGACAATGCTTTGCCACTTTCCAAAGTTGATCCCTTGGATATTTAGCAACTGGTCAAATATATCAAACCTTTATTAAGGGACAAATTTGATATGGGCTCTATAAAGATACAAGTTTATGTTGGGTTTATATGAGACGTTGTTGCTAAGATGCTGGATGCAAATCTTTGTAGCACTGTAATTTCCAAGTTTAATTCCATTTACTTAGAAGACTCCAAAATGAATGAGAGCCAATAGACAGCTGGTTGACCTTAAGTCAGAGGTGGGCAACTGTGGCAACTTCATGACCTATGGACTTCAACTCCCAGAATTCCTGAGCCAGCATGGCTCAAAAATCTGGGAGTTGAAGTCCACAGGTCATGAAGTTGTTGACCCCTGCCCCCAGTATAACTGGGGGCATATGTGCTCCCTCTGCTTCAACTGTTTCAGAAATAACATCCATCCACGCTCTTAAAGAAGAAAAATTCAGCCAGCAGGATTCCCATGGAGCTCTCCCTGGTCCTGTTTCCTGATGGTTTCTGTGCCAAAGAGCTTCTGACTGGTTTTGTCTTTCCCACTTGTTGCTTCTCTGGCTTGGAGCCCATCCTTGACTCATCTTTTGGACCCAATTGACACAACCCAGATCAGCCATATCCTGTTTCCACTGCCAGACACAGCTCACACATCCCACTAAGCCACAACGTGTTTTGTTTGCTCTGGACTTCAGTCAAAAGCAGCAACATGGATTTATAAACCATGGCTTATGGTTTTGTGTATTGCACAAAACCATGCCATTGCAGACTCTTCCATAAACAATATTAAACAAGCCATGTCGCTAATACAGGTAGTCCTTGATTGTGTGAGCTGTACCATGATCATATGATTGCAGGATGTTGCAAACAAATAATCAATGTGGACTGGTTACCAAGTGCCCAAAATGCAGTCACATGACAGGGGAAAGGTATCATAACTTTGAATCTGGGCCATAGGTAACTTTTTCAGAATCAAACAACTGTATTTTTGGGCACTTGGCAATCAATTGGCAGACAATTGGCTTAACAACTGAATTCAGTTAATGACTGCCACCTAAAAGGTAAAATTGGATGTGATTATGTGATGACTTGCTTAACAACCATCACAATTTGCAACCATATTTGTGGGCTCAATCAGCCTGGAATCCCTATCTGGGCACAAGAAGGCAAAATCCGAGCTCCCCTTGAATTAATTTGAACCTTATTTAGTCTTACTCAGGTGCAAACTATCAGTCTGAGAAGATTCCTATGTGACAGGCATGAGCAATAAAGTAGCTAATTGAACACTTCAGGTGTGGAAATCTGGTTGGTTGTGCCTGACAACTAGGTGCTATGGTTTGGTTCCAGGTAGACCCCTTGCTGGAAAGGTGCCCCACTGAGGCTGAATAAACACCTGGGCCACTGCTTCTGACCTGGACCCCCCCAGTTCTGATCCAGGATAGGGACTTCCTCCAGCCATCCCTTAGAAGCACCAGTCTCTGATGAGAGACTGCAAAAGACAGAAAGGTGGACATCAGCTACTCAGGTGTAAGTGAAGGAAGCCGGACTAATCAAAACCTGCTGTTACATAGGAAGCAACATGATGAAAGTCAGTTTTCTTCACTCTTGAGCTTTGTTGGCTCTTGTCTTAGAACTTCAAGCTGCAAAGCTTTTTCCTGGAAAATGGACCCAGGTTGTCTTTGGATTCTCCCTCTTGCCACTGTCATGAAGCTCTGCCTGGTGAGTCTGCTTATGAATGCATAGAATCTAGACTGAATTTATGAATCAGATATAGAAAGTATTCTTTAAACAGCATAAGCACAGTTATTCATGAGGCCTACCCTATTGTTGCCTTTCCCAATCAGGTGCCCTCCAGAAGAGACATGCTGGCTAGGAAATATTTGAGTTGAAGTCTTAATATGTCTGAAAGGCATCAGGATAGGGTTGAAGAATGCTAGATTGGAACTTTTCTTTCTTCCTTGAGGGAGCTGCTGCAACTCATAGTTTATGCCTCTGCTGCCCTATGGCATTTTAAGACAAATTATAGTTTGGGTTGATGATACCATGATGAGACTATTTCAAAACTCTGCTCCGGACTGGTTTCCATTGGACTTTTGGGTCCAGATGTAGCAATAGCAGTAGCACTTAGACTTATATACCACTTCACAGTGCTTTTATAGCCCACTCTAAGCAGTCTACAGAGTCAGCATATTTGCCCCCAAACAATCTGGGTCCTCATTTTACTCACCTGGGAAGGATGGAAGGCTGAGTCAACCTTGAGCCTGGTGACATTCGAACTGCCAAATTGCAGGCAGTCAGCAGAGATAGCCTGCAGTACTGCACTCTAACCACTGCGCCACCGCAGCTCTTTAAACCTAACTTATCTCAGAGGGTTAGGCTGAATTCTCATATTGCACAGGTAATCCTGGACTTATTACCAGAATTGAGCCCAATTTTTTTGTTAAGTGAGACATTTGTTAAGTTAGCCTTGTCCCATTTTATGATCTTTCTTGCCAGGTTGTTAAGTGAATCACTGCAGTTGATGCTAGAGTAATAAATGAATCTGGCTTCCCCATTGATCAAAAGGTTGCAAAAAGTGACCTTAGAACACAGCAATAGTCACATGACCGTGGGGATGCTACAGAGGTAATTAGTGAAAAACTTTTCAGTGATGTTGTAACTTTGAACAATCACAAAACAAACTGTTGTAGGTTGAGGACTACTGTGGTGTGCTTGGTATATAATATGCCAACTATGTAGTTGTGGGGTTTTTTTTAGCATTGTTGGACTCATTGTAGTTTAGGTAAACCATGGCTTAGAAGAATAAATGTAGACATGAGGGTTTGGACTTAGCATAGTGGGTAAGCCAGCCACAACTGGGTTTTAAACTGTGGTATGTGGATTAGCATGCATTGTGAATCCACTGTTAAAGTGAGGATAAATGGGTGTGAACAAGAGCTTGGAAGAACTTTTTTAAAAAATGATGTCCCCAGTGGTAGTGAATCACCTGTGAAATTTAACTTTGCTATGTCTGAAAAATGCCAACCATTTTATGGGATTTGAAAAGAAAGCTAATATTGATAGTTATGCAAAGGTAAGCCTTTGGGGAACCCTGCCTCTTTGTAGCGCACCCTCTGGGGCCTTGTGTTCCAGAAACTGCTTGCATTCATTTCTGGCGGGCTGAACTGAAAGTACTTTTATGGCTGATAGTAGAAGAAATGTCTGTTGTCCTTAATTTCCCCGTGGATTGATCTAACAGGATGAGGTTAGCTTGTGAGTTTCTCCCTTCTTCACCCAGGTGCATTCATGCTCTGCTCTGTTTCTTGAAAATACAAACCACATGATTTATTTTACTGTCTGGATGATACAGTCTGGAGATGGGGAGTGGACAGACTGCAGCAAAAGCTTGCATTTTAGCTGCCACAAAACTGAACTTTTTTAACCTAATGATTGCCCCATTTGCATGTCTCTCCTCCCAACATTATGTCAAAACACACTCCAAATGTCAATAAATGTTACCAAGACAGCTGGGTGCCTGTAGCTTGCTTTCAGGCAGCTTTGTGAAAAACATAAATTGATGGTGGTGGCTTGCTAACAGAAGAAAAGCTGGCTCAGCTTTCTCCAAACTAGCACCCAGTGTTGATGCTGGGATGTAATTCCTAGCTCTCCTATTATGGGAAATGTTGGTTCTGGTCCATCTGAGGAAGTTGCTGAATTTGGGAATGCTGGTTTAGCTTGATAGCTGAAACTCTGCAAATTCATGACAAGAGTTAAGAACATCAGATTGATGGAATTCCATTGTGGTTTAGGAGCTTGTGGTTGGGTTCAGATATATGTATATATATGCACTAAGTCATAATATGACTTAGGTTTGGGTGAGAGTTTTGTGTGAACTTAGTTATTGTGCTTTTTAAACTATGAAGAATCCCAGCCAATTATCTTTTTTATGGAGGGGGTTGTGAGCTAGTGTGCCTTACCAATCCAGCCCATTTGGTTAGCTAATAAGTCAGTACACTGTTGATCCCAGAATGAGTGAAAAATATACAAATTGTGATAGTTCACAACTGCAGAAAGGGCTACGGTAGTTCTCAACGTATGACCACAATGGAGCCCAAAATTTCTGTTCCTAAGAAAGACATTTAAGTATGTTTTGCCCCATTTTACAACTTTTATTGCACAGTTGTTAAGTGAATCACTGCAGTTGGAGAAATGAATCATTTGGTCATTAAGCAAATCTGGCCTCCCCCAGTGATTTTGCTTGTCAGAAGGTGGCTGGAAAGTTTATAAATAGTAATTACTGGAACCTGGGACACTGCAACCATCATAATATGAGTCAGTTGCCAAGTGCCTGAATTTTTATCTCCTAACCATGGGGATTCTGCAATGCTTGTGAGAAAACTGGTCATAAGTCACTTTTTTCAGTGCTATTGTAACTTGGAATGGACACTAAATTCATGGTTGAGGACTATCTGTATCAGGTAGTCTATTGAAACAGTCTATTAGTGTTCTATCTATTTTATTTCAATCATAGTTTCAGATATTGGGATGAGAGAGACACCACAGGACAGTTTATTATTTTGAAATCCTCAAATAACATGCAAGAAGCATCTATCTCTAAACAAACACATGATGTACCATCTGTTTTGGCCAGGATTGTGCATTTTTAAAAGCCACAAGGTATGATAGTTCTTTATTTCCTCTTAGACTTTGAGGATATCCCTAATATAGGCCAGAACATCCTGATTCCACAAATGATGGCTCTTTACAAAGGACCAGGTTTGTCTGAGTGTGGTAGTTGAGGCAAGTCAGGAGATAAGGAGTTGTGCTATTGAGTGATAGCCTCTTAATTTTATTAAGTTTTTTACCCTGGCTTCTTTTGACTCAGTTCATTAAAACAACCAGTTTTCAATGAGAGGTTCATTTGCTAACATCGATTCCTTTAATCGCATTTCACCGTATACCTAGGTTTCTCCCCTTTCTCTAATGGACGTTCCTATTCATAAATCTTATTCTAGTAGAGTAATACTTCCAGAGATGATTATATAGGAGTAAGACAAAAAGAAAAAGTATCTTATGCCAGATTAAATCCATCGGCATCATTACTGATGGCTGATAGATAACTGTGCAGACATCCATGCTGTGTTCTTCTTTCCCAACCAGGTCAGTCACGCTCTTAGTAGCCATATTTGGAATATGTGCCAGGATTACATTTAACCTTAGTTAATAGGTTTAATTCCTTATTAGGACCTGATTAATAGAACTTGATAAGTTAGATAGTTTGGAGCTTACATTGAACAAACGCAGACTGGTTAATTTAAGGTGAGGACCTAGCAAATGTTAATGTTAATTATGTTGTACGAATGGGCCCACTGAACTAGAACATTTCTTGGAGATCACTTAATGCGATCATTTTCTCTCAGTGCTGGATTTTCACTGCAGGAAGCATCTTACAACGTCCTCACAATGTTCAGTCAGCCTCTGCTTAAATATGCTCAATGAGGAAGAATCCCTCATCTCCTGAAGCTCTGTTAGGCTTGGAGATCTTTAAAAAGTGGTAGCTCTCATACCAGAGTGAGTTAGTTTTGAGATATCTGTAAACTAAGGAAAGGATTCAATGGGCAAACCAAAAATCTCTACACAAAGGTGAGAATTCCTATTGGTCCATCTCTCTCTCACACACAAAGCAAAACTGCTTATTACTTCTATTGTTAATTATTTAATTTGGACATTGCCCATTTTGAATGGACTCTAGGTGACTCCCAGAATGGTAATATAAAATCTAGATTAAAAAACAATGAATGAAATGCCAAATCAGGCCAATATCAACATACATACGTACATTCATACATACATACATACATTCACTCATACATAGACACTCTACAAGGATCACCAGCCACCCTAGCCCTACAGCCTTAGAGAAGAGCCAGGTCTTTAAGGACCTCTGGAACATCATCAGGATGGGAGTCATCTGGATCTCAGAGGGAACCTTGCTCCAGAGGACAGGTACCATGATAGAAAAGGTGCACTTTTAGGGTACAGGTAAATGGCATTGTTTATTCAAAAAACTTGGAGTATGCTCATCTTGCCAGATTGAATTGGCTGGGCAGGTACCCTGTGAGATAAATGTTCTCTCAAGTATTGGTAGAGCCACTTGACAAGTGTCCGAATTTTGATCACATGACAATGGGGGAGCTGCAATGGTTGTAAAGTGTGAAAAATGATCATAAGTCACTTTTTTCAGTGCCGTTGTAAGTTTGAACGGTCACTAAACAAATGGTTGTAAGTTGAGGAACCTCCTGGAACCAGGCCCTATGTCATTTAGTTATGACCAGCACCTTGAAACGGTTACTGTAAATTATCTGTTCATTTTCATAGTGGCCAAAATCCTCCATCGCATTGAAGTGGCTTAGTAGCTTAGTTGAAGGCCTGAAAATGTTTAGCTTTCTTTTTTGATGGAAGTGGTGATTGTGAGCTAGTGTGCCTTACAAATCCAGCCCATTTGGTTAGCTAATGAGCCCCAGTGCTCTGCTGATCCCGGAGTGAGTTAAAAATGTACAAATGCAGGCAATTTGGGATGGCTCACAATTGCAGAAAGGGCTGTAGGTCACTATCTTATCAGCAGCCTCCATCAGCCAAGTAGGAGAAATGAAAATCTGGCTAAAATACAAATGTTTTAAAAAAAGAAAAAGAGGAAGACTAAAGGCTCTGCAGCCTTCCCTTCCCCCCACCACCGTTAAAAATGTTGAAGCACATTTCTTAGAAAACGGTTGGTGCCATTCATAGAAGCAAGGGGAAACTCGCAACTCTGGTTTCCTTCCGGGGAAGGTAAGGAAGAAGCATCCAAAACAAAGTGAGGGAAACATCTCCTAACAAAAAACTCCTTCTGAGTCTAATGGAATCTAACAGGAGCTTTTGAGTGCCCCAAGTAGTGCTTAGGGCTAAAGATCCAGAACAGGGGTGTCCAACCTTGGCAACTGTAAGATCTGTGGACTTCAACTCCCAGAATACCCCCATCAAGGAACTACCAGTGCAAACAAAGAAGCTAACAGTTAAACAACAGCCATATCAAGGAACCACTGAGAACACTCCTACTAACTCTGACAGGGCAAGGCACTCAGCAAACCCTTCTTGCACTGACGTTACCTAGTTTGGTAAGGGAATGTCTGCAAGGAAACTACCGAGCTCAGAGATCACCAAGGACCCCACAGCTCTTGGTAATTTATCTTTGAAAAGCGAGAGGTGAATGCATTGTTTCTCAAATCTTGCTAGAAGGAGATTGAGAGATGGACGTAATAGGGATTGGTGTTATGTCCAATGCAACTGTAAGGATAAATAAAAAAAGTTTCCAGATGAGACCTCTTAGACTGGATGAAAGAATCATCTTATTCACACTCCCTTTTTTTTTTCCAAAAGTGACTGATCTCATACTTTTGGAGAAGTTATTTAAGACAGACATACACCAGTCACAGAATAAGACAGTTCAATAGTGAGAAAGTAGACAAATTCCTATTCTATGTAAAAGTGGCCCCCAATCTTTGGGGCACCAGGGACCAGTTCTGTGAAAAGAAGTTCTTCTGCGGACCGGAGGGGGTGTAATTTCACATGCTGCCTGCATCCCACAGATGGGGCTTCACTTGTTTGCGTGACCTGCTTTCTGGCATGTCACAGTCTGGTGCCAGTCCACGGACCGAGAGTTGGGGACCCACTATTCAAGATCCTACTCTGTTTGAAAAGTTACTCAGTGGACATTTTTAGTAATTTAAAAATCTGAAGGAAAGGAAAGAAATCTTGATGTTATCACTAACAGAAACTGCTATTCTCTCTCATTTAATGTAAGGCTGCCTCTTCGAATGGCAATGAAACTGTTATGTATGCAGTGTTTGAAATCATTGGTTTAGTTTGAATTGTTCTTGTAAAGTGTTGGAGATGATTGGTTCAAAAAGTGCGGGAAAACCCTGCACTCTGATTGGCTGTCAGCTGCGGCTGCCGGCTATAAATAGCAGCCGCAGCAAAGCCAGTCAGGTCCATTCTGAGCTGAAGTCACTAATAAACTTAAGAGCTGAAGTACTCCGCGTCTGCTTCTTCATGCAAACTTAACACTGGCGACGAGGATGGGATTCCCCTGAAGAAGAAGGCAACGCGGAACAGAAGAAGAGCGAGATGGTTGCGCTGAACACCCCCCCAGCCCTGTTCCATCCGACGGCAGAAGACTGGGAGTCGTATTCAGATCGTTTCCAAATGTATTTGGAGGGAAACAATCTTGCCGCCATTTCCAAGCAGCGGAAGAGGGCGGTCTTCCTTACGTACTGTGGTCCGGCAGTTTTCAAGATGGCGAAGGCACTCGCAGGAGCAGCAGACGTGAAGATAATGGCTTGGCCTGATCTGGAAAGGTTGTTAAGAGCCCATTACGCGCCACAAGTATCGTGCCTCATTAAGAGACACGAGTTTTACCGTCACGATCAGGGGAAACGAAAATATAAATGACTTTGTGGCAAGTTTAAGAGACATTGGGGGTGCATGCAAATTCAACAGTTTAGGAGGCCATGCACGATCGTTTCATTTTAGGCCTTAAAGACAAGGTGCTACAGAGCAAGTTATTAATGAAACCTAAGATCACGCTGAAAGAAGCAATAGAAGAAGCCTCTTCAGCAGAAGCTACCAAGTCCTCAGCAGCAGCCATGAAGAAGATTAACAAGGCCACGAGCCATTCTGATGTGGAAAAGTCCACCACAAATCATTGTGAGAAACTAGATTCTGAGTCAGATTGCAGTGAGGTGGAGGAAGGAATTTACAGACTCAGAATGGAGCGGAAAAAGAAAGACCTGGGAAGAAAGAGGCAAGATTTTGACTGCAGAGGTTGTGGGGGAAGCCACCCCCTCACTGAATGCAAGTTTCTAGACACCATTTGCCTCCATTGTGAAAAAAGAGGACACCTAGCAAGAGTCTGCAAATCATCCAGAACTCCACCCAACAGAAGGAAGTTTGCTGCAAGCAAAGACAAAGAATTCAAGCCTAACAACCTCAGTGAGAAAATGGGGCGCAGTACAGAAGCAAATGGGAAGAATGAAACTCATCAAACAGTAACTATTGGTCATTCTTCCCCTTTAAAAAGCAGAAAAGTGCATGTCAAGGTACTTATTGAAGGAAGGTCTTGCCAAATGGAAGTGGACTCAGCTCATACCTATCTATGGTGTCATGGGACACTATTCACAGACTACTTCCTAACATCCAGAAGAATCACTTCAAGAAGCAAGCACTGGCTCTTAAAGACTACCAAGGGAACAAGATTCCAGTAGTTGGAACAAGAGAATTCAACGTGAAATTCAAGGGCCACACCAAGCGCCTACCACTGACCATCGTGGACAAGGGTCGCCCAAGTCTGCTGGGCCTTGAATGGTTCAACCCGCTGGGCATCGAGGTGACTGGCATCAATCATGTGAGCAACACTGAGTGGGAAGAGGCCTTGAAGTCTGAGTTTCCAGAGGTCTTCAGCGATGGATTAGGCAAGTACTTGGGGACCCCTACCTCCTTTAACCTAATAGATTCCACTAGCAAAATTCGCACATTCACTGTGGGTGATTCTGTTTATGCTAAGAACCTTATGGGTGAACCATTATGGATTCCTGCTGAGATAACCCAAATCACAGGCCCCAGGTCTTACAGGGTACAAACGGAGGATGGTGTCCTCTGGAGCAGGCACATTGATCAGTTAAGATCCAGATTACCTCAGGAGCATCGCCATTGCTCCTCTCTGGTTCCCATACCTACTGCCTCTTCTAGGGGAAGGGGAGGATTATGAGAATAATCAGCAAGCAAGAATCAACCCCATGTGTAATGAGCTAACACGACAGGAACCATTCCAAAACCTGTCACAGTGCCAACAACCATTTTCACAAATGGAAGATTGCACATCACTACCTGACTTAGGTGCTGACATTGGGTTGGAGATGGATTGGGAGGAGAGACCAGGTTGTAGTAACCAAACAGGTTCTACCATTACTAGAAGTCCAAGTAAGGAAATGTCAACAGACACATTTCCTTCCTCACAAGGTGAGAACCTAAAAACCTGAACCACATGGTCTCACACACATAAGAGCCCCACCAATTTAAAAGAATACATTAGATAGATGGGGTTTTGAGTATGGACTAAACCTAGTGGGGAGTGTAATGCATTGAAATCATTGGTTTAGTTGGTTGTTCTTAAAGGATGGTTTAAAAGTGCGGAAAACCCTACTCTGATTGGCTGTCAGCTGTGGCTGCGGCTATAAATAGCAGCCTGCAGCAAAGCCAGTCGGGTCCGTTCTGAGCTGAAGTCACTAATAAACTTAAGAGCTGAAGCACTCGCGTCTGCCTCTTCATGCAAACTTAGAAACAAAGAAAAATGGATTGTGCAATTTTAAAAAAAATATAATTGGACGCGAGGAAATAAAATCTCTTAAATCTTGTTCTGTTTTCACTAAATGGTAGAATTGTGATTAAACACACTAGATTTGTTTCATGGGTTTCTTGTCCTATGGTCCTTGTTTGCTTGCTCCATCACATGTGATGCCTAATTTGATGTAGTATTGAATTAAGCTCTCACAAGGCACCTGGGCACACCCAAGAAATTTGTTCTAGTTAATGAAATTATGGAAGAAGCACCAGGAATGACTCAAAGCCAAAGACATGTTGCTTCAATGGAGCCATTACGCGGCTGCTGTTTGTTGAACTTTTCCTGCTTCCCCACCAGCAGAATAACAGAGTTGGAAGGGACCTTGGAGGTCTTCTAGTCCAGCCCCTGCTCAAACAGGAAGAATATACCATTCCAGATGAGTGGCTGTCCAGACTCTTCTTAAAAACCTCAGGGATGAAACATCTACAACTTCTGGGCAAGTTGTTCAGCTGGTTAATTGTTCTCACTTTCAGGAAATTTCTCCTTAGTTCTAGGTTGCTTCTCTCCTTATTTAGCTTCCATCCATTGCTTCTTTTCCTGCCATCAGGTGCTTTGGAAAACAGGTTGATCTGTCCTCTTTGTGGCAGTCCCTCAAATATTGGAACCGTATCATCAAAGGATGCTCTGCCTTGAAATCACACCCCACTTGGAAGCTTGCTACCCTAAAATGTACCTACTTCCACTATGTAAATGTGCCTTCTGAAGAAAAAAAATGAAACTGTAATCAAGTTACAAAATTAATATTTTGCTCAAAACACCATCCTATCAAAGATGAAAGCAAAACTCTCAACTAGAAAAACCAGTGTGGTTCCCCACTGTTCCTCTCCTTGATTAATATAAAGCCAACTCTGGTTTTCCTAAAGTGTATCTTTGACCAGAAGGACATCAAAGAAATCCTGTATAGGAACGGGTCAAAAGAGTTAACAGATACCATTTCAAACCCCTACACCCCCCAGCTTTTCTCCCATCCTTTCTTATCTCTGCAAAATAATTAGCGGTTTTAAAGCCTCTTGCCCTCTTTTATTGGCACAATAATTATATAAAATATCTGGAAGACTATTTACAAACTTCCCCATAATCATCAATCACAGCTCTTTCAGAAGAAAAGCAGGGAGATAAGCTAACCTCAAGAAACTGCTAATGCACCCAGCAATTTAATGGCGGTCGTGAAGAGGGTGGGCTGGAGGGGAAAAGGGAGGTATTTTTTCTCCTTTCTCTTCTTTAGCTCCATTACTATGAAATTCATAATAACATCAATAATTAAATATAAATTAGATTTAATATTTTATGCTGGCGACATACAATTTACACTCTTCCTGAGAATTCAAAAGGTCACGTCTAATATAAATGAGTGGTGTGTATGTGTGTGATGGTTAGGTGCTCACTCAGGGTGAAATGAGACATAATTGGTTAAACACACACACAAGCACACATGCACAAAACAGCCCTGGGAGGCCCATTTAGAATATTAAGAAATGGCTTTGCATGAACTCAGATCTTTGTTATGTGATTTATACGGTGCCTGCTTTGTTCTCCTTGGCTACTCAAGCTAATTAACAGCAACAACAATGAAATCACAATGAGCAAAGCCTACAAAAATTCATATTAGAAACTCTGGCAATCAACGATCGAAGACCACGAAAGACATAAGCCTCCTGAGTTCTCTTCTGAAGAGAGGATTGAGAATGGAATCGTTCAGCGTTCAAGGAATGTCCTTCCATAGCTTGGGAACAGCGCAGGAGAAGACCTTTTCCTACATACATCAAGGTGGTTTGTTTTTTTTATAACTAGAGGGTTTTTCAGAAGGACTTTTTCTGCAGATCAACATCTAGAAAGTTTGATCCCAAGGCAGACAGGCAGTCTGCCAGATAATCAAGCCTGAAGTTGTTTAGAACTCTAAAGGTTCACACCAGTACATTAAATTGGCCCAAAAGCATAGAGCAATCAGTGTTGAAATTTCACCCGGGGGTTGAG